>UFQX01000740.1:37633-227633 GCA_900497675.1 Arapaima gigas | reverse complement strand
AATTAATAAAACTGTTCACGATAGCTGTGACATCTTTATATTTCTCTGCATGCTGTGTATTCCACGCTGCAGAGTTAATAAGTGGTTGAGGATACAGTTGATATATAAAGCCCAGATTCACATGCATAATTACTGCTGCCTCATTGCAATACAAATGCCACAGGAATACATTTGCTGTTTGAAGCTGATTTAATGTAGGGCAAATGTCAGCGTAATTAGATGGCAGTCCAGGTTAAGAGCAACATTAATTTCACCTGCAGAGTGACATTCAGCAGACCGACAGGGACTTAATGTGCAGTTTATAAAGGTTCCAGCCAATCATTTCATGGGAATGAAATCCACGCGTATTCAGGATGACGATCGACACCGGAAATGGGACCCCTGTGATATCATTTCTGTATTCCCGGCCCTGATGTCACAAGGTGGGATGGAGCTGCTCTGGGAGCATTTGCAGATTTTTGTGCTTCAGTACGTAATGTGGGAACTGGCAGAGGAGGTGGTAATGGCTCATTTAAAACAAATAAATGAATTAATAGCTAATAAAAAAAAAAAAAACACACTCACATGACTATGTCCTGCTTGAAACTCAGTTTTCACATTTCACGTAATCGTCGAAATTCCATAATGAGATGTATTTTTTCACTTCAACCATGCCAAATCAGTGATGTTTCTCAAACCATCTTTCTCATTCATGCAAATATCTTTCCTTTTTTCATTTTTCAGGTTACAGACCTGATTTATTAATTATGACACAGCGGGTCGACACAGCACTTGTCAGCGGTCCTTTTCATCTGCCGGCAAGCAGGTTTAACCACGGTGGCAGCCTTTTTGTTCTCTGCTTACAGTTGCTGAGACTAGGTTCCTGTTGGAGGCTCTTGCCTACCCATGGGTCTAGTCAAATGCTAAATACTGAATGCAAGGCCCAACGCGCCATCCTATCATTTTTTATTCACTTATTAAGGCTCTTTATTGCACTGGAAATTGGCAAAGGGAAGCTTTGATTGTCTCCGGCCCTGCTATCCATGTACCTCGCAATCTAATGATGTCCAATTGAAGCATTGTCCTGACCAAGTCACTTCCTTACAGTTCAGTCTGAAGAACACACTCGAGTCGCTGGTGTCGGCAGCCTCTCTCCTGAGCTTAATGATGTGTCCGAGTTAATGGCCCCGCATAAAAGCTCCCTGCTCTCAATCCTGCACTCTGCCGTTACGCCCAGGTGCTTGAGCAGAAAAAAAGGTGCGAAAGGGGTATATTCTCACCTTTTTTTGTTTTTTATCCTCCAAAACCCCGACTTCAGTCAACGGCTCAGAGGGAAAGCTTGGCTGTCTTGTGTGAAGGACGGGCCTTCAGCCACTACCATGGAATACACCTAGGGGCCTCGCAACGCAGCCTCATACTGCAGCACCTTGTGCGCTGATGCTGACAGGCAAGAAGCAGTTAATGTGTTTCTTCCAAAATGGTACTTTTACCTCCTGGACAAATGAACCTAACTTTACATACTATTGCTACAATCATTACTATTACGGTGTATTACTATCCAGACATATCCGATAATTGCAAAATACAAAATGCACTGTACAAATAAAACTGATAGTAGCACCCTGCTGGTGCAAATACTGAGCTACGGAACAAGCAAACTTGAAGCCTGAGTTTTGATGTCCAGATTTACAGACGAAACAAACCAGAAAACAATTAAATGTGTTATAGTAAAAACTGCGCTGAATGAACAACAGCCGGATTTGCAATCAGCACAAAACACAATATTTCATTCTGTTCTGTTTTTTAATAAAATGGCCCCATTTACAAAATGTCTGCGATATTAATGTAGGACAAACGCAGCAGTAACTGAGCCAACTAATTTTTGCTCATTTCATTTGAATTATTAATAAGAGCGAAATATACCATATGCTCCCAGAAGAGCTTTATACATTTATTTAAAACAAAATTGCTACTGTTTGGTGAAGAGTATAAGTAGCTTAACTGCTCTTTTCAAAAGAGGTGACTTATATAGGGATTTAATCAAGTATAAATCAGCCTTTGTAATTAGGGTCACAGCTGCGACCCAAGCGAAAGCTGGCAGCTCTTACTGCTTATGGGCCTTCATCACCTGAATTACTTTAATCAACTATCATTAGTTTTCCTCCGATCACATTATTATGATTTAAAGCAATATTTTCATCTCAAAGGGCCTAGTTCGGGATTTTAAATGAAATGTTTTTTTCTTTGAAACTTTTTCCTGTGTTCTGCTCAACTTCTCTAACTAATAACAAATGTCGGAATTTATTAGCACAGTAACGCATCGCTGAGTGTAAAAGGCAACAGACATATCTAGGTATAAAGGGTCACTAACGTATTACTAAGGTGCTGCTGGGAAAGTACAGTCTGAAATAATTAAGATATATACCACACATTATACATATACAGTACTATAGTAGTCTACATGCTAGGCAGGAAAACATTTTCCAAAATATGATTCATGTTGTAACAAATTACATCTTAATATGATCTGATGTTGCTGAGCTCAGTGGCCACCGCAATCTCTGCTTCACTTTCTTTCAACACTTTCACTTGATCAATGCAAATGATCATGTTTGCTTTCTTTAGTCGCTATTATTTCAGTGTTGTTTCACAACGTTTGCTATATTACACTTGAATCCCACAAAAGAGATGCATGCTTGTGTTGCTACTGGTGAGAGCAGGTCTGTTTAGGTTAATACAGCAGGAAGGGATCTCTCAGTAACCTGGAACTCATGGTAGGACATCCATGACTGGTTTCTGTCCATCACTTTATAAAATATGATGAAATATTTAAATAATGTTCTCAAAAATATAAAACAGGCATATTCCATGAGGTGTTTGACACACCTTTGGTTGCTGTTCGCTTGTTACAAGGAAAAAGATCAGTGACCTTTAAGTGAGAGTCGTTTCACGACAACCATTCCATTCATCCCATAAGCTGGAGTAATGATTTTAATGTGCAGTTGACTGACAAGCAAAGCTTTAAAAAAGGATGAACTTAACAATTTTTAACATTGTCTGTATGTATGCAATAAAAATCCGGTTTGTGAAACCCAAAAACTGTTGCTATTCATAAACTAGGAGGTCCAACAAAACAGATGGTCTTAACTAATGTATACAGCTGAAATGTGAATCTTTAATTAAAAAAAAATATTTACTGAAATGATAAAGTGAAAGTATTCCAGGGCAGTTCAAAGGGAGCTGAGAAGTACTAGGGCGCTTACATTTTTTAAACCGAAAAATGTACAGGTGTGCCATAGAACAAAGCATTAGTATGTTCTCAGAAGGAGGTGAGGCGCCACCTAGTGTACAGAAATAATTACAACTACAGAACAGTCTGGCCAAAAAAAAAAAAAATAAAAAAACCTGTCGCACCGCTTTCAAGTTCCCATTATTCATTATGATAAATACAAGCAACCTTGTTCTTCTATTCATTTTCTGTAATCTCCACGCCCCAGTGAATGTTATTCCACTCTTAACTATGAGAATGTATTTTTAATTAATGCTGGGGAAAAATAAAACTGACTCATTTTGTAGTTTTATTGGCATCTGCTTACTGCTATGGCACATAAATGAAATAGAAATAATGATAATAAAATGAAACATAATAAAGCATATCTGTGTAAATGGTTTTCTTGCTCATTTGCTTGTCACACTACAAGTAGCACTGCAGTGCAATGGACTAGGGACACATGGGACGCCGGGTAAATACACAGCAGGCGCTGGTGGGGAGGACAGTGGGGTGTCAGCACCACTTGTAAACAAAGCCATGGAAATTAGATACTTTGCTCCCTGTTAATGTTATTGCTACATGTAAAAGCCCAAATGCTGAGAACAATTCATGCACAGTTTACAGGGGAAAAAAGTGGAAGAGGAATTAAACTCTGTTCACTGTCAATCGCCATTCAAGGACCAGTTTAGGATATTAGGTTTGTTGATATGTTAGAAAGGTGGACAAATTTCCTGGTGCATCAAGGTGCCACCTTTGTAAGAGCTGCACTTAGCTTTGCATACATAACGTATATTTGTTTAGTAGGCTGAAGTAATGCAAAGCAAAGTGATCATATGCTCCTTGTGTAAATGACTTCTTACTGTTTACCGGGAACTTCTACAGTAGCAGTGTTTTTCTTTCTGGTGTATTATGCAGTTAGGAAAATGGCATTGAAATTTGTTGACACTGAAGCGGCATCGTATCTGCATCTCACCTGTTTTTTGAGTGTATTGTTTAAAGGAATATTACATACATGTCTAGTATCAATCAGAGACATCTCTATATATGCTTGGATCCATTTTTGTAATTAACATTGCTTAAAGTTATATAAATTTCTGTAAAAGTTTCCAAGCAGACACAATATTCCTTATTAGCAGCTTCACAAACATGAAAAAACTGGTCAGCAGGTGCCAGACAATATTACCAGGGGTACTTAAACTTATGATTGGTGCTTTATATATTACTGAGCTGAAGCAAGAATATTCTAATATGAATTTCTCTGAGCACGGTATTTGCATGGCATATATGACTGTATTACCTCTACTGTGTATAGTACCAGACACATTTTGAGTGCTGGACAACATAGGAAATATCTGTATGGTACAAAGTAGTCAGAAATGCAAGAGCAGGGAAGTCTGCAAATGCTGGGAAGACATGTTGGCCTACATGGTGCCCTCCAACTCAGTTTAACAAAATGAATATAATATTTTGTGAGCACTCTCCAACTGTCACCAGTCCTGTTAGCAGACATCCTGCTTAAACTTGTTCACAAAAATAGTTTCTAGCAACTTTGCTCACACTTTTGACTTGTTCTGTGTACGATTAGTTAACTTTTTTAACAGTCATCCAGACAAAGTAGTGAAACTGTGTGATATTGGAGAGAACCCACATTCAACATGCTGAAGAGAACAATGAGAGAAAATTGAAAAAAAAAAAGTTTTTGCTTCGTGACTAGCTACTTCACTAAAAAATTCAATAATTGAGACACGTTTCAAGCCCTTCCCGTGTGATACATAGAGAAAGAGGAGAAGTGTTGTGAGATTGGCCTATTGTCTCCCCTGATTTGAGGTTAAGCTCCCTGGAGAAATGTACTGCAGGCTTTTTTATTGGCGAGTAGCGGGAAGCACACCTGCTGCTTTGACAATGAATGACACTTCAAGTACTGTCACCTTGGTGTTTCTGCACTGGTGAATGAGGTTCCCTCAGCATTAAAGGAAAAGGTCACTGCTGAGATCACTTCGGAATTCATCTCGGTAGAGGACAAAGGCCTACAATTGAGGCAGAGCCAAAGGACAGTGTTTACCAATGATAGTTCATTACTAGATGCCCCATCTCCAAACAGATCGTGGGTATGCAATACTTACACCCCCCATGCAAAAAAAAAGGAATAAAAAAGGTAATTATTCCTTAGACACATCGCATCCTATCTTGAAATGCAAATGTATCATTAGCATCATTATTTGTATGTGCAGTTTTTAAAAAGGTCTTCTCCTGAGTGTACAAAAGATCCATTCACACCTAATGCAGGAGTGTGTGCAAGGAATTATGGTCTGGCAATGGATTTATTCACATGTGCAAGGGTTTATTTGAAAATGATACACCCACACTGTTTGGAACAAACTGCTCTCAATTAAACAAGGGTTCTTTTGCCCGTATGGTGTAAATAAGGAGAATCAAGACCATATGCCTGACCCCTTTCACACCTAAACCGGGCATGTTTTATAAGACAAACTGTTCCAGGAACAGCAAATGATATGAACTATAATGTTTTTCTACTTTGGATAAGCCTATCAGTTTCTTTACAGAGGATGAAACCATGATAATTGGAAAGGTGGTTATTTGAGGAGGGTCCCTAACACTGGAGACCCTTGTGTTTTGCCATAGATGTACAGTTTGCTGGCCTGAAGTAGTATTCATGCTGCTGAAGTTTAACTGTTGAATTGCTATTAGATCTGCAAAGGAGGGGTTGGGTGCCTCCTGCCCCTCACACCACGTGCTATTTGTAATGGTAAACAATTATAGAAAGGATCCTTTTGCTAAGTTGTTTCTGGTGCACAGTGGCCTAATGAAAAGGCTTTATTGTCCAACCTAAAGCAGTTGTTAGTGGGAAATTATAGATTATTTCAATGGGTAAAGGGCCCTGGACTGGCTGACATTTATGGGGGAAAAAAAAAAACTTTTGAAGTAATCATAGCCGAATGAAGTCACATTGTATTATTTGTAAAACAATAAATAACAGAAATGGTAAAAAAAAATCCGGTTAAATATGTTGAAGAAACAGCAGGTCGTGTTTAGATTAATATAGCAGGAAATATACATGAGATACAAAAAAATTAAACAAAAGTCTTAATCAAAATGAGATTTTAAAGTAAAGTTGCAAACAGACAAGACTTCTGCATGATACTTTTGATGGGTAATATGACCGTACATCCATCTATTATCTTTAATCACTTCATCTTGGTCAGGGGCACTGTGGTGTAGAGCCTCTCACTGGGTGCCAGACTATGAAACTACACCCTCGATGGGATGCTAGTCCATCACAGGAAAACATCACCATATGGAATATGTTTTGTGTTAGTGTTATGAAAAGAGAAACATGGATCCGTCAAGTCGGTGATTGCACTTGACTGCCTCCTGATATATGCCACAGGACAATATATCACGACAACCTATTTTATGGACCTCATACATAACACCATAATTCACTCTGCAGTGCGGACCTCTATAGATGTCTGGTTTATAAAATTACATTTTAAATGTTATTTAAAGCAGTTAATTGTAATGGTATACAACTGGAATTCAGCCTGTGAGTGGTAGTCACTCTGTCTTTCCTGTAGCTCCTGAAACAATTTGGCAACATAAAGCATTGCATGTGTTGCTCTAGTGCATATCTGGAATGCTATATTTAGGGGGCTTGGCTGAAAAATATGTTCTATTAATTAAGCTGGTTTGAAGGTTGGTTTGGATCTGCACCCCCTGTAAGGAGTATGCGGTGTTTCACACATGCCAGGCGACAGTCGTAGGGGTTCCCATCCCTATTTCCACAGTTCATCCAAAGTACCCAACAGCTGGGTTGCTCACAACAACTACAAAAAATCTAAATGGTTACAGGACCATGGATGTACTGAGATGGTGGAAGGTTCGTTTATTAAGGGTTTGAGGTGTCAGTTAGGGAATTGTTGAGATTTCCAACATATTGTGTTACTGATTTTGAGTCTAATTGTTTGGCTTTTTATGATTTGCTTGCGTATTTTCCTGAAGCTATAACCTCCTAGCAGATCATATAGCTTTTTTTCAACAAATAAATATTTCAGATTTTAATTCATTACAGAGAATTTGTTTTCTAAGATCTTTAATAGTTCAATCTATTATTCATTAATGCAGCTGCTTAAATGATTATATAACCTTAATCATCAATAATTACATCTTTATTACATTCCTGGAACTTTCCGGTTGATCTGGTTTAGTTATGCTGCTGCTCTGTCAAAAATGTATTCCAGGCCTATAACCGTAAAGAAACAAGCAGCCAAACAAGCAGTCCATAGAAACAAAAGTAGGTGATACAGGTAACTAAATTCTGGGAAAAAGTGACATTTGTAGTTACTCTGAGTGTGATTTCTTCAATTTTGAGTGCAACCTACAGTCACAGAATTCACTAAGATAGTTTAGTGTATAATACTTTTGTTTTCAACGGCGACAACAACAACAACAACAATAATAATAATAATAATAATAATAATAATGGAATTTGTATATTTTTGTAGGGGAAGTACACAGGTATTCATCCATCCACCACCCATCCATTGCTGTTGACTGCTTTATCCTGGTCAGTGTTGAATCACTGGACACTAAGGTGTGAAACTGGACTCTTGACCGGATGCCAGTAAAGATATCCTCGTGGAAATTTTTTTCTTTGAACATGAAGGAGCATTAATGAATAACTATTAAAATAATATTTTGTTTCCAACAGGGAAAAGACTTGAAACATGTTTTGGTGTAAAAAAGCAAGATATTAAAATATACTGAAATTTAAAAATGTCTTATACAGCAGCCTTACAAGTAATTAGTACAGCTACTTAATGATGCACTTTTAAATAATGTTAAATCATTTTACCCCTTGCAAGTGGATATAAAGTATGTCAATCACTTTATCTATTTTTACTTATGGAATTTGTATTTGTAGTTCCACATCATTCTACACATTTCAGTTAATTAATATGGGCATCATGAACTGGAGAGGAAAGTAGAAGAAAGTCTTTTCCAGATCTGTTCATTTAATCTTGTTGTATCTTTTTGCACGTGATCATTTTACTTATCATTAATAGCACTATTACATCTATAATGCCACAGAGCTCTATCTGTTTAAGCTTTTTGCAATGGCCTGACGTGCTTTGTTTTGGTAAGACTTCCTGCTAAAACTGTGTGTTAAATCGTCAGTGGTATGAGGTTTGATGCTGGCGAATCAGCATCTTTTGAGCATCTTGGGAGGCTATACAGTATTTACTAAAGACCTGTAATTGTACCTGGCTTACTTTTGGTGTTAAGACCCTTTACTTTGGTTTATCAGTCTGTCAAAATATGAATATCTATACACACACAAACAGATGCACCTGCACACGCTATAGGTGTAACACTAGACTGTGGGAGGAAATCAGGGGCCGCAGACTAACCCCACATAGACATGGTGAAAACATGCCAACACCACAAAAACTAAGAAAAAGAGAGAGAGATTTTTGAGAGTTGTATGACTCAGCCAAAAGTGACAGTTTTTGGTAGTTTCTGAAAGCCCTTCTCACTGCAGTTCCTGTAAATCTGATACAAAATATGCTGCTTTTTTCTCTATTTTTGACACACTTTAATATAATCAGCTAAACTAAAAAATACAGCCTACCAAGTTACCAAAAAAACATGATTTATTTTTTTTGTTTTTAATGTGCACAGTGTGCTGTTACTGTTGACAGATCACAACTAAAACGGAGTCTCTGCATAACTGCCATCAGAAAAGGTCAAAGATCTTTCGGCAAGGATTGGGCGCACTTTGCAAAAAGGAAAAAAAACTGTATCAAGCAAATCAGTTAAACATTTTATGAATGGGAAATAAATTAACAGCTAAAATTTAACACAATACAAACATATTTGTTAATATGTTCTGAAGGAGTAAGTACGTTGATGTATCATTTGCTTAACGGATAATGTATAATATATGTCTAACAACATGCTTATTGTTTAGTGGACAGTAGGCAAATCTCAGGCAAATCTGTGTTTTTTCAATAATACTTTTTCTTTCTTTTGGTGTCAACAAAATTTCTTTACATGGACATTTAATCTAACAATTTCTAATGTACATTGGTGCATTGGTCATGAAGACCAAAACATTCGTTGGAAGTGTTTAAAAATGCACATATCAGTAAAAATGCACTTTGTTCATTGTTTGTTCTCCTCAGTCTCATTTGCATTAAAACTGCAGTGCAATTTGCAATCAGTTATGCCTTCTCTTTTTGGGTTCTAAGTTTGTTCCTGTACTATTCTTGGCAGTGTTCACCCAAACACACTTCTAGCAAAACTAAACAATGTGATGCAGATAAAAAAAAAAAAAAAAACCTAATCAGAAATTTTAAAGGAAGGTCAAATGTAATAATGATTCACACAATACAGTAAACAAGTTGTCGCACAATACATTTGAATAGTCTGCAGCAATAATATCCAACCTAAAGGGATGTTTTGGCGTGGGAACAATGTAAACTTCTGTCTGAGCTGAAATCCTGAAATGAATCAAACCTATTCTTTGACTCTGGTATCTTAAGTTTTTCTTTATTATATAATAATAATAATAATAATAATAATAAGCTGAATGAAGAAGCAAACAAACAAATGAGTGAGCATAAAAACAAACAACCTAATTAATGAAAAAGAACTGGATTTTTGACATTTATGAGCTTCACCAGTGCTGGACATGTCCAGACTGCATTTCTATAGCAGTCATATCTTAAGAAATGGCAAGAAGGAAATGACCCTCTCAGTGGTCCGTAGCAACAGTCGGGCCAGTAGTAAATATGCTCTAATAGAAAAGAGGGAGCTCGGGGAGGGAGAGGGAATATTTCATCTCGAATGTTTATGTTTATCTCCGAGAGCTGATGGCAGCCCCCCAGTTACTGCAAAGAGGCCTTAGATGAACAAATCCATCCAATTTCTCTTGTGTTGGAGCTCAGCGCTTACAGCAGCGTAACCCGCTGATAAACATCACCCTTGCCGAGAGGAGGGAGCCTTTGACTGCGGTCTGCATGTTGCTAAACGGCGGGCGAATGTA
The DNA here is from genome assembly GCA_900497675.1 of Arapaima gigas. Taxonomy (NCBI): domain Eukaryota; kingdom Metazoa; phylum Chordata; class Actinopteri; order Osteoglossiformes; family Osteoglossidae; genus Arapaima; species Arapaima gigas. The sequence goes on along the minus strand of UFQX01000740.1, from coordinate 217,317 downwards.
TTGGTGAATAAATAATAGACTGGGGCTAGAAGAAAAGGCCTGTGCCATATCCCTGTTAGTTGTCTATTATCCCCAGTCTCCTGGGTGCCACAAAATAGGGGGCATGTGTTATATAGACATTTATCATGTAATTACTGCTTTAGGATCAGTTTCTGATGGTCTGTGATGATTACTAATAATTACTCTGCATTTCACGCCTCTGAAAGGCACAGATGGGGTTCCAGGGTATGGACACAAAAGGGGGAGGGTTTTTTGTAGCTCAACCTTTGGAGGTGCTCATTAGCTAAATGAATTGAACCATATGTGTCCAGCGGCCTAATTAACAGCGCTGCAGAGACCAGGGTCTCTCAACCACGGCTGCACAGCCTGAACCCGGAAGATCAACCGCTCTTCGCCTCGCATCCAAACATATCAAGACCTGTCACTTAGGTAAGTTTTAAACCTTAGTCGGTTTTTGGCTGCCTTGTTTGTTTGATTCATTATACTGAATTTTCCAACTCGAAAAAAAAAATGAGTATAGGGTTTTTTCTGGTTATTTACACCTATAGATTTTGATTTATTTAAATGATCTAAATAAAGCTCATTAATAGAAGTGGATGGGATAATAAAGAAGAAAGTAAATTCAATATGATTTTTGGAATCAGCGGGATATTTCTAAAACATTCTAAGCTGTTTTAGTTGTTCAACTGTTGATTAAGAGGATTATCTAGCAGTTCTGTGCGATAATCATCTCATGGTGCAGACTATTGCAAACACCCCACCTTTTTTTAAGAATCAAGTAGAAAGAATTGTTTTTATTATCTGTGAGAATGACTTCCCTTTTTGATTGTATGGAGATGTTCCCTTAAGATCTGCTCCTAATCTCTTGGAACATCATCTCTATGCAAATGTGCTGGATGGATGTCTCCTTGGCAGTTTCCTGCATCCCCACCCTGAAAAAGACACTCCCACAGCCAAAAGAATAACCTGCTTCAGATGTCTTACCACCACATGTATTTTGTATGATACAGAGAATCACAAATCTGCATGACTGAACTGGGCCAAAGCCAAATAAAAGCAAGGAGTGCCTAAAATTTCTATGTACTGGGTTATTTTAGTGTAAAACACTAGAATACATGTGGGAAGCATATAAATTCAACCCGGAACATTTGGTTTGCTTATAGTTATACTTGAAATCTAACTAAATGGCTTGAAAAATGAGATCCTGGTCAATCCATTTATGTTTCAGATCTTCAATTCAGTTCAGTTCAGTTTATTTTTATAGAGCACTTCCTCTTACAGAGTGACTCAGAGCACTGAACATCAAATTAGGATAACAGAACAGGTTACATGTATATAGTGAAGCTATAGATAGAGGTTAAATGTTAATGAGAGCAACTATACAGGGTATGAGTGCAAAACAGTAAACCTACCAGCAACTGAGGAGAGGAAAACATAAAACTCCCAATCAGGAGGCGAGGGAGAAAAATAAACCTCTGGGGTTCCAAGTGACAGCAGCTGCCAACCACTCCTGGGCTTCTACACATAGAAAATAGTGCCAGCAGTAGCAGTGGTAATCTCAATCTTCTGCTATCACAGTTTTCAACCTTTTCTGAGGGGCCACGAAGTACCAGGAGATTGATAAGGGTCTTATCACATGGATTTCCAAAATGTGTGAGCCGCTTGATAGATGGAACTTTAAGTAAAATTCCATTTAATCTCATTGCAAGTTCCATAGCCCTACATTATTGAACATATCTTAATTCTAATATATTTGGTAGCAAATGTAAGTTATGGTAATGTTTACCATGCCTTACCATTGTTGCCCTGTATGTGCTGATAAATACATTTAAATGTATGAAATCATTTCATCCAAAAAATACATTTATATTTAACATGTATGGTCTTAATATATGACTATATACATTGTTGATAGGGCAAATATACAGCTTATGTTATAGACTGCCAAAAATGTATTATAAAAGTGATGAACAAGTGGACAACCAGAATGAATAAAAAGGAAAAGGGAAACATTTCCTGGTGAAAGCAAACCTCTTGTTTCTGTCAAAGTGTACGAGTATGCCTGCATATGCTCCCCAGCAGTGTGAAATATAGTGGGGTGGCATTGTATTTCCACTCCATAGGGCTCACTATAAATCAGTGGGGTCAAGCAGCTGCAGATGGGATCTTGCCCAACCGGGTGATAATGGGAGGGGGCTGCTGAGATGGCAGGCAGGTCACAATGGGCCGCTGTGACCCTACTACGAACTGGGAGGTGGATGGCTGGGCGGGGGGGATAGATGAATCGCCAGCAGGTGCAGCCCGACAGAATTCAATGTTGCATTCAAGTTTAGTCTTTTTACAATTCCGAGAGCAGCGGGGTGTTGCGTTTTAAATCCAGTTCCCCCCAGGGTCTCTCTCCCTCTGCATTCTCACAATTACCCTCAACAAGAAACAGGGAATTCTTCTTCGGTGCTCACAAGACCTCCCCTCCGCCTTCGGCCACCCCATCCCAACCCTACCTCACTCAAGGGTGGATGCCACTAATGGCAATGACTGACACAGGTTAGCACAACATGAAAGCCAAATAAAAATAAATTAGAAAAAAAGAATAACATAAATAATTAAATAAATGAATAGGTGCAAAATGAAATATATAAATAAATCGGAAAGAAACGGAACCGTACTGTTTAATAGAAACAAATTGCTGTCCACTTCCCGGTGACACAGATAGTGGTCCATTTGTGCCTGCTGCCCTTTGTTGGGAACAACAGAAAGGAAATGTACTCATCCCGGGAAGGATAAAGTTCAGGCTTTTTGTTACACTTGGTTATTTTAGCCCTACACCCCCACCGATACCCCCCACCCCCGCTGAACAAGCACTGCGGTTAAGTAGTTCAGGTGCCTTGTACATTCTGTGAGATTAAAGGTCTGTAATTCTGGCCCAGGTAGAAACCGCTCAGTTGCTGGGCCAGGCTGGCGTCAATGGAAGACTTGTTAGAACTCAGTGAGCGAGACGCGGTCGTGCCCGTCTTTTCTTCAGCACAGCCTGAAAGAGAGTCTGTTGGGGTTTACCCCCCACCACATCCTCACATTCCCCTACCCTCTGTTCAGCTTGCAGAAGAGCTGGCCCATTCTGGCGCACGACCGCGTTTCAGAAGGTCCTTCTCCTGAAAGACATTCTGAAGAGAGAGGAACCTCCACTCTTCTATGTGTACATCTAACTGGATTCACTGCATAAAATGGAAGGAGGTGTCTCTATATCCTAAAAATGGACATCTTTCATCTTTCCTTACAGGAGATCAGGAACTAAGGGGCCGTTTTTTGCCACATCTAAGTTTAATTAAATCTTCCTTCCACACTATTTTATTTCACTCATTAATTGGGATGAAGTTTAATACCAAGAACAGGTGCAAAAGTGTTTCATACTGGCTCTGCCAGTAAGAGTCAAGATTGTCTCATTCAAATGGTATGTCATCAGACAGTAATAAAATCAGTCATATATGTATATTTTGCTACCTAGTTCTCCCAAAGTGTACTTTGGGCCACATTTTCATGAAGGAATAAATAAAATGTAAATGATTTGCTTCTGGCAGCATGGTGCTGCAGCAGATAGTGCTTCTACCTTGCAAGTCCTACACTGTTTGAGCATAGATCTGAATCCACCTCAGTCTGTGTGGAGACTGCATGTTCTCCCCGTGTTCCTGACGGTTCCCTCTGGGTGCTTCAGTTTTGTCCCACAGTCCAAAGACATGCATTTCAGGTTAATTCAGGTGACTCTTAAGTTGCATGTAGTGCGTGACTGTGAGGCGATGGGCACATGTGTGGGTACCCTGTGAGTGATTCCTTCGGCTTCTGACTGTCATGACTCTGACAAGGAGACAAGGGGTTAATGAATGTGAGTAAGTGGATTTCCTTCAGCTTGAGATAATGGCTCTCACGTGTACAGCTGTGTTCGTGAGCAGACAGCACTGTTATTTGTGATCATCGCCGTAAACTGCGCACTGTGTTGATTTGTGTGTTCTTCTGTCAGTTCAAGGTCTGTTTGCTGTAGCACAGCCACGGAGGAAGTTGAACTGCGAACAAACGCTCCCTGGACTCTTTACCCTGTGTTTGCCTTGTCCTCCTGCTGAACTCGGGACTGGTCAAGCAGAAACACGGGTCAGAGACTGAGCAAGCTTTACTACGGCTAGTTTATTCACAGGGTGAGAGGTCAAGTGTAAGTATCAGAGGTCGGCTAGGAAGCTTTCGGGATCGGCTTACAGTCCCAGGGTAACTTCTCAGAGGCCGGGGCAACGGGAAAAAAAGACCATGTTGGAAGAATGCAATCCAAGCTGGGTGAAATGTTCTCATGTTTGACAGAATACAGAAAAGAAATTGAAAAGAATGAAGGATTGACCCGTTGTTGACTGTAGGAACACACTTTTGCTATTGCCACCATGCAGAAATAATGTTTGATGAACCAGTGAAAAAACCAAAATGATTTAAATTATAGTTCAAAAGTACCCTTTTAAAATAATATTTCCAAACCTTTAGTGTACAGGTATTTACTGCAAGTTTTCCTTAGTTACTGAGACAAACGCATGACTTCTGTCAAAAAGACACACTAAAACTAGAAAAGAATTGCCCATTTGTCAGGGATGGTAATTTCCTCTTGTGGAGGGACACATCTCCTTGCTCCGTATCGCGTGGAGTAATGCTGACCACTAATCCGCATCTTAATCTTCTGTCCCAGCCCTGCACAGCTTAAGGTAACCGATACCCCTGTGACTGGCCCCAGCGACCTATTGCGTTTCCTCACAGTCCATCTCCCCTTCCTGATATTCCTGCCGAATCTCAGATAAAGGCAGCCATAGCTGGATTGTTTTTTCCCCCCACCAGGCCAAAACCCAACACTTTCAGACCAAAGGTTTGCCTGCCATGTTCCCTTCATTTTCCTGAAAGTGTCCTTTCTTGCATTGGCAGTCACCATACCACTTGGATGTGTGGCATCTGATTTCCATACTGAGACTTTGAATAAACTCTGTCAGGAGGAATAAATGGATGGATTGATGGATCCCAGCAAACACTGGCAGCACCATTTATGTGGTTTACGGATACCTGGGCTATCTTGGAAATGGACAGTGATTTAACCCCCCTCAGAGTCCTCAAAAGTGTCAGGTTTACTTACCATCAAACCTTTGCAAAACCCCCCCAGGCCAAAGACAACAGGGCCCAGTAACACCAGGTATATGATTTAGTTGGATTTATTTAGTACTTAGACCTCCTCAAAACTGGGCATCTGATCATGTAAAATTCACGACTTGTACATCTGTGCTGTGTTTTGTCACATCTGGCTGGCCACAAGAAATGAAGGTGTGAGACCATAATCAAACACGTTGTGCTAAACACAGCACAAGGGTTACTGCAGCTGAATGTTCTAAGGGAGCAATTGAGTATAAACACCCAGTGTGAAGGTACAGTAACAGGGCACTTTTTTTGACTTGAAACAGCAAAATGCAGATGATAGGCCCATGTCCTGCTGGCCCAGTAATATTGCAGATATGTTGCTCAATATTTTTCCCGGAACATTGCTGCAAAGGCTGAGTGTTTGGATTTGAAGTAGGGAACACTTCACAAAGTGAATAGCACACCAGATGCTGCTCAGTATGCTAAACGAACCCACTGGTGTGGTTACACATCAGATGCTGGTGGCCTTGTTGAACATCTTTGTTACGATATAACAATGTGCAAGGGGACATGGACGGTAGACGACGTCCACTGGCAGCCCACCAGCATTCAAGCCAGCATAATAACAACTGGGGTGCGAAGAGGAAAGAAAAAAATCCAACTAGTGGTTGTGTTTCAATGAAATGTTAAAGAAATCCCTGAAATTCCAAGTGCCGATTTTACTGTGAGTCCATTGTTTATTTATTTATTTATTTTTTGTTTGTTTGCTTACTTGCTTGCTTGTTGGTTTGCAGGTGGCACGGCGACTCAGCAGAGTCTGAATGTGGCTCAGTCTGTGTGGCGCTTGCATGTTCTTTCCTTGTCTGTGTGGGTTTCCTCGGGGTGCTCCGATATCCTACCACAGTCCAAAGACAGGTGTCACAGATTAATTAACAGTCCAAATTGCCTGTAGCGTGTGCCTGTATGGCCACCTTGTGATGGACTGGTGTCCCACCCTGGGGAAATTTGATAGCTTAGCATCCAATGATTCTGAAATGGGCTTCAGAATGCTGTGACCCTGCTCAGGATTTAGCGGTTAACAATAATGGATAAGTGGATGTTTTTTTTTTTTTTTAATTTTATAGGCATAGAAAGCCTCTCATTACTGAAAATTGTGTTTCACTGGGTACAAACACTGCTGCATATACTGCACAGGGAATGTCAAGGCAGCACCAAGACACACACAATAGCTGTCCTTTTCAGTGACCGATGGAGGATGGAGCACAGAGGCAAAACCAAGAACACCTACAACTGACAGTTAAAAATCCAGTGCTAATCTGGACATGTAAAGCCACAAAGAAAGTCACAAGAACAAATGAAGAAAATAGTTACATGCCTGTCACATTAGTTGTATTTGTTTAGTGCCAACAGGTGGCTAACCATTTGATGTACTAGACTTGTCACCGGCCACATTCAGTTTCACATTTTAATCTGTTGGGTGGCTTTGACACTCCTATTATTTAAAGTTCTCCTGAACTGTGCTTGCAGACACTGAGCTATACAAATCTGCAAATGATTTGGTTTTTAGCTCTGTAACTTAAAACTGGATACACAAATAAAACATGTAAATAAAAAACAAACATATGCAAAATATTCAGTAAGACTTTAACCAGATAAAATCTAGCCTGACAGCATGATAGACTGAAATGTTTTCTGTGGTAGTTTCGGATAGACATAGATATAAAGGCAGATGGTCTTTGAATGGAGGAGCGGAGTTGTGGTAAGAGGTGAACACTGCCACCCGGAGGTCACAGAGGAGCACAACACAGTCCCCGTCCACATCATAGCTACGTAGGCAAATAAAGACACTTTTGTGCTGCTTTTGAGCAAAGAGGTGTCTTGTCGTGAGCAGATGAAAATGGTCAACATTCTGTATGTATGGTCAAAGGTCATGATATTTGAGGAAAAATAACCATGAAAAACAAACAGGTGTGAAGATGACAGTTTTAATAGAATATTTATCATACACATATATACTCAAATGACTCATGAACAACGTATAACGTATGCTGCGCAAACTACATTTTCCTGAGGGCACCAAAAGGTAATAGATAAACCCTAGGTGCTGCTCCTTTCTCGAAAGCAGCTGGAATCAAAGCCATGGAAATTTGTATAATACTGCAGAACATATTCAAATGCATCTCTTCCGTTTATTATTGGAAACCCGGTTTGACCCTGAGAGCCAAAAACTGTAGAAAGTGCAAATGCACCTAACAAAGGTTGTTTTCACTGGGGTAACCAGGACACAGGACTGTTTATGTTTTCCTTGAAGTGGCATCTGCATGTGCTTTGCATGCAAACTGCACTCTCTTGGTTAGGGGACAATGTCCACACTTTCACTAGTACACGACTACATGAATAAAGTGTGTATACAGTACAATACAGCAGAGAATTCAAAACACGACAACTGCAAGTAGTTGTTAAGAGTGATCCCTATTGTTCTTGTGGATTTAATATGCATTGTATGTTGATTATTTGTTTCTTGATGACAATTTTTACAGAAGGTAGGTTGTTCTCAATTAACTTTTGTAACTATCGTTTAACTTATACATAATAATTGATGCATGCGTGTATCTTTCAGGAACTTTTAATTTAACCTCCATCTTCTTCCTTGAAACCGGTCATATTGAAAATGAATTAGAATATTAACACATTTTATTAAAGCTATTTGTACACTACAGTGGGGATACAACTCAATTTTTTTACATGTGACGGGGAATATGACTCAAACATCCAAAGTAGAAAGTTATTAAGTTAATTATGTGTTTGTTAAATGCATAGCAATATCTCCCGTTTTACATTAAATTCCTTACAGATGTAAAATGTTAGCATGCATTTGCTTCAAACACAACCATAACATTAGATGAAATTAAAATGTTCGTGCTGAATAATGTAGATTTAGACTGTGGTGTGAAATCATCAAAATATTAAAAGAGCTTTGACATAATAATCCTAACATTCTGGTGTTATACTGAATCAGTAACATTTAATGCCACTCTTACCAGTGTACCTAGTTTGACTCTCACAGGAATATGGAATTTGAAAAAAAAGAATATTGCTCACAGAAAGCCCCAAGGAATGGTTTACTATAGAAATTTATGTTGTATTTCTAACAAGTGCCATGTTCAGGAGGCTTCTAAAAAACCCTCCTTTCATGTGCATCTGACTTAATGCTAACTTTTTCAAACCAGACAAGGCTTTGATTGTGGTTGTCACCAAACAATGACATATTTCTTTTCTTTCCTTAAATTCTCCATATCATTCTGTGCCGGAGAGCAATTTGTCTGTCATGGGCCCCAAAGCAGACGGTCTGCATGGGGCCCCATTAAACTGACAGCGCCGTTATTAGCCGAAAGCGGAGCCCGCAGCCCATGAATTTAGCCACTGTTCAAGGGCCCCAGGCAAGCGGCAAGATTTTTTTTCCAGTAATTAATTTGATAAATATATTAATTATGAATTGGGTTGACAGTACAATCAGATTGTCCACGGTCCAGACAGCCTTTTGTGATAAGTCGCTTTGTGACGAGCCACTCGGGTTTCGGGAGCTGTCATCTCGGGAGCTCGGGCCCTTATCACCGCCTCAGCCATTCTCTGGGTAATTTCCTGTGTGTTGTAATTAAATGGTGGCTTTCTGATTGCACGTAACTCCCTTTTAAGCTGCTGAGGGCGGGTGGGGAGAGTCTCGGGTCCTGATTTGCAAACTGCAGTGGGGGGTAACCTGGCACTCTCCTGGCCCCTGCAGGACACAGCTGGGAGAAAACAGGTGCCAGACTAGATGGTGACCTTACACAGAATTTATATTTCATTCAAGCGTATCAATGCAACGTTCATTTTTAACAAAGAAAATGTATTAATTTATTGGATATTTATCCATCCAGTATCATTATTCACTTTTGGTGAAGAGGGTCTGCCCCGGAAGCAGGGGGTGCTATGTTACGAAAGAATTCCTGGATGGGACACCAGTCCATCGCAGGCTGACCATACACAGTCACAGTCACACACTATGGGTAATGTACAGTGACCAATTAACCTGTACATGTCTTTGGACTGTGGGAGGAGCACCCAGAGGAAACCCATGCAGACACGGTGAAAACACGAAAACACAGACCGGGCCACATGTGATCTGACATCCGACCAGGTGCTGTAAGGCAGCAGAGCTACTTCGGTGAGCCAGTGTCCTGCCACTTTGTTAGATATTTATTACATATTTATAAATAGGTTCATTCATATATTCAATTTTTAAAAAAAGGAAAATGTATTTTTTATTTTTTTTCAAGTGTATACTATTTTGGGATCAATCTTTTTTCAGACAATTGAAGGTTATCTACAGTTGATAAAAAATAAAAACATACTTTTCACCAGGACTTTATAAGGAATGCTTGCCCCTGCATGTCTCTTCTCTCTCTTTTTATACCCCATAAAACTTGCTTATCTACTTCTGCCTAAAACAAAACACCCTTAGGTCACCTTTATCCAGGGTCAGAAAAGTAGAATTTAATAGTAGTAGAGATACATTCTTCTAGAAACATCCACATCGGGCCGTGACAGGCATACATGCAACAAGGAAGAGGCGACACATGCGTGTAATATATAATAGGGTAAAAAAGTAAAAGACATAAAACAGATACCATATTTTGAAAAAGTAAATCATAACCATCATAATATTATAATATTATACTAAAATAATAGTAAAATTGGAAAAAATTCAACGTCCATACCATAATGTCCCAAATACTAAACAAGGCTAAACAGGATGCCTTTAAAAGACCAGCTTCCACATTTTGACCTATGACCTTTGGTGGCTCAGGCTTATGGAGGCACAGGATGGGAGGGCGACAGGAGCAAAGTGGCACTCCTCCTCCCAGGCAGGAGCGGCCTGTCTCTGGGCTTCGTCTGACAGTGGTCCTGACCATGAAAGGGGACGGCGTACTTCATCTCAGCCTGTGTCAGCACCCCTGCAGGATCCAGAGGGAAACTGTAGGGCTTCTGTGCGCCTGTCAAACAGCCCCCACTCATTATGGCAACAGGAATGGAAAGTATTTAAAGTGTCTTTGATGCCTGTATCAAATTGAACTGCTCTGCCTGCATGAATACACAGACCAAATACAGCACCCCTTGTACTTCTCCTGTGTGCATCCACTACATCCATTAACCGTGCCAAAGAAAAAGATAAAAATCACAAAATATACAGTCATAAGGAAATAAAGCATAAGAATAACAGCTAAAATATTCATAACCGATAACATTCCCCACAGGTTAAGTAACCATATATGTCATATATACTTTCATTGGCAAAAATTCAATTTTCAGTTTCCCTATCCCTTCTTGTTTATTATTAAAGATTAATATATATATATATATATATATATATATATATATATATATATTCTGGACAACTTTCAACACAAACCAAACAGACTGGACCTGCTCAGACTGGAACCACCAGTACCACCAATAAGCAGTTTTTCTAAATCTTGTCACAGCAAACACTGCATGCACCTTTTCTCGACGATGTATTCCAAGTAGCTATAAGCAGCACATCCCAATAGAGTGGTTCTGAATTTATCATAGGTTGCCCTCGACTTACATGGTTTCTCTTCCGACAACATCGGAAGTTGCAAATCCTCTGTACTGTGTTATATAAACCATAAGGCTATATACACAAATAGCATATATGAATGCTACCCTTGTTGAAGGCTATTTCTAAGTCCTCCAATTACAAGGTGACAGCTCTGAGCGCTATGGCACCCGTTAGTCCATCCAGTTAGTCTTTCCATGTCCCACACAAAGTTCACCACCAGTCAAGGCCTGCCAGGTTCATTTTCCCTGTGCTCACCCATAACCAGCTTGAATGAAAGAGATGGGGTGGGAGGGGAGCCCATGTGGGACCAACAGAACTGCACAGCGGTGACAGCAGTTTCTATCTGCCAATCTGCCCGTGGATATTGTTGCAGAGCTGGCAGGCGGACAGCCAGGGGTTTGCAGAGCGATAGATCTTTTCCATCAGCAGGTTATCATTTCCAATTAAATCAAGAGTCTTTCATGTAAATGTACAGTCAGCTCTGCTGTCTGCAGTCAGTCAGCCATCTCAGATAACTAGCAAAAATGGAAAATGGACTGTAACTCTTTTAACATTGCCAGAAATAGATTTATATACAGTCTGAAATGTTTGAACATGGAAAAGGTCAAATATATCTTCAGATTTTTTTTACAGGTCCTGAATGTGCATCAAAAATGAACAAGATTATGGATCTACATTAAACTCCTGTGCTCTCAGATATTTGTACAACAAATCATGGGAGCTGCCTGTGGTGTTAGTTCCCCTGAGTTAGTTGGCTAAATCTAAGTGTCATGTATTAATAGAATGCAATTTCTTATGTTTGAGTTACATATATTTTTTGTAAACCTTTTGTCTTTTATAAGCAGGATATATGACTTGTTGGAATCTTTAAGTAATTGATCAGTATTTAAATATTCTAAATAAATATGGAGAAAAGACTAGTTTTACAGTTCAGCTGCTCCTGTCCCACCTCATTAGTGCTTTACTTAGTTTCTCTTAATTCCTTAATATTTGTTTTGTCTAATGTGTAATATAGCAGCTTCAGTAAGGAGCAAAATAAATCTGTGCTGTAAATCTGTAATCTTGCACCAGCAAGAAAATAAAATGTCATCAAAAAAATAAATGGATGGAAACAGTTGTTTGGATTTTAGGTATGCTGCAATTTTCAGAATAAATTAATTGTGTATTGTATGTGAATTTGTGTTTTTGCTGTATTATGGGATGGTGTCCAGCTGGTGTCCAGGGTGTACCTAATTGTCCCCCGAGCTTCTGAGATACTTTGGACCACTGAGACCATGCATGAGATACTTGGTTAAAGATAAAAAACAATATTTTATTGCACACTGCTTCTTCATCTTACAAGCACAAACAGGGCATGAATTTTGTCCATTCTTTAGGGAAAATGGACTATATATGGGTTATTTTTATACACTTCTCTGGAAATTGTTTTGGGGAAAAAAGCTGCGAAATCAATAAATGTAAATATTATGCTGTAATTTTAAAGAAGACAAATTATTGACATATAACTTATTGTCAGCTACGATTAAGGAACTACTAATAAAAACTTCTCTAGGAGCACTGTTTTGAACTGAGCTATTATTGTGTGTTTTGGTATATTATTTTGATAAAAAGTATATTTTTAGAGCAAAAACAACATGTCAACATAATTTTTTTCATCAAAGAACTTTCAGCTCACCAAACTTTTAATCAAATCAACTACCTTTCAGAAAGGATTGACGGGTGCCTGCTTTTTGTAACTATAAAAAGGGGTTATGGAAATATAAATTCAGTGGAAAACATTAAATATTATAATTTAATAGAAAACAAAGTTTTTTAGCTTTATCATGTATCTTAATCCAGAATATTGTGTTTAAATGTTCTGTGGTCTATATTTTGAAATCTTTTCATTGTATCACCGAATGCAATACAGTATGCTGTCCTTTGGAACATATGGCACTGTGTTTTATTCAATAATGGACTGACATTAAAGGTGGTATCTGTGCAATGTTTGAGTTACTTTTGGCTCCTGTGTAAATAATGACAAGACCAACCTCCTCTTATGTTTCACAAAGGACGTTTTAAAAAGTATATCTATAGTGTCAAAGAATTCAGGTGCGTCATTATTGCCACCATACCTGCAGAAGAGAGAATCACCCCCAAAGGAATAGTATTTGGTGTGTACAGCTTATACGATATTGCAGGGATTTGCTTTTTAGCCATTAACTGGACTTTCAGTCCTCGTAGGAGGTGCTCTGTGGAAGCATTTAGACTTTGAAATGTAATCCTGTTCTTATCAACTTAGGTTGATGCACTGTGATTAGTGCACTTTACACATGTCTGCATTTCAGATTCACATTCACATGGAGACCAGAACCATCGGCTCGCAAGTGACGTGTAACGCAAATGTGGTTACAATGCAGCCATTGCTGTGGATGCCAAACCACCAAGCAGCTTTTATATCGCTCCTCAAATCAGGACTCAGCAGCAACTTACAGTAGGCACTGCAACCGATACTGAACAGAAAATCGGCTGTGCCGGTCCTGGCATGCGAACACACTTTGCAGTCCATCTTGTTTTACAAAGAGAGGCTTTAAGTGCAATTCAACACACAATTTCCTCTTTTAGTCCTACAGTAAGATATCCTTTAACTTCTGCAAAGCAAACCACCCTACCTGCTTCCTGCTCAATGGCACAAAAGTGTATACTATTAAAACAGGGTAGAATTCAGATAAGAATAGCATTAAACTCAATTTCAGGTTCACCCCAGTCCTCCCCTCCATCTTAATCCTCTTTAACTGGACAATAATACTTTATTTATTTTGTAGGAAGATAAAATTGATCTGGTAGAGCTTTTCAGAATGGTTTTTCAGACTAATCCCCAGAGAGGGTGAAAGTAGCTTTCGTTGAAATAAAAGTACACATTGTCAGGAATGCAATGTTAATCTCTTTACTTTTTAATGGTTTTGAAATGGTATGAAAGATTAGGTAAACAGTGCACTTGATTAATGGGAAAAGGAGTCAATTGGCCATAAAGCATAATGTCAAATTCTCAACTTCACAATGATCCTTTCTTAGTTCTCCGACACCACTCTCTGGAGCTAGAAGAGAAGCTGCCCTTCAAAAAGTGCTGCTTTTATAATCTTTGTACTGCTGAGAATTCAGGGAAAATAGTTCTAATAGGCCATTTGCTGTAATAGAAAGGTTTATTAATAACAAACTCGATGTTAATGCACATACATTTCTTAAACTCAGCTAACACCAGGTTTTTAATTCAGGAGTAAAACTGATATACATGATGATATCGTTTTGATGATATCGATGATGATAATGATGAGGATGATAATGATTATTATTGCTACTGTTGTTGTTACTATTATCACTATTGATTATAATGATTATTTAAAATTAATGATACTGCTACTATATTTATGAAATCATGTTGAAGGGAGCCTTCACAAGCCAAGTAATTACTCAGACGTTTCAAAGGTCACACTCTAACAACCTTCACATTGTTACCTTTGAGAGCAGCAGATAGTTGTTTCTCAGCTGAAAGCAGCACATCATCACATGCGACCCATCACACTCATGGCTCAGAAAGTGTGCTGCATTCTCAAAGCAACAATCCCCATGGTAGGGAACAAAATTGTGACATTCGTTTAAATGAGTTCGTGAACACTAGTTTAACCAAGTCCAGTAAGTATATTTTTGTACAGCTTCGGTTTGCTTCTCAATCACTGGTATAACAAGGGAATGTCATTAAATCATATCCGTTCTGTCATAGCCATGTGCCATTTCCTTCAATTTGTGCATCTATTCATTTATCATTGGTAATCCTCAACAGCGTCATAGTGATCTGGAGCTTATGCCGGAATCTTAGCTCGGTAGGCAATTGAAACAACTTTCAAATGGGACATCGGTCCATTGCAAGTTGACCACAAGCTCACACACACTACAGGCAGTTTAGAGTAAGCAATTAACCTGAAATATGTCTTTGGACTGTGGTAGGAAACCAGAGCAGACAGAGGAAGCCCACGTAGACACGGGGAGAACATGCAAGCGCCACAGAGATTGAGATGCATTCAAACTCATGCATAATCTGCTCAGGCGCTATAAGGCAGCAGTGCTACCTGGTGAGCCACTGTGCTGCCCTTGAGCTATCTAATAGTTTCATAGTAATTTCCTAATATGCATATACAGTACGAACCATTGAATTTATGTACTTGGCTAAGTATAACTATATTGACTCTACACGAGAGTAGATGTAGTATTACAAAGTACCATACTAGTTTCTGTGCTTCTAGGTAAAACTTTATGTCTCTGCTTCCAGCAATGTCTGCAGTATCAGTAGTACTGTGCTGTCCCCCCACTTCAGCCTGTCCACCTCTAGCTCACTTGACTCCTCAGTGACCCATTCAATGTCAATGTCACCTAGTAGGGCAGATGATCTCTCTAAAAGACAGCTGATCAGGTCCCAATATCCAGCTGCTCAGTGGGGGAAAGAGCTAGGAAAAGGTAAAGGATCAAGTCTCGGCCCCTGGTCTTGCACCCCTAGGTCACCAGGATTTAGACAGACTCCACTGAAACTTATAGCTCTCAATGGCAATCCCCAGCACAGTGATTGTGAAAGGCATCTGTCAAGATATAGTCAGTATTTCACACGGTTGTGAATATAGAAAGCAGGTGAAGGGGGATGTAAGATGAGAAGTACCCCTAGCATTTTAAAACTGTGAACTATACTTTTATGACACCAAATCCAACTTCCAACCCTCACACTCCTTGCCCCCAATGTCTTTATTGAGGAACTATCAGCACAGACAATAAGGAACAGTAACAGAGGATTTCAAAAAAGCCTGAAGGAAATGCTTGGATCTCCTCCACTCTTCAAGGCCACAGACGCCACTGCTTTGTTGCCCTGTTACCCATCTGCTTGCACTTTTTTCACTGGGCCTGTTGTCATGGAGGAAGGAGGAAAAAAGCCAGATTAGTTCTCAAGCCCCCTCTTTCCCACCAACCCTTAATCCTCTTTAGGGATATTACTTGCTAATATGTGCAGTCATAAGGTATTATCCTCAGCTATCTTATCCAACCAGGTGCGGTGTTTAAAGGGTCCGTTTCTCTCATAAAGCCAGTCTGGGGTATATTGACATAGTCCAGAAAAAGGAGGGGGTCAACAAGATGTTGGCAATGATCCTGATCATGGCTGGAGGGAGCATGACAACTCTCATGAACTCATAAGACAGTATATGTCACATCATGCACGAGTCACGCAATTGTGGTCATAGGGCAAAGGATATGATCCAGAAAATAAAGGGCTCAAGAGAACAACACACAAGTGTTTGGACATCAGACCGCATCCGTGACTTGGATGTTTGCCGACCATTACCTCAACCAACCTATGTACCAGTACCTTGAGTTAGTGAAGTTTTCCTTCTTGTATGTCATAATTATCTTTGTGACTAGTGTGATTTCTTGTGCTAGTTTCTGGTGGAAACCATTAGCCTTGTCAGCTGCGTTTGTAAATTAAACTGCCTGCATGCTTTAACCTTCCTGGTTGCTTTCTCTCCCCAGCTGGGCTATAACACCACACTACACTCCTGATAGAATGTCCAAATGCACAATTAACCCAGTGGAGTTTGCTGCCCTGCAGAACGAGGTGACTCATCTGAGTGAAACAGCGGCGGGGTGACAAACCACACTAGGCAACCTTTTACAGACCGTGCAACAGCTATCCTTGGCTGTCCTCCACCTGCAAAGACTACTCACCTCCCATTCCTTCTTTCCCTCTGAAGCTGACTATATGAATTTGTGCTTCATTTTCGAGCACCAACCTGTGCACTACCCCACCAGCTGGATGCGGGTGACCCTTCTGATTTCCCTGCTGTTTAGATAGGCCTTAGGATGGGCCTCCTCACTCTGGAAGTCCAATGCTATCTGCTGTGGTGTGCAAAATTCACCGTGGAGCTCCAAAGCATATTTTACCATCCAGCCAGTGAGGTGGAGGCAGACTCCAGGATATAGCACCTTAGGCAGGGGAACCAGTCTATGAGCCACTACACTAAGACAATGTGGGGACTGCATTCTACGAGGGGCTCTCCAGCCTCCTCAAGGACGAGCTCACCCACAAACTGTACTGTAAGTCGATGAAAGGTGCCTTCGACCATCACTCCACTACATTCCTGGGGTTCATCATCTTGCCCCACGGTGTAGCCATGGACCCCCAGAAGCTGTCAGCTGTGGCGGAGTGGCCCCTGCCCGTGACACCGAAGCAGCTACAATGGGCTTCCTGGGGTTTGCCAGCTTCTATCAGTGATTCATCTAGGACTGCAGTTCAATAGCAGCTCCACTCAAGGCTTTCACCAAACTCCCACCTCAGCGGGAGTTCCAAAATCCCCCCCAGACTGAGGCTGCCTTCCAGAACCTACTGGCTTGGTTCACCTCTGTACCTGTCCCAATCCATCCAAATCCAGTGAAGTCATTTGTGTTGGAGGTGGATGCTTCTGACATCCTCTTCCAGCGTGGTCCAGACCAGAAACTCCACTCTTGTTGCTACTTCTCCTGGAAATTCTCCAGGGTTCCATGAACTGTTGGCTATCAAGTGAGCCCTGATGAAGTAGATCATTGGCTCCAGGGTAGCTCAGAGCCATTCCTGGTTTGGACCCATCATTCTGGCCAGCCAGGTGGTGGCTCCACTTTGCTGGCGGATTGAGGACAAAATCAGAAGTGCACAGTTGCAGGATCCTTCACCACCAGAGACACACCTTCACTGCCTTTACGTTCCCAACTTCTGCTGTTCTGAGGCATTGCAGTGAATTTATTGCTCTGCTTTCTCCAGTCACCCTGGCCTGTGGTGCACACTGGTGCTTCTCTGAAGTTGCTTCTTGTGGCCTACCATGACCAGAGATGCCAGAGAGTTCACCAGGGCTTGTTCCACCTGGGTTCAGGCCAAAGCCCCCAACACCCTGTCAGTGGGAGATCTTCAACCCCTGCCAGTGCCTTGACAACCTTGGTCTCACATCATGGTCAATGTCATCACCAGACTCCTACACTTTCATGGCAGTAACACCGTTATGACAATAGTTGACCTTTTTTTCTCTAACACTGCATTTTGTGGCCTTGATGGAACTCCTGTCAGCTCAAAAATCGCCAAGTTGATACTGGAGCATGTGGTGCGTCTGCATGGGTTTCCTCAGGACATTGTCTCAGAGACAAAGTGCCCCAATTCACTGCCTGATTTTAGAAAGCCTTCTGCCACCTGCAGGGCCCACTGTTAACCATGTTGTTTGCATTTGCAGATTAAATAAACTGCGTGCATTAACCTCCCTGCTTGCCTTATTTCCATGGCTGGGTTATAACACCACACTCCTCACAGCGTATATGTTTAATATAGTCTTAAGAGTAATGGTACACAAGAATGCTACTTTGACCCTAAGCAAGAGTTTTCAACCATCGACTGACACCAAGTAACCTGTAAACAAATTTAAGTTTTTTTTTTTTGCTCTGGAATTACAGCTGGGGTTTTGTACAACAGAAACAGCCTGTTGACAAGCAGTGCTAACAGTTTGTATAATAAAAAGTTGCATAGATAAGACAACTAAATGCACTTAAATGACTTGTTTGCATTCCACCTCCTACTGTAGCACCCTTGCACAAGGTGCTTTATGCCAAACTGCTCCAGTAAAAATTACCCAGCTGTATAAATGAGTAAATAATCACAGACAGTTTGACACAGTACATTGCTCTGGATAAAAGAAAGCATCAGTTAGGCTAATATTTGTTAAAGAAAGAGGTGTAGATCGCCACCTGGAGGAATTTCTATAAAGGTGCACCTCAGTGAGCTGTGCAGGGCATGCAAACATGAAAAAGGGGGTCCGTTTCCTTTTTTGAAATGGAATTGACTAAAGCACATCTGAAATGGTTGGTTTATTTTCAGTACAATATATGGGGAGATCATGTATAATGTATTTATTTGTGCACAAGATTAAAGTGTAAAACTAATTACGGAGATCACAAAAAAATGCAGAAAATGTTACTTCAAATACCAGCTCTCAGAAGTGTGACATTGCAGATGTAGCCTGTAGGAAAAATAAGATGGTAAAGTCTATTGATGATGATGCGATGATGATGATGATGATGATGGTGATGAGTTTCAGAAGTCTCGGTAAGCAAATCTCAGCAGCAAATAACTCAAATTTCATGTCGGCAGTTTTGCATGATCGGGACCCAGAAAACTGGAGCCCCAAAGAGAGCCAAGCTAGTTTGCTGAAACCAGTAAAAGAAAGTGGCTGCCACTGCCCCATATCACATTACTTTTGGTAGGATTTTCAAAAACTTTTGTTTCTTCGATTACATCTGTTTACTTGCCTTCATCTCACCTGTCTTCGTCGTCTTTGACAGAACCATTTTGCACGTATTGATTTGATCTGTTTGCACCCATATAATTACAATGGGAAACAGACTCTTGGAGTTTGAGAGCTTCATACAATTATGCCACTCTGTGCTGAGACCCTGCTGATGGGCACTCTTAGAACAGTGCAGTGTGGGTGGAACTGTAAGTAAAAGCAGGTTTTCACATATGTGTACTACATGAAAACATGAAATCAGTGATGAGCCATACATGAGTACTTAAGGTTTATCTCATCCATCTTAACACACACACACACACACACACACACACACAAAGCTATGCACACACTTACATCCTTCTGCTGCATCCTCCATCACTTTTCTTGTATCCTTTTATACGATACCAGTCTGAAATAATGCGTATTTTGATGTGATGTCTGCTTGTCTAGTACAGTGCCTGTCTCCATGTAAATAACCCCAAAACATACAGGAGAAAAACCCAAAGCTACAAAATTGGCTGAAATTTTATTTTTTAATGCGCTTTAATCATGTGACAACTATGCTCTTTTGCTGTGGCAATGCACATATTCAGAAAAAATAATTTCTTTTATTATGTTTATGTATCCCCTGAAATGATAAATGAGAAATTAAATGACTGTTCAGTGCTGGATCAACCAATAAAATTGTTTCACTTGCAGTTTCTGAGACAGAGTTTTTAAAAACTAGAAATGTTTAATCAATTTAATAGTAAATGTAGAGCTTTATTATTGCAAATAAGTGAATAATACCTGACCTTAGCACAAGGTGGTACTGTTGTTTTACTGATTCATACAGCAACTAAAACTCACAGTAACCTAGCAAATACTCAGATGGAGTTTAGTAGATGTGCAAAAATAACTACATTCTAAGTGACAAACAAAAATTTATGCAGCAGAGAGTACTGAGAATGCAAAACTGAGCAAATGTGTTACAGTAGAAACACAAAAACGTCAAAATTATGACATTAATTTTGTATGTAGTTTTGGAGAAGAAAAATGTGTAAATGTGAATTTCATCTTACCTTTGTTCCAAAAGACTTGCGAGCAAACAGTGATTGTTATGACTTTACTTCAGTTGTCTTGGTGTGAAAAGGGGGTCTAGATGTTATGTCAACAGAGTCCATTATTCATTGTCAAGTACATTCTGTTAACATCCAATTTGTCCTTTAACTGTAACTCCATTTACAGTAACTCAAAACTTCTACTTGGAAAATTATTAACACATTAATAAAAAGTAAGTAAATGACACAGTGCACAATAAGCTAAATGAGTTTAATATTTGACTATAGTTAGCTGATTTATGTGCATTTTATTTATAACGCATTGTGATACCCGACACAGAATAGAGCTATTTTTATTCTCAAGGAAGGCAGTCATCAGAGATTTTTTTTTTTAACTTTTTTAACAGAACACGAGGACCTGTTTTCCTTGAAGGCTTCATTTAATAGTTAATCCTATTGGGTTAGTATATACTTCATTTAACTCTAGTTACCTCCAGAACTATGTTCTCATTAGATTTCTGACAGTGGCACGCACTGCCCACACCGCCTATCTCACTTTTACAGTGAAGAGTGACAGTGATGGATATTCTCCTCCTACCTTTGTATCCAACACATTTTGTCCAAAACAATAGTCTTTTTAAAGTAAATTCTCTGCATTGCCAGCTCCAGACATACATGATATAGATGAACCACTTCCCGCTCCACAATAAATGTGGGCTGCTGAAATGTAGCAGCATTTTCATTCCTGAAATTCTGCTGGTGCCAGGGGTGGAGCAGATGACATGAAACTCAGAGCTCAAAACAAAAAGATCTCACTTAAGCTCTCTTTTCCTGAAATGTGCATCTCGAGCACGAGTCACAACATGCATGAAGGCAATGTTTACAAGTACGTTGTGCTAAGGAGTGGGGTGGCACAGCAGGTTAAGCTTGTGCTTCATAGGGCCTAGGCTGCCTCCTGGAGGTGCAGCTCAAGAGCAGCTCAGGGTATGTGAAATTTGTATGTCCTCCCTGTGTTTGTATCATCATGACACATGAAGGCACTTGCAAACCACTTCTGCCTCATTATGTTATTTTAGTAAAAAGCTGTATTCTGAATCTCATGTAACATGTTCTCAAAGCATTTTAAATGACTGAAGAATGACACATAAGGGTTGCAACTCCCAAGTAAAGAATTTACCATCAAATAACAACATAGTAAAAATAACAACATTGAAAAACAACAGAATCCATTCATTTTTTAAAACGACGTGTCCAGTCCAGAGTTTCTGGTGTAGGGCATGAAGCAGGTAGAGTACAAGACAGTCCATCAGAGGGCAACAGACAGTATTGCAACACGTTTATTTCTCTTATTTGAATTAGTAGTAATGAACAATTGTTTTATTACAATTCAGTTTATGCGCCAATTTTCAGGGAAGAACTGGACTTGTTAAGGAATCCTGTGTAAGTTAAACTTCTTCAGCCCATGACAGATTCTATTATCATTGCACTTTTAAATTTTATTTTGCTGTGGCATTTTGATTAAAATTCAGGCTAATGACAAATGAGTTTGATGACGATATTAGGATGCAATGACTAAGACGGCATGTGCAATGTTGTGAAAGAAATTGTGGGCTCAAGCAACCTTTCATTCAAAATACATACAGGAATGACAATCTACTGGCAGATAAACAATAAAACCCACTGGATGAGAGCAAGAGGACCTTAAATTACTTCAATGCTTTCTTTTTAATGAAAATAAAGTAATTCATGTTTAAAAGTTTACATTCAGTGCAGGACTGTTTAATGAGCAACATCTCTTTAGCTCAGCTGGTTGGCTAAGTGGCTATAGTGTCATCTGCATAAATTGCAGAGCTCACATTGGAACAGGCAGTTCACTGCTGGCAGGTTCCCTCAGCTTATCTCTGGTTCATGTGTTGCTGTTGACTGTAGACTGACTCCCTCCCTCCCTGAGTTAAAATGGTGAGTCAAGCACAGTGGTGGTGGAGGGAGATGCCTGGTTCTCAAGAAAAGGGTTTCCCTCCCCCGCACACACTCAGCGGGGCTGAAGTAAGGAGACAGTAATTCGAACTGTGCTGCATTTACCAGGGTCGGCATATCTTAGAGAGGCACTTGGTCCACTGTAGGTGTGAGTCATATCTCACCAGCACAACCTAGCTGGGAGCTAGGATTGAGGTGGTGTGTGAAAAGTGAAAGAAGAAAAAAGAAAATGTATAGAACATTATATAACATATCATTATACTATTCTATAATGATAACATATTATTCTTGTTCTTCTTCAAGATGATGATGATGATTGTTATTATTATTATTATTATAAAGCAGCACTGTTTTTTGAATACACCTGGGCTATTTAGGTATAGGTTGGAATCCAACTCATTTTGCTTGCATGTTCTTTCTGTGTCTGATTGTTTCCTCTAAATACTTCTCTAAGTATAAATTAAATGACATCTCTTACCAGTATGTTTGATGGCAAGAAATGTGTTGATATGTCTAAGACATATTCTGTCCTACACATGTTCATATGACATTCAATTTTTAGAGACAAAAGTAATTAAATAACTACTAAACAAACAAGCAAACATACAAACGAAGCAAATGCAAGAAAAAAAAATTGCATAAAATAATTAAATACATTTAGTTGTTATTAAATAATTTATAAGTGTAGTTTCAAAGAATTTTAAGTCTTTTCTGACAATTCCTTTCTATTACTGTTTAATTAAACAGTACTGACTGGAGAGATGGTGGCATAACAGTCATTCGACTGTGATAATTTACAGTCTGCGTGTCAAATTACCTTCCATTTAACCATGAACAGTTATTCTGAGGCACTTTGAAAAGCTAATAGCTCATCTCATCCTTTCTGTTAATATGAATTTGTTTTGTAATTGAGACGATTTGTGCTGGTATTTATATGCCTAGATAATATTAGAAATAGCATGCTCATAACAGACTTTTTAAAACTTGTCAGAAGTTCTAAGGAAATATTCACTTGCTGACATGTCTCAAGGGATACTTTCATTCACATGAAGAAAGGACACAGTTAAGTAACAGTAGATATTTCCAGAAGTGGCAAAATTAGGTGAGTACTGCAAAAGCATCCATTTTTAAGATCTGAAAGGCAGGCAGGCAGGCAGAATCAGCAGGCAGATAGATAGATAGATGCCTTTATGCACTGATACATGGGAACAGTAGAGGATGATCATACCGTGACCTTTCTACCATTCTAGCTCAGCCATCTTATCAGTCCCTGCTAGCAGGTCCTAGCTGACCGACATTCTTGTCTTTTTTGAATGACAGGTCTCTGAGGAGCTTATCCATAATGGTTTTTTGATTACCTTTACTACAGTTGTGCACCAGCAGAACCTTGACTTATAATCTCCCTGCACAGCTGACAGCACTTGATGGATTTTATTTTCCAGCAGGAATGGCCTGATAAAATTATTGTACTCTTCTAATTTCTTATGGAAGGTTTGGATATAGGCCAGAGTGCCAGTTATTTTGCAGAGGGAAAAAAAAAATCCTCATTAGTGTTCAGTGTGTTAGAAGGTTAAGAGATGATGTCTGACTTGGTAAGCTGTGGTTGTCAAACTTTCCCACAGAATTTTTATGGCTGGCAGTGATTTCACATAACTGGCCTCTGCTAAGCACACCACAAGTCCTCAAGAACTTGATTTTCCCAGGTGGACTGGGCACATTATATAACCTGTATTTTTGGGACCCAGCAAGCTGTACTACCTGTGGTGCAGCTATGTAAGCACACTAAATAATAAACACATCTTGCAGTTGATTGGCATTCCAACCAGTATGTATTGATCATGTTCCTTCTGGAATAGCCTCCAGACTGCTGCAGTGCTGTCTGAAAAAACATTTATTGAGATTAGTTGGCTGTATGGATAACAATACAAAAGGTAATGCCTCAGAACTGTGGGAACATTCTAAGACCATTTAGTTTTCCAAAATGAAATCTCAAGTTTGTTTATGACACAGTAAAAGTGAGTGTGAGTGGAAATTTTTGTTCAGATCCTGTGGTTTATTGGACATCAGGCATGTGGTGTAAAAGTGAGTTGCATATTGTGGTATTCCTTCCTGGGGCCAACACCAGGATGCCGAAATTGTACTGTAGAGACTAATAAACAGTAGACGATCTCCATGGAAACAGAAACACAGCAGGTGATCTAAGCTAGTACTGGAAACCCCCCTCCCTGCTCTGTCTGACCCAAATTCCACCACATGAAAACACTCACACACATGCACACACACATACAATTAAAACTATTCTAAATGCAGGACTTCTGAAAACATTTTATGGGAGGTGCAAAATGTTCAATATATCTAATGAAAGGTGAATATCTACTTGATATTTGAAAATCTGTATAGGAGAGCTAGTTTTCTGAAGGTCTGGAGGAGCCTTGAAACTACAGAATTGTCACAAAGAGAGGAGAAAGACACCACTGCCTTTCTGTCAGTCCCATTTGCAGTGAAATTCACCATGCGGAGGTAACCAGCTTATTTACAGAGCTTACTAATTGTAGCCCTGCTGAGAGTGTGAATCCCCGCGAACAGCTTTCTGTGACAGGTTGGCATCTTCTTGGAAGCTGGAAGTGAGATTTTTTTTCCTTTTTTGTCTCCCTGGAATGTCATTTTGTGCTCATTCGTGCCAACATAGCTAATTTGGACGTTCTGATTAACAGCGAACGCGGTATAACAGCCCAGGGACCTGCCAGGCTATCCTCCTGTGATTATCAAGCACTTTGCAAATAAACATACATTTCCTGGCTATATTTGGATGTAGGTGTTTTTTCTGAAACATGCAATTACACATTGCATTGCCAGTGGTTGCAACATAATCTTTGCCACTAGTGCTCCTTTGGTGGTTCAGCTTTATTTAGAGATAGCGAAAGGTCTTTGTTTAATTTTTTTGTGTTTTAAATTTAAATATAGAATGTCTTTGTAAAGCTGTGCTTTACAGGTGTGACCCTCAACCTGCCATTCTCAGTTTCACCCCTGTGATCTCAAAGAAGCTTCAAACAGTACAAGTTAACAGATATTTTAGATGCACATTCTTTTTCGAGGCACATGGAGAGAACCATAAATAAGTTTTATACATTTTGTTTCTCTTCTCAGTCTTTCTCTCTTTTTTAATCAAAAGACTAGCTTGTTTTTGTTAAATCCGAGTTGAATTATTGTTATGTCAGTAAATCAATCCAGCAGTCATTTACTGGGTAAAAATATAAAAATATAAAACTAAAAGATCACAATAAAAGTTATTTTGTATGACAATAACATTACATATTCTACAAAAAAATATGTTATAGATTTTATTTCATTGTTATATTGTTGTCCATTCATTCATTAGCAGTAACTGCATGTGTGGGGCTGTGATGGTCTGGAGTCTGGACCTTGCAAACATAGGGTCTAATGTGAGATTTAGCTTGGACAGAAACTTTGCAGTGGATGGCATGGGGGTTAGCGCTGTTGCCTTGGGGCTTGAAAAGCCAAAGTTTGAATCCCTCCTCCTGCTGTAGTTCCCTTGAGCAACAAACTAATCCTAAATTGCTCCAGTAAAGATTACCCAGCTGTAAAAATGGGGATATAATTAAAGTAGCTTAACATAAGCTAATTTAAACATTGTCAGCTAAATTTATTAATACTAGTACTGTGTCTGCAATTTCAATTCTGATATTAGTTTCACAAACTTGTATAGGATCTAGTTATATAAGGGATGACTACTGTATGTGGTTCTGTATTTTGTATTTCTGCATTATGGAACAAATACAAAAAGCTTGAATATTAGCTTGCATTGACATAACACTTTATCAGTTTTTTTAAAGCACTTAATCGAATTTTGCTACTTTGCCATAGTGAGCAGTCTTCATGCATTTACATGCTGTGATATAGTCACAGCCTGATAAATATGAAAACATCTTAGCTTTCTCTTGGGTCTGAAAAGAAATGAGTGAAATGTGTTTTTAGTAGCACAGTGCCCCATGTTTTATCTGTATTTAATTCCATTCCATACTTACAAACACAGAATTACTTGCTAACAGCAGTTCATCCACATGTTTTAATTCAGATGATTCATTTTTTATGGACTGCCATCACTCCTGGCTCCAGTCTTTGTAGTCTCTTCAATAAGTATGAGCTGAGCGCTTTTAGGGCGTCTACTGGTAGATAGGAATAAACAATGAGCCACTGAGAGGCAGATTGTGACTCACTGTTTTCTTATTATGGGCCATTTTATAGCACTCCTTTCTACAGAACAGGTGCTCTCAATACCATGCCATTACCTGAGCTTTCAGGCAAACAGCAATTACAAATCATGTTTCAAAGAAGATGCCTTCTGTTTTGTTCAGAGGTTCACAGGTGCTGAAAATAGCCTTCAAATACATGGTGATATTGACTAGTTTAGTCCTCCCTGGTGGAGGTCTGCAAGGAGAGTTTTCTGAACATTGCTGATTAAAAACTGGGCTTTTTGGCCATTTTCTTACAAGACAGAATAGGCATTTCAAATATCCTGCAAATCGTGAAATTCACATACAGTAGCTTGACAAATCACAATCAGGTTCACTGCAATAACCAAAAAAAATGAACAAAAAATAGAAACAAATAACTTATATAAAATGTATAACAAAAATAGATAACTACAAATTACAGTTTCATTAGATGGTTAAAGAAGTGGATTTATTTTAAGGTCACAAGGCTCTATCCTGCTTCTCTGTGTTGTTGAGTGGCCTCATGGAGGGAGATGGCTGTTGCTAAGCAAGATGTAAAAAAGTGCTCCTTTGTGCACCATCGTTGAATAATCTGGTGGCTAGAGGAGGTCACAGCAATCAGTTCATAGAGGGGATGTGACCCACTGTCTAAGATGGCTTTCTCTTTATCCTTGCCTCTACTACTGTCTCCACCAGTTCAGGACTCTAAATCATGATAGAACCAATGCTTTGTTCATAGATTTGTTGAGTCTGCAGGCCTCAACAGGTGACACCCCCCAGTATTTTAATATGTTTGTAATTGTAGCAGTATTCTAAAATAGAAAAATTAATTCATCTATTAATCCATTATTCATAACCATGTTATTCTGCTCAGAGTTGCAGCAGTTCAGAGTGTCTCTAAGAATCAATGGGCACCAGGCTATGAAACTACACTGTGGATTGGACACCAATCCAATGCAAGGTGGCCACACAGACTGTCATGCACACACAGGCATGCAAGAATGGTTTTGGTAATTTAGACCAGTTACTCTGAAATACATCTTTAGACGGTGGGAGGAAATCAGTGCAACCAGAGGAAATCCATGCAGACACAGACGGAACATGCAAACTGCACAGAGGCTCAGCTCGATTCAAATCCAGACCCAAACAGCCCGGGTGCTCTGAGAAAATTAATTATTTTAAATTTAATGCAGAGTTGCAAATCCTAACAAACTGAATGTGGGATTTTTGGCCTAGGTTATTTTTTGCTGAGAATTTGCTCAGAAACTTTAAACAGAATGTAGCTGCTATTTACGACAGCTTCGGTGATTGATTTATGTTTACAATAGTTTGTCATTGTTTGTGTCAGAACCCACTCTGCACTTGTGTGTCTGACGGTCTCAGTCTGAAGCTTTTCAACTCTTTCAGCCCAGACCACAGTCAAGTCTCAAGTCTCTTATTTTTTACATTCACGATTTTAATGCACACACTGATGATCAGAAATGGATGTTGTCTCTGAGGTAATTTTGCATTAGATAGTATACATCAAGAAAGGTTATTGTAGGTATTTTGCCACAGTGTGACTTGTAAAAATCTATTACACATTCTTTTCTACGATAATGCATAAATTATATAATTTCACATCAGGTTTTTCAGATTAGCAATTTATTTACCAGTAAATAAACGGTGTTCTCTTGCCATTTTAACTACCAATACTTGGCTTGTGAATTTAATATGAATTTTCATCTCCCACCCTTGCCTAACACAGAGAGGGTTAGTTGGTCTCTTGGGTAACCAGCAATTGGCAGGAAAGAGGATTTCACATGAATATGTTTAGTATGACGCTAGCAGTGGTCACAGAGCTGCTCCACTGAAAATAAGCTGTTCTAAGACAAAAAAAGCAGCACATGGAAACCACTGCTGGTTATTTAATATCTGACCAACCTCATCATTTTCTCTGATTTAATGTAATGCTCTAACTGAAAATTTGTGTTACTATAACTCCATCATCTCGCGGCAAGCCAGCATTTTATTTTTATTGTCACCACACATTAAGGTTGAACGTGAAGGGTACAGCTATAAAAATGGCACAATGGTGGCAAAATATGATAAATTAACCTTTCTCTACAAACAAAATTCAATTACTGGGTGGCAGTCATGTTTATCTGAAAGTGAAAGGTTGCAGCAACATCAAAAACAAAGCAAAATACAATTGCATCTTCGGCATCACCTTTTCATGTGGCATTTACTGTGATGCTATCAAAAAGATACTTTGACATCTAATCACAATTCACACATAGATGCAAACGTAACATTTCAAATATAAAACAGATAAAGACCTACACTGAATGTTTTTCCACAATTTATGTGTTGCTGAAATATATGTTTTTAATGTTTAAATTATTATTTAACTAACATCTTTGTCCAAGGTGACAGCTGAGGTTTGCATAGCTATGAGGCAACTTAAACATATTTACATTTTTATACAGCTGAAGCAGTTCAGAGTTAGAACTCAAACCATTTCTTTGTAGGAGTCCTTGTCAATATATTATCCACTGGTCATATGTAACTATTTCCTTAATGTGGCTTCAAGAATACGTGAATAAAATGCTTCTGTTTATTGTCTTAGCTGTAGTTGAATCAAAACATCTAAACATGCAGTTCTGTTTCTAGAAGATTCAATCCTCAGTAAATCATACAGGTGTAACTCACATTCAAATGGACAATATGGGTTTGTTACATTTTTTCATTGCTGTAATCTTTTTTCTGCATGCTTGTGATGCATTGTGTAGAGTGGCTGCAAAAGCAATGGCGAAGCTGTAAAAATGGTGTTTAGAAATCAGCTACATGGCCGCCTGTAAAGTTTGGTGTTTGAGTCCAGCTTAGTGTGTGTTGATTTTGCGTGTTCTCCCCGTTTTCAACCCTCTGACATGCATTGAGGAAGACAAAGCCAGATCACTTCCAATCCATCCCTTGCCTTGGGAACCATGCAAGTGGTCACTCATAATAAAGACATATGTTCTGTATCGTGATTTAATGACAAAGTACTGTATGAAACTGCTAAACGGTGACTCATAAGTTATAAAAAGATGTGTGATACAGTGTTTTTTGCCTTTTGATGACACATATTCAAATTAATGTACAGAGAACAGAACGTGAAAATAGAATTTAATAGATTGCATTCAGGAAATATGTTTTTAATTTCCTGACTTTTTTGTTTTTTTGAAGGAATTGAATTAATATGGGTTGCAAAGGGTTCATTTTAAAACATACAAAAAGGATCAAAAAAGCTCTATTTGTAAGCAAAAAATAAACAGGCTTTTCTGTTATATAGATTTTTTTTTCAGTGAAACCAATTAAAAAATTATGTCTAAGCAATGCTGTAAATAAAAGAACGCCAAGAATACAGTCTAACAATCAAGAGCTCCAATTTAGGTGTAACGTTTTTACTTTTGTTATAGATTTTGCTTTCATGACATGACTTCATGACAATGACACAGAAGCTGAACACTTTACATTTTACATATTAAATACTTCGCAAACAAAGAGTTATGAAAACAAGGACAATCTCTGTGGTTTAAATATACCTTAGCGTGGGCAATGATGTCAACATGACGCACGACCAGTTTGCTACTCCAATTGAAATTGCTCCACATGCTTGTTGCCTTTAGGTCTTTTTCTAGCTATAAGGTCTATACATGTTTCTATGGAAACGCGCAAGGGAAAGTGGCAGTCAATACCCGGTGCCAGTTTTTTGCTTAATATATGTACAAAGAATGGATTTAATAATTTAAGAATGTATGTAACTACTTGTACCTTTTTTCTAGAAAAACATGAAACACACAGTATCAGACGATGGCTCCCGTACATTTTCGACCACTGCTTATTGCTTTATTGCATGTATGGATAATAGGAACAATCTATGTTTGCGGAATTTTCTCTAACATATTATGAGGTGTGTCAAACCTTCTGAAAGCAAACTGTATAAAAGTTGATAATTGTGGAAATTTTATAAGGTGAAACCACCCTCCCTCTTTTGGGTGTTTTCTCTCTTTTTCTACTAATGTTTGATGTTGAACTACTAAATAATGTAGAAGCAGTTCTACTCCAACATCAACCCAACTCAGACATCACCAGGCTTCATTACTCAAATATATTCCTCAGTGTGAGAAAGCTGAAGACTGCAATGGCATTTCAGACATCTTAGCCCATTACTCCAAAGTTGGTCAATAGTCCAAAATATGGAAGCTCTGCTGAGAATCTATTTATAAAACTAGCTGGGGATGCACTTTACATATCGCAGGAATACTGTTTTACACTAAAAGTGGTGCATTTACTGTACAAGTATTTTAATGCTGTTGAACCAGCAGACAGACAAAAAAGAAATGGAAAGGAAACAAGCAATAACAAAATATACACCCCTGACCACTTTATTAGGAACACCATTCTATTACCGGCTAGGACCCCCCCCCCTTTCTCTCAAAACAGCCTGAATTCTTTGTGGTATAGATTCAACAAGGTGTGGAAAACATTTCTTAGAGATTCATGTTGACATGATTACATCACATAATTACTGCAGATGTGTCAGCTGCACATTCATGCTGTCAATCTGCCATTATCCCAGATGTGTTCTACTGGATGCAGATCTGGTGACTGGGGAGGCCATTGAAGTTTACTGAACTTTTTGCCATATTTATGGAACCAGTTTGAGATGAATTGTGCTTTGTTACATGACACACTGTCATGCTAGAGGTAGCCATCAGAAGATGGGTAAATTATAGCCATGAAAGGATGCAGTTGATGCTCGACTAGTATTAGAGAGCCCAGTGTATGTCAAGAAAACAATCCCCATGCTATTACATCACCACCAGCCTGAACTGCTGGCACAAGGCAAGTTGGGTCCGTGCTGTTTGCAGTAAATTTTGACCCGACCATCGGTGTGTCACAGCAGAAATAGTCAACGTTTTTCCAATCTTCAAATGTCCAGTTTTGTGGAATCAGTGCCCACTGTAGCCTCAAGTTTGACTTACTGCTGCCTTTCTGTCAGCTTGAACCAATCTGGCCATTCTCCTCTGAGTTGTCTCATCAACAAGGCATTTTTGCCCACAGAACTGAAAGTTTTTTGTTTTCACATCATTCTGTATAGACGCTGGACATGGTTTTGTATAAAAATCCTAAAAGAGCAGTGTGCAATGTATGCAATGCTGTGTGTGTCATGTTTAATTTTGTACCCTCCTTTTCACTAGTTCTGGTTCTTCTCACCAGTAGCCACCCCTATAAGGTGGCCCATTTATCTTAATGTTAACAAATTAGATTGGAACTGCCTAGAGGTACATGTCTCTAACGTGTATAGCACTGCATTTGTGTTTCAATATGCAAAAACCTCATTTACGGTTATAAGCATCTGTGTACCAAATGTTAAGCCTCTGGCTTCAAAAACAAAGCTGTGTGTCAGAGACAAACAAAACAAAACAAAAAAAACAAACAAACACAAGAACAGATATTTACCTCCAATACAGCCTAAGGCTATATCCCACAAAGAAGCAATAAATATGTTACATTAAAAGAATCATTGTAAACTAGTTACTGTTCAAACAAACAAATAAAATAACATCAACCTCACTGGTTTAGTAATGTACTAGAAGCATTTTATTTGCCTTTTTAACTTTTTTTCTTTAATTATACATTGAAAAAATGCCATACATGCCATCACAACATGTTTTTGGATGACTTAGAAAAAGTAAGGTAAAACATTATGCTTTAATGAATTTAAATTAAATTCCCATCCACCCATCAGTCATGAAAAGACATAAGATCTGTGGAAGAAGCAGAATTAAGGATAACCAAATCCTTTTTTGCTCGCTGCTCAGTAAATTGTTTTCATATTTTTTCTTAATAATCTTTTCTTATTGCAAAATGGTAAACTAATAAAAATAAATTTTTATAAACTACCATTCCTGCTTATATGCCTCTCACTACAGGCACACATGTACCCACAGGCATATGTGTGCAAACACTACATACTGACACTTTAGTTCTCGTTCAAGTAGCTGACGTGTCACACTTGTGAATCAGTTTCAAGGTCTTTAGGGCATGTGTGCTAACATCTTCTCAGTATAACAGATCTTCTCAGTATGATGACAAGCCAACAGCAATGTCTGTGATCCTTAAGAGCTCCAGCTGCACTGACTTAATGAACCAAACTAAAAGGCAAAGTCAAGCAAGGCATGACAAATTGTAAAAACTGTGCAATTACTACAGTTACTGCTTTTTCTAAAACACCCATAACCTGTGCAAAAAAACAGGTCTGGGTGTGACTGTCCTTTTCTCAGAATAGTATTAAATGCATTTTGAATCCAAGAGGAGGCCAAAAGAATATAAAGTTTACACTGAACTTTTGTTACTCTCTCAAATTAGTTGAGGCTAGTTAGTAAAATCGTACGTCTCCCCCTTGAGAGCATAATACACATGAACATTTGGGACCTCCTTCAGTATGCATGCTGTGATCCACCCCTATTTTTTGCAATAAAGACTGAGGTTTCTATGTGGTGATGCAACAGGCTCGGAAGAAATTCCATGTGCAGTCCTGTGGGGAACCAGCTGACCATGTATGTCACTTTAAGCAACGATGGGAATCGAGCACAGCAAGGACACAAACTTGAGTCTTCACCAAAGGACATATGATCACTGGAGAGAACCTTTAGAAGAGAATTCTATTATTTTAAACTTTCAAATTGTACTAAATCATTATACAATAATTATATCATCTATTAAGGAATAATAATCCCTCTAAGTACCAGTCTCATCCAGTTGTCTCTTGTGGTCCATACAATAAAACGGTCAATGCTCTCAAGTTTTGATAAGTCTTAGTAATACTATAGTGTATTCTGCTGAGAAACCACTCAGAGGCTGGGAGTGAAGAAAATGGTGATACAGTGTTTAATTTACAGGTGAAGAGTGCAAGTGATGAATTGTGAACATGTGGTGAAGACCAGGAACATAGAGAGATTTGAGACTTGAACAAGGTACAAAGAAGGTTAGAGGAAGATAGGAATAAACTGGGAACAGGACTGGGGCTCAGATGATAGATACAAGTCGGTAGGCAAATTGTTTCATTTGAGATTCCATGGGGTTTGTCTGTGCTGGCATTCATTTTCCTTGTTCTTGACTGGTGTGATCAAGTGTAGATGCGTGGAATGGGGTTAGCACTGTGTTAATTTGCCCCTGAAGACCATCACACATATGTTGTAGTGTCCCCTCTTTATTTCTCCAACTCAAATCCATGGCCATGCTTGTTAGAAGAACCCTATGATGACCTCATTATGATCAAAAAAGTTAACTGATTCAATTCAGTTCTATTTTTTTCATAGTGCACTTTTGTTAGTGAGTGATGCTGAGCACTGAACAAACATTCAAGGGATAAATAACTCTGGGACAAATAACAGAGAGTCTTTATTATCTGTTGTTATGCCAAAAAGACTTCTGACGACCAAGGAGGGCAAAACATAAGACTGTCCAGAAAAGAAATGGAGAAAAATAAACCCCTGGGGGTCAAAGTACCAAGTAAGTCACAAGTAGTGGTAGTTAAAATAAACATCAAGTTATATTAAAGTTATATGGTTATAGCAGGTACTTGATGCTTAATTTAATAGGATTAATGCATGTTGAACATAACTGGAAAAACTACAGAACTTCTCGCAGTGAATTTTTTCTTAAATTTGTGGTATTTATTTTATTCTTAAGTGTGCTTGCTACATTTATTTCTACTTTCCAATTCATACAAATTCAGCTACTTTTTTGTATCTAACTATTGCAGAATGCATAGCATTGAAGTTATGTGCAACCAAGATGTAATGAGGTTGAAACGTATAATTTATTTATGCGTGGAGTTTGGGGCACATGTTGAGGTGAAAACATACATAGACAATGTTGGCTGTAGCTAAATATTAACAAATAACAAATAACATATTACTGTTTTCATATCATATTGTATCATGGTTTTTCCTATCTAACTGTATTATCTGGTTTTATATGATGATGATGATAACGACGACAATTATTAGTATTGTTGTTGTTGTTGTTGTTGTTGTTGTTGTTGTTGTTGCTTGCATTAAGATTCTTTCCTTGGCAATATGTTTTAAATACTGACTTTCTAACTTTACTCTTTTGAGTGGATAAATTAATAAGCTGTAAATGTATTAATTGTAGTGTAATGCAAATAATTGTAATACTTGTACAAGTACACTTTTGAGTGTGCTGTAAGAGCAGCAGTTGAAGGAAACTATTCCCTGGTCACCACATGTAAACACGATATCAGGACTCTGTATCCAGTCATACGAAATACAGGTCAGGATCCAGATGAACAGTATTAACAGCACAAATAAACGTGCGTCACCAGTATGACTAAATTATTATTACAAATATCCGAATCACTGTTTTTTTATACAAAGGGTATAAAGGCAGTCCTTACTCTGATTTTAGATACACTTTCTTGTAAGTGACATTTTCTGGGATCCTTGGTGACATCTCTCTTGTCACATGCCGACATTCCTCCCGAGGCAGGGTGAAGAACGTGGGAAACGCCGTAGATCCTTTTGAAGACCCTTGTCGTACTTTATTTACATGTTTCTTCTCTCGCTCTCTCTCACTCTCTCTCTCTCTCTCTCTCGTTGTCTCTCACTCTCTCTCACACACGCACTCTCTCTCTCTCTCTCTCTCTCGCTCTCTCTCTCTCTCTCTCTCTCTCTCTCTCCTCTCCGGGCACATCACAAAATTAGCTCTGACTATAACTGTATTTTTAATGTTAAGATTTTTTTTTTTTAATTCGGGGATCCTTTTCTCAAGGTAAAGCTCCAGGATCTCCTCCGCAGAGCTTGCAAGCAGAAGACTTCGGGTAAAACGTGAGGAAAAAAAGTGCACATTTGCGCGCCCAGAGACGTTTGCTTCCCAGACATACCAACGCAGCTATTTTGGTTCTGCTTCTCTGACATTTTCAAGCTCTTCATGGCCTTTTCTCCATTGTTATGCACCGGACGGAGAGCGACAACGTGGCATGAAGTTGATCACCTGGGAAGGACCTGGTGAGATGCGTTAACACCATGCCTTTCTGCACCAGAGGCTTGATGCCGCTCAAATCTGTCGCGATCGCAGCTATGTGAGGGAGGGGGTCGCACCATGGACGCGGTGGAGGTGATCGTCTTTTTGTTAGTGGGGGCGATAATAGTGGTGTCGCTGCTGTCCAACGTGCTGGTGCTGATCTGCTTCCTGTACAGCTCGGAGATCCGCAGCCAGGTGCCCGCACTATTCATCCTGAACCTGACCTTCTGCAACCTGTTGCTCACCGTTTCCAACATGCCCCTGACTTTGGTGGGGCTCGTAAACAAGGGGCACCCCGGGGGCGCGTGGACGTGTCAGATTGCCGGATTTTTGGACACCTTCTTGACCACGAACTCCATGCTGAGCATGGCGGCTCTGAGCATCGACAGGTGGATCGCTGTGGTGTTCCCGCTGAGCTACCATTCAAAGATGCGCTACAGGGATGCCCTCATTGGCGTGGGTTACACGTGGGTGCACTCCGTGTCTTTTTCGGCCGTGCCTGCCGTCCTGTCCTGGGTCGGATACCACCAACTTTACGCCTCATGCACTGTTTGCAATGCCAGGGCGAGCAGCATCCACAGCGAGTTCGTCATCTTCACCGTGGTATTTCATTCCCTCACCTTCCTTCTCTCCTTGATCGTGCTGTGCGTTACTTACCTTAAAGTTCTCAAAGTGGCGCGTTTCCACTGCAAACGGATAGACATCATCACCATGCAGACGCTGGTGCTTCTAGTTGACATTCACCCCAGGTAGGCGTTCTTCTCCCGAAGCTCCAAAAATGCATATGGATGTGAGTGTAAATATTTGCTTTGCAATTAACTTTCTGCAATTCTTTGAATAAGAATAATTTAAACCTTACCTTGCACTTTTTTTTGTTTTTAAATACTAAGTACAGCATTTTTTAGCAGTCTTAGAAAAGCAGCTGTTTGTGTAACCCTCCTGCTTCACTGGATCTTCCGCAATTTTTGTTCCCAAAATGGTCAACAGTGATGGAAATGTATCGTTAATATGTCATAAATGAAATTTTCTATGCATTTGCCTTGCAAACAGAATTAAGGCAGGTATTACTTTATGCACGCAAATGCACGCATCATGAGTGGGTAATACACGTCTTTAAAGATACTGAAATTTCTTTCGATCAACTCTGAGAGAGAGTAAATTTTAATGAACGAACAGGGAATTTGTCTGATCTGATCTGGACACGTTTGAACATGCACTCATGGAGAATGTTTACCTCAGACAAATCACATTTACTTACATTAAAAAAAAAAATCTATTACTATGCTATTTTTTAGATTTCACCTTTATCCTCTTTATGCTTTATATTTCATGTGAAATGTTTTAATTAATTTCCTTCAAATATAGCATTTTTTTTTAGTTTTATATAACTTAAGATTAAATGTTTACTTTCAGTATCAAATCCTATTTGTTTATCTGTTAATTTTTTATTGTTGTGTTGTGTTCATGGTGATTTTCAAATGTCAGTCAGAAAAAAGATCCTCTCCCTGTCTTCAGACAGTTATATTTCAGGGGCATGGAATCTTTTCCATTGTTCATGCTTCAGGAAGAGTGGGACTGCAGACATTGTGATCCTTTTTGCTTCTGCAGCGTTCGACAGCGGTGTCTGGAAGAGCAAAGGAGGAGACGTCAGAGGGCCACCAGAAAGATCAGCACCTTCATTGGAACCTTTGTGCTTTGCTTTGCACCCTATGTGATAACAAGGTGAGTTAGCTAAGAGTTGCGGACATCTTATGCAGAGTCAGGGGATCCAAGGGATCAGGTGTGACCTCCCTTATACCACAGATAGTGGAACAGGCTGAGTTTTGATGACACACACCCAGTTGCCTATGGGGGAATTTGAGTTGAGAAAAGGAAAAGATCAGAAAGCCTCATGAGTAAAATAAGGTTTTGATCAATAACTTTTTTACTCACATAATTTCAAATTTGTATCAGCATAGAAAGATACATCTTCAAAGTTCAGTCTCTCCATTCATTTGTTTGTCTTGCTGTCTCTTCTTTATATACAGCTTTCAGCTTTGTTTCTCAAGCTACAGAGTTGAACTTTGGCACACAGATACTTCTCACCTTAAGTGAGGCTTTTTCTGTAGTCAAAAAGACACACAAACACACACACACACACACACACACACAGTGTTACACAAACTAGTGATGAACTAATGACAGAGAGGGATAAGAAATGATACCACACCCACATGCTGATATAAGGGTAACAAAGATTGGTAATGTATATTTTGTTATTGCTTTTCCATTTCCACTTTTCCATTTGACTGTGACTGGCATGCAGAGCTCTTTGTGCTGTTCACCTGTCTGACAGCACTAACAATACTTATGTACTATATATACATATGTAATACAAGAAAACTGTTGCACTTTACCTGGTGAAAAGATTCAGTTAATCCCTAAACTGTTGAAGCACTATGTAAAGTGAAGTTTGGAAGAAACAAAATTTTAGGAGGAAGGTATTGGACTGGAATCCGCCTACCGATCTGTCAATCATAGTACTACTTAAAAAAAAAAATTAAACTTGTTCCCTCCCACTCACACTGTCCCTGGGTACTCATATTTGTTAGTTATGTGGCCGTGTGGTTAAACTCCCTTTGTCTTTGTCACTTTCTCTCTTTTTACTATCATCCAGCTGTACTGCTCAAATCTGAATGACATCCCAATATGTTCTCTGTAGATCCTGGTCAGGTGGATCAGGGAGTCAATGTCTCTTTCAGACTTGGCATACAGCTGGATGTCATCCATGTACAGGAGGTGGATGATGGTAGCTCCACTCTGGAATTCATATCCATAACCATTCTAAGTGATGATCTGACTGAAAGGGTTCAAGCCTATGCAGAACAGCAGTGGCTCCTTGGTATATACCACACTTTATGGTCGCCTGGGCAGTTGTCTTCGAGTTGGTTTCTAATGTTGCTCTCCAGGGGTCCATCGAGTTCTTCACTTGTTCTTCGCTTCAACATCACTTGTTGGCCTACAGTTGAGAGTACACTCTACATGGTTCTTTGGAGAATAGGGCATTTATTCTTTTGGCCTCTGCTTCCTTTGTGTACCTCTGTAATCTGACCGCCATTGCAGTTAGTCTTTGTTTTGCAAACTCCCAGGCCTCAGTTATGGATTTGCCTTTGTTGTGTTACCCTTTTGTAGCTCAGTCAGTTTGTCAGTTCCTTTCAGTTTGTCTTTATTTTGAATTCTAGTCTTAGCTTCCGGGGAGAGTATCCAGAATGTTCGGCTTCTCAGGTTTTGGCTTTATATGTATAAAACCCTGTGATGGACTGATATCTTATCTAGGGGCAGTTTCATAGCTCAGCACCCTGGGAGAAGCTCTGGACCACCGTGACTCTAGGATAAGAAGTTTATTTAACACACACACACACACACACACACACTATTGAAGCAATGTTTGTTAGTTTAACTTAAGCTTAATCAATGTTTTGTTCATTTTTTTGTGCTTTGTTTGCTGTGTATGTATTGATAGATATTGAGAAGATGTTGACCCACTACAGTGTTTAGTTTGCTTGCTCAGAATATTTATATACAGTAATACCTGCATTAATGTTACCTCATATAGTGCTGGTTTGGAATTCATATAGTTGATATGTTTTGTATTATGTTGCACATTAGCTCCATTTATGCAACATATTGTATTAGTAGCCTTTTACATTGCTGCTTCATTAAACACTCCATTTCTAAAGAACACATCTAGAGCACTAATAAAGGTGTTATTACTGTTCTATACATAACTAAAATATGTGTATATACTAATTATGTTTTCAAGGG
Organism: Arapaima gigas; assembly: GCA_900497675.1. NCBI lineage: Eukaryota > Metazoa > Chordata > Actinopteri > Osteoglossiformes > Osteoglossidae > Arapaima > Arapaima gigas. The sequence goes on along the minus strand of UFQX01000740.1, from coordinate 178,097 downwards.
GTGCAGTGGTTATGTTTTATCATCTGGTCTTCCTCATCTCCAACTTCTCTCTGTACCCTTCTATCCCTCTCTTGTCATGCCATTTCAGGATGGTGGAGCTGTTCCCTGCTGTGCCTATTGACCCTCACTGGGGGGTTGTCTCGAAGTGCCTGGCCTACAGCAAGGCAGCCTGTGACCCCTTTGTCTACTCTTTGCTACGGCATCAGTACAGGAAGACCTGCACCAACATTGTCAACAAAGTCCTGAAGCGGCACTCACTCGATGCATCCAGTCGTCGGGCCGAGATTGACAGGAAGCACGTCATCCAGGTGGTGCAGTGAAAGAACAAGAGGTGTGGAGGGGCAGAAAGGGGAGAGAAAAAAGCTGTCAAGAACACATGGTCTGGATATAGCAGGGGCCTGTTGAACTCAGTATACATCCTGCAGTCAGCTAAAACAGCCCGGCCAGCTGGGATAAGGCTTCTTTGATTCATCTCACTTTTCTACTTTTATAACAACTAGTGATGTGTGAACACTGTAGCTCTGTCTATTTTAACACACAAGAGGAAATACAAGGTTGCTTGCAATGATGCTGTTTACACAGACGTAAAAACTGCCAGAATATACAATTGTCTCTTAAATATAATCTTCATCATATATATTTTTATATATGTTAGGGTTCTACAGTGGGTAATATGGTGGCTTTTTCTCAACTAGTAAAACATTGTTTAGTAAAAGGTTACAGTGGTTTGGAAGCTGAATGGCCTTATGATTTAAGGGATGAGTGTGTATTGTTCACACTTTCTGCACAGCTGTCTGTCCTGCTGTGGCATCATCTGTCTTCCACACCAGATGTAAAGAAAATGACATCACCTTAACTGTTGAAACCCTTTGGTACAGTGTTATTGAGATGTAGCAGTAAAGTTCTGTCACTCAGTAAAGTCTGTGTCACTCAGTTTGTTGTCTTGACCACCACCACCACCACCACAACAACAACAACAACAACAACAACAACAACAACAAACAATAATACTAATGGTTTCTGCTCTGGGCAGCTTGAGGGATGCTACAGAAGGTTTTGTGACCCACAGACCCACAAGTGTTAGAGTACTTGTTAAGGGTAAAAAGTAGAACAGTTACTCTATTGTGCAATAAAATGTATTTTCAGTTTAACATAAACATTGTTGTTTAAATCCAGAGGTTCATAAAATATTATCAAAATGTAAATCCAAAAGTTTGTTCATAACAAAGGATATATTTTGAACATGTCAACCATACTATTACAGGCAAATATTGACGTAACACTGTAAATAATGGGGAATTACTGACATACTGCCTGGAGTATTTTGTGTTTTTATCTGAAATCCATTCAACTGGGATCTGTTAATTGAGAATTTATATGTTGAGGTACACATTTAACTTTTTGTAGAACATAACATTGCCATATTTGCTTGACTGTATTTTGGTGAAAGAAGGTATTCTTTCAACTGCAAATATTGCTGCGAAAAAAATATTGCTTGCAAAACAGATAAATGTTCCAAAATGTATTTATTTTTTATTTATTTATATTTAAAATCTATTTTATATATTTCACCTATTTCATGTGATGTTTGTGAATACATCTGTAATATGTAATATTAAAGTCCAAGTGGTACCAGTATTATGATTCCAAGACAATATACTGTAATAAAGAAATGACTAAATCTTTGAAATTACTTAGGGCAGAGGTGGCTAAAGAGAGAGGCTTGCAGAACAAGGGGCAACAGCAATAAGTACAGACTGACAACTCCTGTCATAAACTTTGCACTACAACCCCCTTCAAATCAATATAAAAGGTGTTTTCCAGCACTACAAATGAAGGCTGCCCTTTTTACACTGAATATGCAATTTAATATTTTCTACACATTACTGTGGCATAAAAAAAAGAAAAAGTATGCATTTTTATAGGAAATTTTTAACCTGTGTATGCCCTGTGGAGTGTTAAATGAGAGGGGCTTGGTGGTATTCCTTCTGTGACAAATGTTTTTATTTTGGATTCATTTTGAGCCTGCAGTAATAGATCCTTGTGTGCTTAGAGCTGGCAGTCTGTGTAATGAATTATGGCAATGATTTGCTTTTCACTGCGTTTTTTCCTCAGTGCCACACTGTCGTCCTGAAGAATAATAAAAGCAGCAGTGCGGTAACACAAGGCCGCTGAACACCTAAAGATCACTTTCAGTCATGCAGTAGCACAAAGTGCAGATTTTGTCCCTGAATAAAATTACAATGATTCCTCTCTGGTTTTGTTTCTTGCTGACATGTAAGACAAGTCAAAAATGAGGTATATTTTATTTTAATTCAAAAAAACGCATATCATTCTATTTGCACTGACTTTTTTTTTTTACAGAAAATACTTTCAGAAATCAAGCTACATTTTTTCAAATAAAATTATTAATAAATAAATAAAAATTGTATTCAGTAAGAAGCATTTCACTCCTTCTTTTGCCCTGAACCTTACTTCTATAATGAAGGTTATCTTAAGTTAATGTTCAGCTTCAGGAATTTTCACAGACATGGTATTTAGTCTCTGAGGGTGTAACATTGATTTTACTCTTATTTTGTGTATAACTGGTTGGCTGAGTTATTATTTAGCTTGTATTGTACTGTTATTTATATTTGATATAGTTTACACCTCTTTTGTTACTTAATAAATCAAAAATTTAAATTCTTGAAGCAAAATTAAGAAAAGGACACAGAAGTGTATAATGAATGACTTGAAAATGTATTGTAATTAACTTATTTATATTTTAAAATTTTATCACTTTCTGTGTAACAGGAAACATAAAAGTGTATATCAATAGTAATGTTAGCACATAATATATGTGAATCATTTTTTGTGCAGTAAATGTGTAGCAGTGGCAAAATTCTAGTGGAGGAATTGATTGTGAAATAAATGTGTACTATAAATTTTACAGTTATTTTACATTTTATTACACCTACCATATACACATGGTTGGTTATTCTGTATAATATGGAAATACTAAAATAGACTTTTGCTGATATTTATCTTTTTTATTAATGTAAGATTATTATAGTTAAATAAGAAAAAATGGTTTAATTCTTACACATAGTAACAGTGTGTTTGTGACAAGGTTATTGTTTGGTTTTCAACATGGAACTGACTAGAGCTGTGCATTCTGGATTGATAAATGTGTCCCTCTATGACTAGTGACATACCGTTTTCAGGGACTTAGAAGAGACTTTTTTACTATGTATTTTGTTGATAGTGTGGTTGAGGACTAATGTGTTTTCAACAACTCAAAAAGAGCAGCACTGTTGGAAATTCAACTAATTTATTATGCCCAAGAGATGGATTTATAGACAACTATTCCTTACATTCCATATCCAAAAATGCAAGTGAATGAACTGCATAATAGAAGCAGTCAGAAGTAATTTGTGTAGATTGTTAATCATGATGTCATGTAAAGAGCTATATCAGAAAAGGCCTACAAAGCCATATTTTTAGCTAGACCTCTGCACACCTCTGCTAAAGAATTAGGAAACATATCATTCTAGTGTTAACATTTCCAGGACACCATAAGTGGTGTCTGTCAATTGGAACATCATACTCATGCTGGCATATATTGTGAATGGTTACCGGTGGTTGCGAAGGAGTTATGCACTACTAATAAATATGTTACGAAACTCTTATACAGAAAGAAAAATGCCACCATCAAATAATATTTGTTACCACACTCGACATTCTTGTGGGATTGTCTGTCTGTTAGAAGGAACAGCACAAAACAGATTGTAATTATTCATTGGCAAGAAAACAGCAAAATGGCAGCTGAGGGCCTGTGAGCTGAAACCAGTTGTTATTCACACCTTGTTCATGATCAGTGATGCCTCCATGTGTGATTGGGACAGAACACAGTTCACTGCTTAATAGCTCTTGTTTTTCCAATGCAGCAACATCTTTTGCTTTTGTGACACCAAGTGAAGCTGTTGTAAAGTGAAAATAAGTCACATCATTATTAATTTTTCATATCAGAGTAGCTCTTGAAAAATGAGGTGAAACTCATTAACTAATTCATTTTTTTTCATTGGTGGGATCAGGTTATTTTCTCTTCATCATGTTTGTCTCCCTTGTTTATGTTATTTCTTATATATGATTTATACATTGCCTTCACCCATTCTTATCTCCTGGTTAGGTCACATTACGATAATAAATTTGTGTTTCTTCTTCTCAAAACAAAACACTGATGAAAACTTTGGAGGGGTGAACACAGTTGCACACTTCTTAATATGGCCAGCTTTCTTCCTTTCACTCTGCAAACAGTTGGCATCACAAACAAAAACCCCCCAGGAAACCTCTCTGCTTTCTTCTAAAATGATTTAGATGTTGTGACAGCAGGTGGTAACAAGAATTTACAGCCAGAAGTAGTCTGGTTGCCATCCCAAAAAGGACTACATGCAGCACCCCATGGAACTCCACTGAAGTACACAGCTGTTAATTTATTATTACCGTTATTAAGTTGGCTTCTCTATCTAACGGTAGATATAATGTTAGATAACCACATTTTCACAGTGATGCATCCATTTGTACAGTAGGGATTTCTTATTAAATTGATTCAGGATAAACTCTTATCTTATTTTAATACATGTAAAATAGAGAATAAATAAGTAAATCTGTGTGAGCACTTTAAATATGTATCAGATAAGTAACAAAATACTGAGCTTCCATATATTTGTTTTTTTTTCATCCTATTGTTATGAATATCCTGATCTTGCCACATGTTCTCTATTTTTTTGTATGGATAACCTGTTTTCTCCTGTAGGCCCAGAAGATTCATAGGAGGACAAGTGTGTGTTTATGGACAAGTCTGCAGTGTCAGTGGTGTAAGTCACATTTGGCAGGAAATGCCTTCGTTTTGGATTCTGGAACTGCTTCATAGGAAACTTTGGTCTTTGAGCTGCTATCAAGGTCAGACCATGTCTTTTTTTCCTTCTTGTGCATCTGTGGCAAATTACATTGGAAGAAGAATGCTTGTCTGGGCTCCCTTCTATTTTCCAGATGTTCTGATTTATTCCATATGAGAGGTAGAAATGTGCTGATACTTGGATTGACATTTTTTATCTTTTACTGTTACAGGTGATTTCCGAGAAAACACAGTACAATATTCAGTAATAACTTAGCACAATTTGGAAAGTGTGTCAATATATTTTGTTGCTGTAATAAATAGCAGCATTTACTATTGCGGGCCCAGAGCTTTCATGTTTAGATTTACCTTTCTTAAGCACACAGTAGCTAGATATTCTGGCTGTGGTAATAACCTTGTAGTGTCAGAAAAAAGGTGCTTTATTCAGCAGTTCAAATATAATGAGTTTAACTTTGTGGATGTGTAAATGGAGTGCATTGTTTACAAATACACAAAAAAATGAATACTGTGATAATGAACTATTAAAAACTGCAGCCAAAACTGAAGTTGCTTGAACCTTAGATCTTAAAGACAATAACATAAATAAGTCATTCTTAAAGACAAAGGAATAAACAGAATGTTTCAAAATGACCGTGACATTGTAAACCCTAACTCCTAACCCTAAATTGTTCTTACAGTTTACTGGATCTACATTCTTTAATATTTAAACAATGATCACTGAGACCATAGTCATGGTAATAATTGGTTGCTTGCCAAATCAGCATCGTCTTGATTTTGTTCAATTCTGACAAAATAACATCTTGCTAAAATCCTGGGAAACAGTGGCTTAAAAGAGGTTTTCTTTGTAACTGCAGGTTTGTGGGTGGTAGAACTATGTGTCATGTTCAGCATCCTAAGGGATCAGCAGAGGTCCTTGCATGTGGAACCCAATACGTCCCAGCACACAAACTCAGCCTTACAATCAATAATTCTGCTCAAATACCTAATCTAGCAACCCAGGCTTTAAAAAGGAGACAATAGAATCGGACAGGCTGTGGATCCTTTCAACACTGTAAACCACTGTACCAGCCTGCTCGTGTCACTCTGTCCAACATGTCTTGTTCTTGTATTCCTATTCCTGGTACCTGCTCATTGCCCTCTGCCATTTAAATATTCTCCGTGTTTCTGGTTGTCACGTTTGCCAGTCTCTGATGTCTTCAAAGTCTTCAGTTACTGTGTTCTGTCTTTAATCATTGTGTGTTCCATCTCCTTGTTTCTTCATGGATTCCCCAGGTGGACCCTGGTTCGGTCACTTTTGTACGATTTCACTTTTCCCACACCTGAGTTTACAAATATTTTCAACTCTGAGCAAACTCAAACACTATGAGCTGGGCAGAGGAATTGTGGGTAATGTCCTTGGGTCTAATCACAAATGAGGTAGTGCAGATGAAAAATGGCAAATGGAAAAAAAAACAGCTGCTTTACCTTTTTCTACCACAAGATAAATTTAACAATTCATATTAAATTACTAAAAAAATAATTTTTAGTAATTTCCTCTAGTATGAAAATTAAACTCATGTTAAGGTACTGAGAGTTCGCAGTAAATATAAAGATACTTATAGTTGTTCTGTATAATAGAAGATATGCATGTAAAAATTACACAATGCATCATACCTAAAACATTTATTAATGCAAATAACACATAACGCTGATTTGCCAGTGGTACACAGCATGGTCTTTGGCTGTTGTAGCCAATTCAAGACAATGTCCGATAAGTGCATTCTCAGATTCTGCACACCGGTATTGAATCTGGATGTGATTGTTCTGGTCAGGGCCCATTTGTTTGCTTGCACAATTCTTGTTATTCTCTTTTGACTCCTCTGACCCACAAGCTGTTGTCATCCACAGGATTGCCAATCACTGACACTTATTTGCTTTTTGCACCACTCTTGGTAAACCTGTGAAACAGTACCGTGTGAAAATCCCAGGATGACTAGTTTTGGAGATGGTAGTATTGGCTCCTATCATGCCACATTCAAAGTTACTAAAGTCACTTGTTTTGCCCATTCCAACAATCAGCTGAATACTAACATCCTAGAAACACTAGTCTACCTAATTTATACCACACACTGCAGTCACACGATGTATGACTTGTTAAAATTTACAATTTGTATGAAGGTCTGTGTTGTAGCTCATAAAGTGGCAACTCAATGTATGTCAAATATTTCAACCTAAAAGTCATTTTTCTAAAGTGCAAGCATTGTAAGAAATATTGCACATTTATATTTTTAGATAAAACAGAATATGCACACATTATATGAATTTCACATTATTGACAGTCATTGTGAAATTCTTGCTTAAAAAATTCTAGTGTCAACGTTTCTAATGCATTGTCCTCCAGTCTCATATATTGTATATATGTATATATAGTGCAAACACATTCCCAAAACCTGCGTGAACGACATTTTATTTCACTTGAGTGGCTGAGCAGCTAAAACAGAATACTCTTTGTCTTTTTTCACATGATTGCACCTTAAAATCTCAAAACAAAAACTTCAAAACATAATCAGTTTTAGTGCTGGTTAACTTACATAATAAGAATGTTTTTCCTGTCAACAACGTTTTCTGGACATCAAGATGACAGATGCTAAACAATAAATTCTGAATATGAATTATGACATCCAATGCTACAGTCAGCTTCCAGTTATGTTTTATACTAGAATGAAGAACATTGCAGTTACAACAAAATATATGCAGGAAAGGAACGACTATTTAGATTCTATGAAACATGACAAAGTTTTTGCCACTCTTCAGTTTTAAAAGAACAGAATCAGGTGGTAGATTTTTTTTCCATAACTTTGTATGGTTTCACTTACAAAGTTTTTTTTTTTTTAAATACAAGACAGAAATAGCACTCAAAATTTCAGTCCTTCTCAGAAATGTCCAGCTTACTTCCCCCTGAAAATAATTTAGTATCAGCCGGGCTTCTGAGCTGGGCCTGAGATTGCTGTTGCCTCTGTGGGTAGTGTTGTGGCAGATGCCTCAAGGGAACACTGATGGGCCTCTTCCCAAATTTCTCCATAATCTCCTTGATGCGTGACAGGTTGGTGCGGCTGATGACAAAGTCACACTGTGTGGCTCCAATCTCATAGCCCACCTCACACACCTTGCTGGTTGGGTTGTAGCCCTCAGCTGAAGCTTTCACCTTATATTCCCCTGGGTTCAACAGGCGCCAGTAGTCACCATCTGCCGCTGAAATAAAGAAGTTTTGGTATCAATGTAGATCACTCTGCATCCTCCTCCTTCTTCTAATCATTTTACCCTGAGTAGGGTTGCAAAAATCCAAAGTTTATCCTAGAAGTGGTAGGCACAAGCCCAGGAAACCCATGGAGACATCGGGAGAACGTATAAACTCCACACAGAATGAACTAGATTCAAATTCCCACTCCAATCAGCCCAGGTACTGTGAGGCAGCAGCACTACTTGCTAAACCACCATGCTACCCTTAACTCCATTTACCCTTTACTATTCATACCAGAGGAAAAATCTGAAAAATGCAAGGTAAATGACCATTAATACTGACTGATGCAAGCCTGTCCATAAAAAAAAGCAGTTAAGGAATGTTCTGTCCTTGTTTCGCACCTTCTGAAAATAAAAATTGTCAGCCTCCTTGCATTATTTTACCATGCAGAGGTCAAAATAACACTGACAAACATTCCACTAGCATGAGATCTAAAGGCTTATCTAATCTTATCTGATAAATGTCATTTGTAATGCTATTAATTTCTCAGCAAGTGGAGTTAGTAGACCCAGTCTCTGTCATTTAGATGAAAATAATTGTATTCCATCTGTATTCATTACCAGTGACAAAAGTCAAGACTAATGCCAATGGATAACTACCTGAAAAGAACTATAGCACAGCTCTGAGACAGACTGGCTCAGTTAAATTATAAATTATCAAAAGTCTTTGAAGGCAACTTTATGAGTTAATTTTTCAACTTAACAAGGAAAGGACATTGATATCTTCTGTTTTTCATACCTCAAGGGCCTCATCTGCCACAGCAGAACCTTTTTCTGCAGCTCTTTACAACAGCACAGCTATAGTACAAAAATATATTGCACATTCCAGTGTCCTTAAAGTTATTTAAAGAACCTTCTGTACCACGGAGACTACTGTCTCCAGCAGAATTTATCAGAGTAAATGCCCAAGAAAAACAAAGGGAAAAAATGTGGGCATTTAGAAAAAATAAAATAAAAAAAATAAAAATAAAAAATAAATAAATACAATAAAGATAACATTTATTATTATTATTATTATTGTTGTTGTTGTTGTTGTTGTTTTTATTATTATTATTATTATTATTATTATTATTAATAATAATAATAATAATAATAATAATAATAATAAATGAAACATATAAATATAATAAATAAAAAACAACAATTTATCAATCTGAAATTGATAAATTTTAATAATAAATACAATAACATGTATTTATGAAGTTACTGCAGGCCTTCCTAGATATAAATAGTGCGTTGATTTCTCCAAACCTGTACGAACGTCATGGTTAATTCCCTCCACAGAGATGATGGCATTAGCTATTCCATGGCCTTGTATGTCTCTAACAACACCTTTGATCCCACGATGCACCTGGACAAGAGAGGTGACACTGAGGAACATTGTCTCCTGCTTTATTAACAATGTCCAGAATGAAAATTGTTCAAAGTCTGTTTATCAGTCCCCGACTGTTTTAGATCTTGTGCGTAAGTAGTGCAAGAAATGCATGCAATTATTTTCCTCTGTTCATTCTAGTTTTACAAATGGTTAGATAGTACATTATTAATGTATTGAATTGTGCATATTTTGTTATTATTCAACTTGTTGTTTTATTTGGGAATTTTCATATCCCATATGCACATAGTGCAAAGTCATGAATTTATTCTAACTGTGAATAGCATGTCAGTGTTCAAACATACAAGACTTTGTTGCAAAAGAATAAAAACTCTTTTCAGTTAGAAATATTCAAAATTCTGTATTCTTACCTACTGAACTTATCTTTCAGTTCACAACATTTCAGCAGGCATTGCATTTGAATTTTGTTTACAAATATGATGGTCATGTAAGATGCATCCAGTAGATATAATACATAGCTAGTTCATTGTGTTAATTTTGTGAAAAATAAAATTATATATCAGGCACTGTAATGGGATGTATTATGATTAGTATTATTATAAGCGATTTTGTAACATCTGAACTAAAAATAATATGCTTATTTTCAACTCCCTATATGAAAACTAGAGGATTGGTTTTTGTGTGGTTGTTTTCCTCCTTACCTGCTCCATGAAGACGAGCAGTGACTCTCGGTTGTTCTCCCATTCCTCGGGAAGCCCACTCTCATGGGGAAACTTGTCACAGCCAACATACATGGACAGCTCAAAGCAGTTAGTGTGGAGGTAGCTGAAGTCATTCATACCTGAAGAAGAAAGAAAAATCTGTCCGTAGTCACTCAAGCAATATCTGGATTGAATTTATCCTCTTTATAGGTCTCAGTAAACAAAGGTTTATTCAAAAACATTCCAGTTATGCAAAATATTAGCTCTTCTGTAAACTCTGTTACCCAGCCTTTAAGGTAACCACACAAATGTTAATCATAAAAGCCTGTAATTCCCTTTAATTAGATTCTTCTCATTTTCATCTGAGCAAATCATTTCATCTACAGAAACTAAGAGAATATTAAAAGAGGGCTGAAAAGGTGTTATATGTACACTGGACTTGAGAAAGCAACCTTTCAAAGCTATTAGTGTGAAGCTGAGACTGGTCCAGTTGTTGTTTCCAGTAAAATATCAAGATGTATAAACGGTTACAACTTGTGAGCCATTTTAGCAAAGCAATTTGGCCAAGAAATGTCACATAGATTTTTATTTTTAAAACTGAGAAAACAGTCCAGACTGTGCTTAACTTATGACATACTTGGCATATGACTTGACTCACACTTACGGTGGTAATATAATAAATACATAATAGTACTGATTAAAAAACAAAATGTATGAAAATTGTCAAGACAATCATTTTAAATTATTTCCAATACTTCTGGCAAGCAGATGAGCATCTTATAACTAATTAAACATGCACACATGAACAACTTGCAATATAACAGTACTGGACACATGCAATGTCATAATGCAACCATAGTGTCAGCCGACAGTAATACAGAAACATACTGCAACACGATTGAACTTTTATAGCTTATACTGTGCGTGAAAAATGTTATGAAAATGCATTAAAGCATTGCAGGTGTGTACCTGCATGACACGCATGTGTGAAATTTTAGAGTAACGATTGCATAAGGCAAAGTATTATGATACAATGACAGTGCCCATGTACAGCCAGCAACCATCTTCTTGCATTTCACACGCTGTTAGTGGTTCTCATGAGTGATAAACATCTTATGACCGTTGCCATATACCCCATAGCATCCACCTCTGCTTCTCCACCAGTCATAACACTGGCTATCAACAAGTTCAGCAGGCTTACTGATGGAACAGTCGCAAGAGATCACATCACTTCCGCTTAGTACATCCTGCTATTGTGTGGCACAGAATCATTTAAAAATTTTATGAATGTGCTGTATTTTTTTTTTTAAACTTTGGTAAAGAATACAGTGCTGAATTATTTAATAATGGTGTGAATCAGAATGTGTGTTCAGAAACAAAACAATATAGGTAAAGAATATCAACAAATGTTTGAAAAGGAGTTACTCTATGGTGGACTACACCCTTAGACTACACACACTGTCCTAAGTACGATTTGACTAATGACCAGTGTGACCTGTGACTTGGTTATTGCTTATTAACTATCATAAATTAAAGGACAGTCTGTACTTAATATAGGGAGAGATGTAGAAATATCCACTTAAAAAAAAAAAACACGCAACTAACTTCCAGCAGCTGTGTGCCATGAGGCCCCATTGATGGTGCCATCCTCCTTGGCAAAATCTTCCGTATGACACACGCGGCGGCTGGCATCTGTCATTAGCCTGTGCGTGGAGGCATAGGAGTAGGCAAGCCAGCGGAAGATATGGTCATCTGGGGTTGGGTTCAGCTCCTGGACCCTCCTCTGTGATCGAGCCTTGTCATAAGGAAAGGTGACCACCAACTCTCCTCCCTGGAGATTCCCACCAAGCACAAATGGGACTTTCTCCATCCAGGTGATCAATGCTCGTGTCTCAACAGCAACTTGATATCGCTGTGGCAGTTTAGAAAATGCATAAGATCAGTTATAACTTGTTCTATTGATTTCTTTTATTTAACAAAAGCTGTTCTTCAAAGTGACTTAAAATCTAAGGTGTATAAAAAGGCATTTCACAACAGAGGTTTATATACAGTCAATACTTTTGGGCTGGTACTCAAAAGTATGTAGTAAAAGCACATTTTCATTTTGCTCGTTGGAGTACCAGAACTTTTCTCATAAACTCCTGGTGCTCCTTACTGCCTCCCTAACAAACCAGATTCTCTTGCTGAGTCACTACCGGCAAAAGACAATTCATAACAGCCATCAGTACATTTCATTACTCAGGGTGCACCAAGTAAAGGTGTGAATTGGCACTTGTAAAAAATTCTGTCCACTTTATTATAAAAACACATTGTGGGCATCAGCAGTATCTTATATTCACAGCACAAACTGAAAATGTAATGTCTAATAGTTTTCTAATACAAACCACTAAGGTCTCCAACATGTCAATAAGACAAGTAAAGACACTTTCTTTTTATACCTCAAATTATATGATCATATTGTAAATGGATATAAACCACATCTTGTTTTTTTTCTGATACCACACCTTTGCTGACACACATTACTGAAGCAGCTGTCTATGTGGTTGAATCGGATAGGAAGAACACAGAGTATTATGGAAAAGACTGTAATACAAATTCATATAGCTGTCCTAACAAGATGGGTTTGTAAAACTCAACATGAATGGTTGATGGAGGATTTAGCAGTTCTTGGTGAAAGAGACAGAGTTTCTTGTATCCCATCAGGCCTTTCAATTTTGGATCTTTTATTTCCACCATGCAGAGATGGGGAAGTGGAGGGTTCTTGCAGGGGTGCAGGGGATGAACACTCGATCCTACATCACTGTTTACAGGACTTTTCAGAAACTACCTGTACAGCTAATAGCTTAGGAAGAGAGTGAAATCTTCAAGACTAAGTTGAATAAGGAGGTTTACAGTTAGGCTAGAACAAAAGCAACCCCTGCTGTCTAGTTGTCATTATGTATAACAGCTATTTATATCAATCCTACACCATTTCATTCTCTATGCACTGATATGCCAGGGGAAAAAACCTGTTGGCAATTCATGAGCTGCTGCAGATGGCTTGCCTAATGTCCACCTGACCCCCCGAGAACTAGCTCACTATGCAAAAACACACGATGTGAACTGAACAAGGTCGACAGTCTAGTTGTTTCCTGCAGGTTCTGCCAATATCCAGTTCCTTTTGGCTTCTTTCCTTTAGTTTTATTAGGCTCACAAACAATTACTGATCAGACTAATCAGTTGAACTAGTTAATTTAAGAAGAGTTAATAATATAACTGGCAGCATAAGGCAGGATAATGAAAGACAGTATAATACAGTTATTTACAGTTGTTCTAAATATTAAAGACATAATTACAACATGAGAGCATTATCCTCAAACCTTGACAGTTACAAAGTTACATAAGCAGCTTTACAGTGATTTAACTGATTACAGATTAATACATTATTTTTGGAGCAATTCAGGGTAAATGCCATGTTCAATGGGACTACAGCAGGAGCAGGATTCAGACACGGCACATTTACATTGCTGTGTGACATCTCTTGCTACAGCACTACCTGCTGCCTCCTACTACTCAACTACACTAATGCTGTTAAATGCTAGCAGTGCTAGTTCTTATGAGGCAATTCATAATTTTTACGACAGTTTAGGTACTCTTCCCCTGGCCATTTACCTGTCATCCAAACTCAGTTTCTCCTCCAAACTCACCGTTTCATTCTTTGAGTAATACCATTCTGGAATAGGGACATGGTGATTGAACACCTTCCGGGGGACCCACTTCCTAGCTTCTGCTGCCCATAGGATGGAGTTCAAGTCAGGGAAGTTGTGATGAATGTCCAAGCCATCCTGACTCCAGCGGCCAAGAGACCACCCCCCCAGCTCTGAGCCCTGAAGAAAGGGACCAGACAGAATCACATTTCAGATGAAATGTGTAAACTTAAACACTGCCACTGAAGACCAAGGAGGTGATGACGAATCAGACTCACCACTTCAAAGGCCTTCTCATAGCCATCTGGGTTTATGGAGGGCAACAAGTGGATGCGGGTCTCATCCACAAGGTGCTGTATCCGTGGGTTGCCCGACAGGTACTCTTGGCACATAAACTGCATCAAAAGCAATAGCAACTCACGGCCCAGCACCTCGTTACCATGGGAACCAGCAGTGTACCGGAACTCAGGCTCTCCTGCAAAGAATATTCTGAATATTCTAGAAGAGCACGCAAATCTCCAGTGCACACATGCATCACAATCATTGAGGCATACATAATAGTACTGCATTTACAGGGTAATTCACTATGTTTCCATAAATAAATAAAATTCTTAAAGACCTGAAAATTCTTGAAACCTGGTCTGAATGACTTCTCAAATGGAGCAAGGTCAGCTTTTCCAATCCTTTTCTCTTACCCAGTTCATGCTCCCCAGGGTTGTCGGAGATTTCAATGGCATAAAGCTTCAAACCATTGTGACTCTTCCCAATGTTGTAAATTCTTGTGATGTTTGGGCACATTTCATTGACCACCTTCATCAGCTATTGGAAACAGGGAGAGAGATCAGATACCATGGGGGAGGGGGTGGCTGAGCATCAGCTAAGTGTCTGGTAAATAATCCTTCCATTCTTTGGAAAAACGACAATGATTCCCACACATGTCATGGTTCACTGGGAACAGAAAGCTTAATAGCATATTTCCTTTCTGATCCTTTCTGATAACATCTTTCCCCAGCTCCTTTCCCATATTTCCATAAGAAACTAATGCCAAACCACAGGATCCAAAATAAACTTGAAAAAAAGGTTAATAAATAAAAATGATTTAGGGCTTGTTCAGTTCTACAATGCTTTTCTATTTGTTCACAGTTATATTACATGCATCTACCATTCAGGAATTTGAATGGTAATAGTTGAGAGGAGACTACTACATAACAAATTATAATTTTCATTGCAATATATTATTGTGACATGAAAAACAAAACTTGCATCATGGTCCTTTGCCAGCTCTAAGCATAAAAACACTTCATGACATATCCAGAAGCTCAGCAGGCTGAAATAGGAAAAACCTTCCTTTTCCTCAGCTATTAATCTTGAGATCATAAAATATTTCTTGAACAGTCTCTAAAGTATTCTTGCCATTTTTAACATTATTTATGCTTTCCTTTTTTCTTCCGTACTGTGCAATATTCAGTTTCAGTGCTTCTGAGTCATTTTAATGGCTGGAAACAAATATAATATAATTTCCTCCCCTTTGCTGCCCTGTAGGGTGCGAAACACAGCAGCACATTTTGATTGTCTGAAGATTTCCATGTCATACTGTAAAGAGATGGAAACACTCACTTGTGGGCTACTTGTTCCAAATATAAATATATTGTCTAACATGTGAATGTCTCTCTAAGGTAACACAGCACATACATTTGTGGGCAGAGTGATGCTATGCTCTCTAAATGAATGCAGAATAAGGGTCTTCCTAAATAAAGAAAGTTCAAATCCATTACGGTGGGTAGAAAACCCATTGTTACAGCAAATAACTATATCATGACCCATACATAAAATTAAGAAGTGTTGCAACATGATACTTAATACCCCAAAGGCTGTTTTACATGTACAAACAACGATTCCCTTAATCACCATGCCAAGGAAAACAGTACGTAATGAACAACGGCTTTCTGATGATAGAGTTTAGATTTTTGCAAAAGCAGCTCATTAGCCACACATCTGCTTTCGCTCAAGAATCAACAAGAAAGTAAATCTACATTCTTTTGACAACACTAGTTACAAATCAGGTCATTAATATATGAGTCAGAACCAAAAAGACAGAAACTTTGCCGTGCCTTTGTGTAAAGCATAAAAGTTTTAATTACAGGCATGGAAACCAAATGTGTATCTGACACCAGGAATTTTGTGACCAGGGTATTACTTCACTGCAAACTCTGTTACTTGAATTCACAAGCAGCCCATTCCTCTCTACATTTACTTTGCAGAAAGTTATCCAAGTACAGTTATTGCAAATCCAGCCATAAATTTAAACCAGCAAAATGCCTCCTTGTTTAATATCACCTCAAGCCTCTAAGTTGCTATCAATTTCAATGAAAAAAAAAAAACCTGAACAACTTGTTTTGTTTTAACTTAGACAATATAGGAACCCATCACAAACCTGAAAATTTGACATGAAAACCAAAATATTTCAGCACACACCTGTTCTTAGTATGTACTAATTTCCATATAAATAACATATAAACATTTAGATTAGCAACTGAAACTATAGCCAAAGTCAGACTAGTATCATTTTTACTATTTATGTTAGGTGAGATGAGTTTATAATTCAAACCACAGATACCACTGAGATCACTGTACAACACAGGTCATTTAACTCACACAACACAAGAATGTATAATGACCTTAGTATTTCAGTGCCATGCAATCTATGTTTTACCCCAGACAATGTAGGCTCTTTAATTCACCAAAGAAATTCTAGTCTATAAGCATTACTCCATGTCACTCACGTGTGCCAGTTGCCTTGTATTGCACTTGACTCCCACTCTTCACTTTGGATGTGGTGAGCCCACAAGATGGCTCAATGTCAACAATTCAAGTTGAACCTTGACTGGGTTATGTGGGTTTCCCTCATTTTAGGTGTTTGATAGTGAACAATACCCCTGCAAGGGTATACTTAGTTTTTCACATGTCTTCATTGAGGCCTTTACAGACTATTCTTTGCCAAGACTCTCTCCTCAGGTCTATTCACCAAGGATGACTCTATTAAGATGACTTGGGTTTGATATTCACTAGGATACAGAGACTTACCATCATTGTGGACATATTTCATTAAGTCACATAAGTTAAATTAATTTTGTGAATACATTGAAGTTGGGCCTCTGATATGGGCATCAGACTCTGTCGAGCTTGAATTTTTCGCCATCCCTGTCAGTAATTTTTATGAAAAGAATTTTTATCAGGGTACAGCGAAGGCTTGGAGGGAATCCAGTATGGGACGCATGGGGCTAGGGATACCATCACTGCTGTTTGCTGGTTATGTTGTCTTTTGGGCCTCATCTAAGCGTAAGCTTTGCAGCGTACTTGAAAAGTGCGCTGCCAATCAGCACTTCTCATTCTGAGGTCATTCTCATTTCCAGGGAGAAAGTGGGTTTCCCTTACCAGATGATAGGGTAACAACTTGCTTTATTGGAGGACTTGTAAGTGATGGACAAGGGGAATGGGAGATTGAAAGGCAGATTTATACAGCATCAAGAGTTTTGTGACTGACTGAACACACTGGTATACAAGCAATAGATTCCCACAGTCTATATAACCCATTTCCTGAGTGTTTCAATAAAAAAAAAACACAAACCAACCATACAGACAATTAATGAAATCATATTGTCAATCCAAAGTCAAGCAGAACCATTCCACTTACCTGCCTCATCTCCTTATAGCTGTGATGTTTGAAATCCAAGTTGTCAGTGGTTGTGATCTCGTTCCGTCTATGGTAATAATTATTTGGATCTTAAAAAAAAATATGCACAATTTTTATGCTTCTTGGTGTATATGTAGTACAAATATTATTTACATGCATACTTTCCATTTTAGCAAATTTAGGCTATACATTGCCCATTTCCCAAAACCATTGTAGAATTACAGTAATTGAAATGAGTTGTTTTACTTTTTGGAATGTAAAAAGTAAAATTATGGTTTTACTTTAAGCGTTTACAGAAACAGCCCATTTGTTAAATTAAGACCTTGTGAAAAGGGCAGGTTGTTATATAAAGATATAAGTTTTGACTCGCATGGTGTGGGTGGCAGGATAGAACACGAGAGTAGCAGGCACGTTTACTGATGCTTCTAGCAAAAAAAAAATCAGTCAACTACTACGGATGTGTTTTTATTCATGCTTTTTGCTCATGTCCATCAGTCAGATTGGTTTCTGTGATTTAAAAAACTGAGTACAGTTTCAAATGTGAAGTGCTGTCAAATTGTTTCACACTAACATACAGTAATATAGTACTTCTGCATTCAAAAATGGAAACAATTTATTTCCCTTAAAATTAAAAGGTACATGTCAATAGTGCCTTTATCAGTATTCACAAAAAAACACAACATTGTGTATTTTGTTTCTATTTTATACTGCAGTATTTTTGTAGAAATAAGAGCACAGAAGTCTTGAGCTGCCAAGAGGTCTTGATCAACAAGTTAATGAGACTTAAAATGTGCATTAAATTCAAGATGACAAAATCATTTTCCCCTCATTCTTTTCTTTCAACCTGCTTCCAAGTAATGGAAATGTTTTGCATATTACAAATAGGTGATCATCACCCATACCAGTTCACTGATCTTTATTTGAAAACCCTTTTCTAATCACATAGCACTAGTGGACTGTATACATGTTTTAAAACTGACCATAAACTGAACAGAAGATATCATTTTGAAAATTTTCAAAAAGAACTTTAAATAATATGTAAAAGTTATTTCAAATATGATTTTTTTTAGTAGGCACAATTTACTGTTGTACACAGCACGGTCTGTTTACATTGAGCACGGTCACACATCACACCTTGTTTAGGGGCAAACATTCCCTTTCAGGTTAAGTTGCGGTGCAAAGGTATTTATAAAATATATATTTACAAAAAAAATCTGCACTTCACTTTTGCACCTAAAAACATTCCATCATCACACCAACAAAACACAAAATTAACCTTTTAAACATCCACTCTTCTGACTTTAGGATGGCAAATGGAACCATTATATACCAAAGGGGTTTCTACACATCTGAGACCAGTATATATGCATACCATTATAGCATATAACAAATTAGAAGGATAGCAATAATTTCACACACAACTATTAACAATGATTAACTTCATGTTATAATACAACAAAATTATAGTACAATGATTAAGCCAAACCAATTTAATACCAGGCTTGTATTTAGGCCCAACTGACCATTTTCTCCAGGAAAGCAAGAGATGCACGGTTACCTAAAACCATACTTTGGTCATTTTCTAGGCCAAGATTAAACAATGCTGACTGATGACTAACACTTATGTGCAAGGGTCACAAAATATATGAAAAATGGGGGAAGTATTTATGTGTCTTGTAAGGGCTTATGAATGATATAAAAATGTATCCATGGAAATGTGTGCATTCTCTATGCTAAACTGTATGTCAAGGAATGAATGAGAATTATATATTTATGGCAAAAGAGATCCAACATTGGCAGAACAACTCTCAACCACTCATCCTTCTCCAGGAAATTTCCTCATTTTTGCCCCATTTTTCCTCCTGTCTAGCCAAAGCTTTATTGCAGTCAGAAGAGGTTATTAAAGTTCTTAAACTCAACTTCAAAAACTAAACAGAACACATAATTATTGCAGGCAATTGTGGTATTTTGGGAAATGAGACAGAAGAATAAAACTGAATAACTGGATATACTAACCATCCTTGATAGTAAGGATCAGTACTGCATAGCCGGGTTTGCTGCTGCTTGAAACAAGATGAGGAGCAGTTAAAGCTAACTAAGGTACGATAACTACTGTTAAGTCCATTTCAGTTTTTTTGGGCTTAACATTTTTAAGCAGGGGGGGTATGGAAGTGGTTTACAATTGTGGTCATATGTCTGTCTTTGAGTTACAGTTAGTGGGAAAATGCAGAAACTGTGCACATCCTGATCTGGATCTAAACTCCAACCAAACTCCTCAGGAACAGTGAGGCAGCCACTGTGCAACCGTGCAGCTAGTTTAAGAAGGCCATTATCTCTACCCAGGAGTACTCTTAGTCATTTTAGCTATTCTTTTCTCAGCATACACACACACACACACACACACACACACACACACACACACACACACACACACACACACAATTGGTTTGTTGATGCTGCAAGGGACTATAAGGGTCCTCACCAGGCAAGGGGCAGCCAAGAACCTCCACACGCATGCAGATGCCCCCCCTAGGGTACCAGGATTGAGGGTGCACTCGGATGTAGCGGCCGACCATGGGTATTGGCAGCCTGTTCAACACTGGGAGCTCCTTCTCACTGTTCCCAAGAAAAACCTACACAGCAGCATAACCCATAACACTGAAAGTTGGTCTCAAAATAATCTGTCACTCCTCTGATCAGTGTGAAACCAGGCACAGCAGGCATAGCAGCATAAGGCACAAAGATAAACACGTGGCTTCTTCCTGCAAGGCTGACAATAGTACACATCAGGAGCACCAGTACTATAAATTACCTCAGCAATGACTTGCACAGTCTGGAGAACGATTACTCACTATATCCTGTGTTCCATTTTTGACAGTCACCCAGGTATGACTGTCATTGCTTGCTCGCACTTTATACGACGTCACCCAGTCGCTTCTGGAAAGGAAGAAATACAATTCGTGATGCTGAAATTGTATTAATTAAAAACATCTGTAATATCCACAAGCATATACAATGTCAGTTTCAACTATATAGCAAAAGCTGTTGACATACTGGTAGTTTTACAGCTTAACTAAAAGCCTATATTTACTACAGTTATGCATTTCTCAGACTAGCATCGACTTTAGACATTTCTGTTCAGACAAATAGCTAAAAGTTTTCATTGAGTTAAATTTTGTATGTTATCACTGACAGGTGAATTCATCACATATTAAATTGAAACTTACTGACACACTGACCCAGGTTTGTCAAACACCCAAATGTTTATTATTGCTGGCGTTGCAATGAGCTGGTTCAGAGGTCATTTCAGGACAGTATCAAGTGATTTGAAAGAAAAGGTCTGTGGGAGGTAGCCCAGTGGCAGCTGCCTGTCTGCTAATAAAATTATTTAGTTTATTTTATTTTATTTCATGTTCAAGTGTGAGTGGGTGATGCATAAAAAACGATTTCACAAATGTATAGGTTAAATAACCTGATATAACTGAAAATAACAGTCCAGAATTAAATGTGCCACCCTCTTAATTAAATTACGTTTCTAGGTTTGTGTACAGTTAAGACCATTATTTGCAACTCTTTTTTTTAAACCAGAATATAGAAAAATGTGGAATTTCTATTTATTCTACTGATCAGGGATGACCCTATCCTAATTTAAATGAGCTCATGAGTTCCTCTTTGTTCCTGCTTATAGTTATGAAATGTCATGAATCTTATAAATAATTCAAAGTCACCGTAACGAATTTCCCTTGTTAAGGGAACGTTCCCCGTCGTCTACTGCTATGTTGAAAGCACCTTGAAACATGGCTTTTCAAACAAAAGAGGGGAATCAAGCTGAGGGAGATCCACAAAGGAATCAAGGGATGTGAGAAAAGTGCTATGTAAAACCGAAGGGCTGCATCGAAAAAGCACTTTCACCATTGTCGTGACTCCTTGAATCAGGGGCAGATGAGTTGCATGGGCATGGAAAAAGTAAGATGCAAATAAGGAATGAACAGGGGGAAACCCTTTATTGTGACGTCTTTGTCAAAGATGGCTTATAGTGTTAGTTTTGCACCAAAAAAACAAGAATCTCACAACTTTGTGGCTATTCATAGAATAGGTATATATTTACTGTATCAGTTAGGGGTAAATGCTTGGCTCAAGGGTACTATATTGTGAGGACTAATTTGTACAAGGGACCTTCATCTGACTAGGTGATTGCCCTAACTTCTCCGTTCCTGCTACTGTACCTGCTGCCTGGTCCCTATTTCTATATCTGTAAAGCTTAATTTTTCTTTAAGTTTTTCTGTTTGTTCTTTATGTACGAGGAAATTTGAAGTTTGGCACACAGGTACTTCTCACCCGAAGTGAATTTAGAATAGTCAAACACACACACACACACACACACACACACACACACACACACACACGTGTGCATGTACGTGCACATTCGTGCCTGCAATGATTGACACATTACTAACATAAACATAATAAAGTGTGGTAATACATTTTGTTATTACTTTTCTCCTTTCAATCTTTTCATTAAACTACAGCTAAAGTGTCACTTTCTGCAACCACTTTAAGGGTGATACAGTTTGTTGATGCATAATTTATATTTATACTTTCTGACCCAGGCAGTGCCAGGTAACTCGACTAGTAAATGCGTTAAAAAATTCTAAATCCATATAGTACTTGTTATGTACAGTAGGTGAAAAAATAAATTTTGGCTGAAAGAGATGTTGCTGAGGGGAGCCCTAGCTACACCTTCACCTCTTAGACTGACAGTTGCACTTGTACAGGGATTTAAGACAAACAAACCTGGATGCAGCCATTTAACGATTATAGAGAATCATTTAAAAGTGTCCTAGAAAGCTGCAGAAAGGCAGAGGTAGTGGAACCAGACACTGTGTGCTTTTGAGTTTGCCAGTTCTTAGCCTATTGGAACAGGATTTTTATTTATGTTAAAATGCTTCCTGCTGATCTCATTTAACGCTGAAAAGAATGAAAATAAAACAACTTACTGGATATGTAAATATAATTCAAACTGAACTGAAATTTTGTTTATCATCCTAATGATGAATTAGGCCACATACTAGCCAAATTTAATCTGAAGACTAAACACTGATTATTTATTCCTGAATAACTGCTCCCTCACAAAGGGATTGAACAATGTTCCTAAACTGGATCAGATTTTGCTGTAACTCATGTCTGAAACAAGTTGAACAGCAAATATATTTATTCAATCTTCCACCAAGAACTCGAATATTTAATTTGCACTGCTTGTTATGATGGCTCAACTGTTGAGGATTAAAACCCAGTGTATCCACCCTGCTTTCACTAAACTCATGATATCTTCATCCCTGCATCAAACTGTTTATCCATATAACCATCTGGAGTAGCTCAAAATTTGATAGGAGTAAATTATTACAAAATACTGTCAACATAATATTCCATATCTGGACAAACTGAAATGGTATGAATCACAACCTCCATTTTTGTTGAGATATATGGCATGCATAAATTATTTTAAATTCCTAATTACCCGAATCTAATTCATCCCTTAAAATGTTGTCAAATACCAAATTATTTGGAAAGGAAATAATAAAAATAATGCACTCAGAGCCCATCAGAAAACAACTATATAACAATCAACCCATGACTTCAAAAGGATAAAACACTGCAAACATCAGTTACCTAAATAGAAAACACTTAATATTGTCATTAATTTGCATGTTTAAACAAAGTGGTACAGTATGTATAGTGTAGAAAATTTCACATTAGTGCTGCCCACCTATTTAAATAGATTTATTTTAAAAATCAAATTCTGTTAAAAACATTGGAGTTAACAATTTAAACAAACAATTGGTTTTTACTGTGTGTTATCAAATGAAGTGAAGAAAAGAGGCTTGCGAGGTTTGCTATATGGAGGGAGGCAGCTTCATCAGTTTTCTCTGTATAAAAGATATGGAGGAGAGGCAGATGCAGGGCAAAAAAAGTTTGTAACAGTACACAATACAGTTTAATACAATACATAAAACATATATTTTTTTACAGTACACCGGTCAGTATTTTATGCATTTGTTGATTTTTAAATTTATTTTAATTTTATAAAATTTTGTTTTTTTACTATGGATTAACTTTGAATAAAAATTCCATTTAGATACCAATATAGGTGTAAAAGCCACTATAGTGAAAATTCAGATATAGAGTTTGGATACTGAGGGATTGTTGTGCTGTATTTGTATTAACAACCTCCCTAAGGAATAAATTGAGTGTAGATAAGACCATTAAATGCTATAAAACTTTTCGTGGTTGCTTTGCGGCACACAGCAAGTTAAATTTGTACCAGGGAAATGTTAACGTTCAATAATGTTTGTCAGCAGTTTAAAAATTGCTCCAGTTAACAGGTTATAGCTTGCAAGCAGTAGCCATTGAAAGACATGATCACAGCTGTACTCACGACCAGAGGGAGTTCTTTCCCTGTGTGATGATGCCTGTGAACATGGTAAGTCGTCTGGCATCCACCTCAAACCACTGAAGGGGGTCATTTCTCCCAGCACACCAGGCTCCATCATAGAAATCATCCTCAAACAGCCCAGCCTCAGATGTGAAATAAGATATAATATGTACATACGGTGTGTATGGAGTCTGGTATTTGGGTGCTATTGCACAAATGTGTATAGCATACAATGTATAACATGGCTGATTAATTTATGGATATTTAGTGGTTACTTCTGCAATATGTGACTACTAATATGTGATTATCATAATGCTATTTAACCTTAATTTATAAACTTGAACAAAAACATTAAAAAGATTTTTTCATTATATATATTTTATGTTGTTTTCTGTAATGAGCAGGGAGAGAAAGGAGTCTTAAATAAACATACACAAGAATGAGATTTGTGTGGCATATTTAGCAAAATATATATATATATATATATATATATATATAAAACATGCTGCTTCATTTGTTCTGTTCTAGTAAGTATTGTGTGTTCTATAACAATTGTGGTACAGACAGACATTTTAGGAGACAGTATAAGAAAAACACTGTACATGGAAAAACACTAACTTTTCCCTCAGGTGGTTGCTCTGTTCTACCCTAAGAAAACTCCATGAAATCTGCAGTCTCTTATGGCTCAGACATTGAAACAGCAGTCCAGCAGATATTACTATAGTTCGGTAATAGTATGCCGTCCCAGAAAGCTCAGATTAATTTTAAAAGCCCATGCTGAGCAATTATTGCTAGTGTGAATCTTAAGGGTATTCATTTCAGCCACAAGGCATCTCTCAAAGCACCCAATCCTGGGAACAAATAATTTATAAAAGCTCTTAGATTGTGAGGTTTTTCCAGCTAAAAAAAAAAAAAAATGTTGACAGCTTTCAGACTGCATTAAATCAAATTCTATGCATAATAACAAATTGCTTCTATTACAATACTTGTTAGTAACGTATCAGTTAAAAAAACCCTTTAATTTTGACTGTAAAGGTGCATGTTAATGTAGACTTTTTTGTCTCATTAACTCTGAAATGCAACTACTTTTGCAATACTGTTTTAACTGCCATTTGAAATTTTCTATAAAAAGAGGATGAAATTAAAGGCTCAAAAGAAAAAAGCCAGTCTAAGTATGTACTGCCAGAAGACCATGAAAATAAACCATTCCCTTATTGTTAAAACAGTGTTAAATTTCCTGGGAAGCATTGGCACATGGGAAATTAACTTTCAAGCCAAATCAACAGTCCAACCTGGATGTTGAGCCGTCCTCTGTGCGCTCCCAAGCCATATCTCTTAATGCTGGAGGCATGGAGTTGGAAATCATCGATCTTCAGGGTCTCCAGTCCCAGTGGGGGGCAATCTGAGCAGAATGACAAGACTGCATCACCTCACTTGATATACTTTTAGCAGTAAAAGTGCAAAGCACTGCATTAAGAAAGATGAGAACTGTACTGCAAATGGATAGTTTTGAATCATCATTTTCCAACATATATTCTATATATGTTGTCAGTGGTCCACAAGAGGATTCTAAACATTAATTGGTTTGACTGTAGCACAGCTGCTACAAGTTTCTATATTTCAAAACACATTGAAAGGTAAACGTGAAATTTAATAAAAAAAATTTTCTTCACTGAAGGCTAAATCAAAAAAGAAACCTGGATATCCCCTGAATACAGTGCATGGTCTGCAAAATGTAACACTGCATAAATGATAAATTAATCCATCACTTGTAGAGGCCTGAAGTCCAGAAAAGGCCCTGCTGAAATACTCTTGACCCTGGGACTTAACTACTACACTGTTTTGACTGATCAAATTGTAAATTGCTCTAATTGTCAAAAAGTATATTCCTTATGATTCTAGGCACTGGGTCTGTGAAAGTAAGCCTTTGGATAGAGCATTGTGGCCGAATAAATTCCTTGGTTTTGGTTTTAGGACAGGGTGCAAACTTTTTCTCAATCTCAGTATCACTCAGTGATTTACATTGTTGTCTTTCACAGTGTAAAAATAGACATGCTGGGTTACGTAATGGAACTACAAAACAGAAGATACTGAATACCTTACAAGACACCATTTTAACCCATTACAGCATAATATTTTCACGGTCCAATGAATATCTAACTGAATTCCTGAACATGTTGATGTGATCTTTTTTTCCACGTGCCCCTTAGTTGTTCTGATTAACTAGTTTAAGTGTAATTACAAAGACTAACTAGTATAGCTTTTTAGGCAACATTAAAATGTACAGTTAATAAGGTCCAGTATAGTATGTTTCTTATTCATAATCCTTATGTATCATATCCATTTATATATATTCTAAAATGAAACAATCTTTTCACCTTGCAATGGCATAGTAAAAAAAATCAAGGTGCAGTTGTGAAATGAATTCAAAGAGAAACGGAAATCTGCAATGATATATTGTCTTTGTTATCTTGTGCTGTTTGTTTTATTTATAGTGTTTCAGTAATCGCGACAGCTGCTATTCAAGAGTCCAACTGAAATCAACAGTGTCATGAGTCACCACTGTCTCTGTCGCACAGCACTCACACCTTTAAACTCGCTGTCAGCCTCAGTCTGTGAGAAGTGTGACTCAACACATTCATCTCTCAGACACTGTCACAGGGTTGCACTCAATATTTGCGATCACCAGGAATAAATTGTCATTATTTTGCATAAAATAAGACTGCATTTGAACCCCAAAATAACCATCCATGAGTCATGTGTTAGTCACTACTATTTAATTAAACCTGTTTTTTTAAAACAAAATTGCGTGGTCTGAAAAACGTAAAGTTAAAAGAATACAAGAACAAAAATATCTCTGCATTCTGGCATATCTCCAGTTGATACCTCAACTATCCTTAAAGTGCATACAAATTCGAATCCTTCCTTCTGTTACATAACTCCATAGCACTTTTATTATTTGAAAATAAAGAAAATCTACTGAATTTGATGTAAAGAATTTGACATATACATTTATATCTTAATGCAAGCATTTGTCCATTAAGCCATATTATACACTAAATGTCTGATTTCCAGTCCAAGAATTCAGTCAGAGACCACAGATGTGTTCCCAGTTGCGGAGTTTATTAAGAAGGGATGTGCGTGTAAGGAGTGTAATCTTCTAGGAATACGAGAAGTGAAGAGACAAACAGAGCAGAGATTTGGATCACACACAAACTTAGTGAGGACCCAACTTGGAGGATAAACCAGCTCAGCCACCTGTTGCAGCCTTTATATTTGTGCATGCGGGTGTGGTCTCTGCCTTCCATCAACAGGGGGAGCTGTGATCATAAATTGGAAAGGAATTCCATTTGCCAGCCAATTATGAAGAGGAATGAGGACATCTCAACCAGAGGAGGGTGAGAGGAAGGAGGAGGCCTGTGCCAGAAGGAGTTGTGTAAATATGGTTGGTGTACTGTGTATCTATGGTGTTGTTGTATTCAATGACCACTAGTGTAAGTGTTGTTGAATCTCTCTAAACAGCCTTTAATACTTGTTCCTCTTATAAACACAAATTGTAAACTGTAAATATTAAGCAACTGTCAAAAAGACGTGAGTGCCATTTTCTTCAGACCTTTTTTCTCCTGGTTTTGACTGCAGTTGAGAGGCTAAGGCGGAATGGTGTGCCCTTGTTTTTTGCTTGTTAGGGTAGTTTATTCAACACATAAAGGACTTTCTTTCTGGTTGGGTCAATTCTCTCATTCCCAGGGAAAACTTGTAACAAGACAATGGGGATGGTGTACGCACTTGTTCAAGGTTCCACAGTAAATGTTTGTGCCAGCGCTTCTTTTATGCTTGATTTCATTGAAATTCTGTGTGTGCTGAGGTAGGTGGCTGTGTCAGAACCCCTGCATTTAGTGGTGTGACAGTGCCAGCTCTGCTTTGGGCAGCTCCTGTCACCAGTTGCTACCTGAAGGGAGAACGAGCCCAGTATGTAGGAGCAGGGTGTTCAGGATGAGCCCTATGGAAAGGCTCAGAGATCAGGAAAGGCTCAATGATATCACAGCTGGAACCCAGAACTGTTCCTCTGGCTCACATCCCTCCCAGTTTATAAGATTATACAGATGATAGTCACGCCACCGGGAGTCCAGAATGGAACAGACTGCGTAAGCAGGGGAACCATCTGTTCAATAGTCAGTGGTGGGTAAGATGTTATGTGCTGAGGTTGACGTCTGTGTCAGAACTACTGCATTTGCTGGTATGATAGCTTTAATAAATGGATACAAAATTGAGCTTTAACATATGTACAGTACATATCTATCTACTATCTTTAGAGAACCTGTTATGAAAGAAAACACTGAAATATGCAAGCCCATTTTTATGCAGTGATCATGTTTGCCACCAGGAGGAGTTTGCCAACATAGCGCCATATTTCTTTGGAAATGCATTTGTAGTAGTTGTGTGGAGCTGTAGTATATCCCACAATCTATACTCTGTGTCAGGATTGTTTTCTTAAGAATTTTAAAAGATTTATAGTTCATTGCGTTCTCTTCCGCCACTTACATCTGAAATATGCTCCAACTACAAGACCTGCGTGAGCTATGAGGCTCAGGTGATCTTTGTGTCCTGTCTTGTAGTGTGTGTGAGACACATGGCACTGCCCCTCCCCCTGCCCCTCGTCGCATGACTGAGACGGTCTTCTTATAGCAAGGTCCTTGTTTCTGGTGTTGAAGAAGTTCACAGAGCCTATTTTTGTCTTTCCCCTCTGCTAGCTGCTACATACAAAAAAAAAAATCTAGGAACAAGGTGTCTTGCATGGTGGCAGGTGTACGATAATGAGCAAATGTCTCCTCCTGAAAGATATGTTTTTTACCTTATCTAGAGGTATAAAACAAACAAAGTCTTTCAGCAGTATTCACACTCATGTATGCTTTCCCCATTTTTATCGCTTATGTGCTTTTAACATAATTTATATATCGCCATGTTGGGGAAACATAGATGGATGGAGTTACTACTTAGCTAATTTGAAGCGAAAGTTAAAGGAAGAAAAATGGCTAAAACCTGTTACAAAAATTACAAGGCGATAAATATATTGTCACTCAAAATGGAAGGTACATTGTGCCACCTAGACACTGTCAAGGTGGTCTCTCCAGTTTAAGTAGCCAAGCAAAGTTGGAACTCACTGTCAAGGTGGTCCCTCCGGTTTAAGTAGCCAAACAAAGTTGGAACTCTTGAGAGATTCCATTAATGTTTGCAATACATTTTTAAAGTCAGTGCAATGACGGACATAGCGCATCTGTCAGAAATGTCCTAAAAATAGTTTGTATGGCAGAAAAGCCAGAAGAACAGAACTGCCAAGAATAAGCCATCTCGAAAAGCAACTTCTCATAGGGAGCAGACTTTGACATAAAATGTAACCTTCTTACTTCACAAAGACCATGTAATAATATCTCTCAGCAAGCAAAAAGTACTTCAGATCTGTTCTGCTTCAATATATACACAGCCAAAATGGTATTATTTCTATTTGGGAATAACAGAGAATGTCAGGTTTTATGTAATACTAAGCAACAGTGCCACATTTTTGGCAAAGCAAGTGTATAGTGACAATGTGAAGACTGTATTTGAGTGTGGAAAAGGTTTCTTGTAGGAAAGGAAACCCAACACCTGGCAAATGTGGGAACAGTCTCTCAGTCAGTTTGGAAGCTGTCCACTTATCCTACAAGTGACATACTTCTGCCAAATTCTGCATACACCAATACAACAACTAACAGCAGAACTGACAACATTCCAGAAAAAATAGTCGAGGACACTGATTCCACCCGTCAAGGGACTATCACTTGTGGACTGCTACCTCACTTCATATGTGGTTTCTATCAAATTTAAAATGTGTTGTTTTTGGCTGAACCGTGTCCTGTCCTTTGGCCTGTTCTTTTTTTTCTTAATTAAAAGCACCTTTAGATATGGCAGTTCAGGCAGGGGCCTCCAGCATTTACTTGTTTTGAACTGTTTAGATCCTGTTGTTCATGCTTCAGTTCAAATTTATCCAGCTCTCTTATAGATCTTAAAGTAGAACCTCATGTTCTGCTAAAGAATAATTCTGTTCTGTCTTCATTTGTTCTGTCAGGTTGGCCCTGTGAGCCATTCTTAACACAGATGAGTGAGGGCAACGCTACTTATCCCAGCCCTGGACTTTTACTCCACACTTCTAACGCATTACCACATACTAGAAGTCCTTCTGAAGTGTCCATTACAGCTGAACTGTGGTTAATGCTGAGGTCATACTTTTTTGCACTGTCCCCATAGCAACAACCTAACAATACTATCTTCATGCTAGCAACATTATTCTTAAAAATTTGAGCTGCAATCTAATAAATCAATAATTGAAATCACTGGGAACTGTATAGGAAAACAAATCAAAAATTAAAAAGGCTACAGTTTTGTACAATTTTAATTAATTTATATATATTTAGTACAGAAAATTATTCCCCTGGAAACAGACCTCTATTGTAGCTCTTGTTTACGGTTGTTGTAATGAAGGGCCCTTTATTGTTGTTCCACACATATTAGTGGTACTATTCACTGAAAAGGTAGGACAGAGGTTATGGACTGAACAGCTTATCATTATGGATTAAAATCTTGTCCTGACATTGTATGCATGGAGTATATATGCATGTGTGGTGTTTTAGGATTCCTTTTTGTTAAAACTTCCTTATGATTTACCTTGTGGTCTATGAATTCTTAAAAAGCTTCATATTAGGTTGTTGTTGAAATATGGATGACGGACTGATGAACGAACTGAAGGACTGAGGAAACAGACATGGTGCCAATGACACCGGAGGGCTGGTTCAGGGTAAACACTTTCAGCAGAATCATCACGCACTCTTTACATGCACCAGGCATTTGAAGCTTTTGAAATCTGCAATAACTCTTTGCAGGGCTGTCTACTTGGAATTCTCACATCATGGAAATCCTTTTAGGCCCTCACCTGCTACTTCCAAAACCACACAACAGCTCAGCCTAAGATGAACAACTTAGCTATGGCCTAATCAGCTCACTCCATATAGTCATGGTAAGAGAATCCTCAGAAAAGCTTAGATCACAATATTTTCTGATATGCACTGTCATATAAATCAGAGTGGCTAAATGTCATCATGTAAATTCAACATTTTTTTTCTGAGGGTATCAGAAAATGCAAATCAGTCACAACTTTTTCTTGTTTAAAAAGTGTATACATATGGACATGATCTGTTAATGTTTCATAATCCTTAGAAATTGGTAAGACTCTTAAGAATTCTGCTTTAGTAAGAAGTATTCACGTACAATTTATTTCACTGGATCCCTAGGGGATTAATTCTTCTTCATGCTCTTTAAGCTGAATCTTTTGAGTTTAATTGAAAACACTTAAACAGAAGAATATCCCAAAAAGTAAACATTTTTTTTTTCTTAAACATAAGACTACCATAAAGCAAAGAAAGAATATGACTAATACATATATAACTTTCCATAGACTACATTGAATAGATAAATAGAATCAATATAGAATTGGGAACTGAGAGCAACACTCATTTTTTTTAAGATGTAGAGTAAAAGAACTATGCTGTTTCCCATCAGGATATCATGAACCCTGTAAACACTGTCTTTATTCTTTTGTGCACACAAGCATGAGCAGAATGCATACACTCTGTATGTCTTCACAACCAATCTTATGAGCATAAAGCCTTTCCTGGGAACCTGGGAACTCTTTGAGTTGAAATCTCATAAGTCCGAGATGTAATTGCCATTAATTTCAATAGAAAAAATTTTAAGCGCACAAAATCACTCACAAGTTGCAAGTTACACAAAAACCAATGAAAATAAAGATAAGTAGTAACATTTATATAAAAAACAGACATGTCTTTTCTTTAATAGTAGCAATAGCAATAGAATAATCATATAGATGCACTGGAAAGTAACTGTGGACCAGAATGAGTGGTGGTGCCACCAGTGAACTGAATGTGGCCGCTGTCTCCTTGTAAATTACTCAAAACAAATAATAAAAAAAGTGCTCAGAGAGTCAGAGCACGCATTTTCAAAATAACCATTACTTAACTTCGAAGGCTGCAAACACTTGCACCACTCTCATACTGTCATTTACGCACACTCTGAATTCTGACCTCCCATATAATGTTTTTTAGCCTAACCACGTATAAAAAAATTCCCCATCAATATTCCAGGAACTCGTCATAACTTCTAAGCTGTGAGGAAGAAATGTTGAATTGGCCACCAATTGTAGGGGGGATCTGCTGTGGCCTCATGTCCAGTCAGCTGTGTCAAGCGGGTCAGTTGTAATCTTTGTTCTCTATCGTGCAACTTGTTTTCCGGAGGGCCTTCCCAATTTTTTGGATATTTTTCCTGCAAACTGAGACCACGGGTCCCAAAAAAGCTGAAAAGGTGCTGAAAAAGAAGCTAAAAGAAAAAAAAGCTCTGACTATGGAGGAAAAATTTAACATGATAAAAAGGTTAGAGAAAGGAAAGGATGAAAAGGAAATAGAAAGGGAAATAGGAAATTGTGCTTTGATTATACATGTTACAAAGCTGTGCATGTTTTTCTTTTTTTATGAGTGGGTTGGAACAAATTTTAATTTTTCCAATTTAAAATATTGATAAATAGGCTGCCTATTTATTTTTTCCCAGTTAAAATCTGGTTTTCAGGAATATTTTAGGTATGTAAACTAGAGTATATCTTTGTGTGTGTGTGTGTTAGTCTATATCTATAAAACATATGTACAGTCAGAATCAAATGATACTTGTGCCATAAAATCCAACAGACAAAACTAGACAAATCCATCACACATACTCACTCACCACACTACAGTAGCTGCCTACAGTAGCTGCTGGTGTGACTTTGCTCCATGCTTGGCTTTTGTTAATCATAAACACAAAAAAAAACATAAAAAATGGGTTAGGGTATTTCAGCGTTTTCTTTCGTATCAGGTTTTCTAAAGATAAATGTACTGCACATATGTTAAAAACAGAAGCATTCATATTTGGTCATAACTTGATATTGAATGGACGTGGAATAATTTTGCCTGTGTTTGTGACAACTTGTAAGTCAAAGGTACCTTTACTTGCCAAAATCTTGCCTTGTCATCTTAGTCCAATCTTCTGACTATTCTGTAGTCTACCACGTTATACTTTATCATACTGATTCTGCAATTCGACTGCAAGAATGTTCACATTTCAGTGAAATTGTGATTTTTTTCATTATTGTATATTTTCTGCAGACTATAATCTGATATGTTTGCAAGTTCACATCTACCTATAATTAAGATAATGACTTCTCACTTCTCACTTGAACATTATGCCCTTTAAACTTGCATCAGTACAGGTTTTTTAGCTCAGTTCTTTGACTAGAAGGGAAAAAAGAGTAAAGAAGCATATACTCTTGAGGAAACTAGTTTTTCAACCAAATAATTGAGTTTGAATTCAAGTAAAGGTTCAGTCCAGTATAGTGTACTCCAAAAAAAAGGCCTGTGTACAGATACTCGTCACTGTTGGAACAGCTGTTTCAAATTACTCTTCTCCAGGCAACAGGAGACTACAGTTATTGCTCTGGAGATGTTCTTCATAACCTGCCAGTGCACCCGATCTCTGTACAAGCCATTAAGCAGGCAGTCTGCAACACCAGCACTTTTGCAGGTTTCTTTCTTTGTGACACAGCACTGTGTCAAGACCATGGTTTCCCTCATGTGTGGAACATACGTCAAGAAGATGAAGGTGCTTCTGAGTTTCATCATAGACTTTCTGCTATTCTGATCTCCTGCAGTCTCACACTTCTACAAAGGACCCAAGATACTTTACAATTTTAGATTTTGTTCACTTTTTTTTAGCTAATGCATTCAACCAGTGCAACATTCAGTTACAATAATTCTCCCATTTTTACAGCTGCAAGCAAGCCTGGATAAGTACGTTACTCAAGGGTGCTACAGGAAAGTGGCGATTTTAATTTCGTTGCTCTGATTTCAAGGCAACGGTTTTATGTGCTATATAACCTGCTGACATATTCTGTGATTATTGTACTTTTTGCATAGGGCCTAATTAAATAAAAATTATTGAGTATCTGTGTGTAGAAGATGTTAGTTTCTATTTAACTCTAAAATCTTTCTGCATCAGTACATTTTCTGTACTGCTGTAAATTAATCAAAAACCTTTCCTTTGTTTTGCATCTGTAATATCCAGATTGGACTTCTGCAGTGACTGGAGTGTGTGTTCAGACACAAGGATTTTTAAATGTGTAAAATCCAGCTCAAAGAACTTACTTCTATGCTCAAAAAAACAGAAGGTTGATCCAGTTACCCACATACAGAGGAAGATATTATTTAGATGGGTGGTCTCTGTTTGTAGTCTCCTTTCTTCTTTTAAAAATTTGTTCCAAACATTCCCACATTATTTTGACAGGCCTTTTCTAGGGTACACATCAATATTCAACACTGCAGTTTCTCAGACTTTTACTGGCTTCTTTCCTCAAAGATACGCTCTATTGTTCAAAGACAACAAACGTTTTATAGTCGAATATAATTTTGTGATTCTGCCTTACATTTACATCGCTGCTGGTGAAAAAATGGATGACAATGTAAAGTTGTTCAATTCTTTAAAACAAACTGCAATCTTTAATTGATTAAATTACTATAAAGTTAAAAGTTATGCTGAATATACCATTGTGTTTGCTAATAATATTTTGTGCAGTCAAAAAATATTCATTCCAACCCTGTTTTTAAATATTTCATTTTAGGTGCTGTGGAATACTTTGCGGTAACACATATGCATCATTTTTCTTTTTCATCTCCATATTTGGAGAGTATTTCAGCTTATTAAAGAGTTCTTAAAAAGCTCGCACGAGAACAAATCCGCTTACACTTAGATCTCAGGAGTATCCTTTACTTCAGATGACTTTTGATCCTCAACCTTGAAAAGAGTTAAATGTATCAGGCCTTTAATTAAGACTTCACAGAAGCACTTTGACCTAAGAAACCTGTAATGCTTCCCTCTGTAGAGCTCACACAAAGAACAGTACAGGTACACAAAATACAAAAGTAGCATGTGAAGTTCACACAAATAAAGCTTTGAAAGTTCAGCATGTTGTTCGTAATAAATTCCTTTATTTTTATTTTTTTTTACTGTGTCCTCTGTTACAAATCACTCACAAGTGAAGCAAACCAGTTACAGTTACAGATTTTGTGGTGTCAATAAACATGTGTATATGTATGTATCCAGCATACATTTTGGGTCTGTACAATAACTTGCTTGAACTTTGCCACAACCCAGAATTTATGACAAATGTACCAAAACAAGGTGAAATTCCTCAATCAGCAGGTTAATCGAATCTCATGCAGCAGCAAAGCAGCATCTTACCTAGTTTGGTAACTGTTTGCCTTTCCACTTCCTTCTTGCTTGTCATTTCTTTTTTGCTGGTGCCAAGGCCAGGCTGTTTGGACCCCCATGGCTCCTTTGCGGTCTGCCCATCGGGCATGATTTCTGTGGGTCGTGAGACCCTGTGGTGCTGATCCACATGTTTAGCAGCCTGAGTGTGGCCGGCACCCAGGATTACTCCCAACAGTCCTAACAGTGAGAGTGACAGGAATCCACAGCACCACACCCTGGTCCAGCGGGTGAGCATTGGAAGCAGTGGTCTTCCTCAGCCTTTCAAGGGGCTGCTGTGCACTGGCAGGGGGCAGTCAGTACTGCTTGGGTGGCTTTGTTGGCTGGCCGGCCCATCTGCACCGTACCCCGCCTTGTTCCAACTCAGGCTGCAGACTTTTCAAACTTCTTTAAAAGCTTCCAGAAACTGATATGCACTGCAGAGCCAGGAAGTCCATAAGAATTTGTGTTCTGGAACAGAAAAACAAGTGAGAGAGAGACAAAAAGAGAAAAGGGGGGACTAGCAGGCTAAGAGACTTTTTTCATTGTGCTCCTCAGCAAATGGTTCAATCACTACAGTCCCTCTTCCCTCACAACCAAGGCAAAATCGGTAAACACCACAAATTTATCAGATCTGAACCCCAAGCAATGCAGCTTTACTTTATGGAGATGAAAAGGGGCAGCCTGGCAGAGATATGCTTTAATGTGCAACCCCCTCCACCACACACCCACTCCACAGAGGACCCAGTTCCCTTGTAATCTGAAGAATGTTTCATTTTCATTGGGAGAGAAGCTAAAGGATCCTAAGGTGCACAGACCCAAGCACCATCTGGCATGGAATCCCAGGTATTATAGACGCAAGTGCAGGAAATCACCTTTGTGTGCTACTTCATAAGTCTGAATAAGCTTATTAACAAAGTATTTGTGACTTTGTGACAGCTTCTCCTGCTGTGGAGCTGAAAAAAGGATGTTATGCAAATGTTGCTGTCACATTAGCAGAAACACAAAGGACTTAACTGACACCTACTGCTATCCCAGTGTTTGCATTAGATTATACTTCTTTTAAATGCAGAACACATAGCCCATTATTTAACTGTATGAATAAAAGTTAAACAGGACCCTTTTTTGCAAGACTCACTTTTTCACTTATATTTTTAGCTTACTTTAATTTAATAGTGTCCATTGTTCTTAGACATCCGTATGTACCTTATTCCAAAACTTGGGCAGTAAGTGTAATTTGTACATGATAATGGCACTAAACTTTCCTTTGTAATATGGAGGTAAGGTTGATGAGTGGGGTCATATGTCAGAGATCTGTGAAAATCCATTTAACTGCCATCTGTCTTGTTGGAACAACTCAGTCAGTAAGGTGAAGGTAACAAAAGATCAGTACACAGTAGCGGCTCAGCTCTCAAGCTTCTCATACGAAAGAATGGAGAACAGTATATGTTTACGGATTGCCATCTGCTCTCTATACCTCAAAATCTCAGTCTGTCTGTTTGTTTTTTTTTAAAGCTACAGACAAAATTTGGCACACCCTAATTAACGCATATTCAAACACAAACTAGCATATACACATACACAGCGCAATATACATTAAGGACATGTGCTTCTAGGCAGTTCCCAGCTAATTTGTCTAAATGAGGACAAACTGCCAAGTGCACACTTTCTTAATCACTAGTTTCTATACTTACCGATTAATACAGTTTTTAGTGAATCTCAAATGATTATTGAATATTATTCTTTTCAAGCATCATGACTGATAGCAGTTTTGCATTTTAATATAGTTACAAATATGTATTATATTTGGCATGCAAGCATTTCTTTGTTACTTTTTTGCAGTCTGAATGTGCTCTGAGTCCACACTCAGTGTTACGCCCCCAC
Organism: Arapaima gigas; assembly: GCA_900497675.1. Lineage (NCBI taxonomy): Eukaryota > Metazoa > Chordata > Actinopteri > Osteoglossiformes > Osteoglossidae > Arapaima > Arapaima gigas. Next base: position 140,814 of record UFQX01000740.1, on the reverse strand, counting down.
TACTGACTCCTGTCTAGGGCGGCGGAGTGGGAGCATAAACAATAAGCAGCCCACACAAAAATAGTGAAATAGGTGGTTTATAATTCGTTCAGTGTATGATACAAGGCACACGTGATACAATATACAAGTATATACAAACAAAGGTGCTAACCTGGATAGAGAACTTGGACGGTGCCTAAGCAAAGAAAAAAACAAAAGTTGCCACTAACCTGATCTGTATTTTCAGTGTCTTATCTATTCCTAACGTAGTGAAAAAATAAATATCTACCTAACTACGCTAGTCTAAACTAACACAGAAAATACAGGGGTTGGCACCCGCCCACTTACCTAATGTGTCTAACAGTACGTACAACCCTACGTGAAGTACAATGTAGGTGTGCGCACATACTACCCTGTTCTCAATCCAAGCCAACAACCCAGTGAACAATGTGACATCAAGTGCGTGACTGTTTACACCGTTGACTACACAAAATCCACTATCCAAAACCAGAATCCTTGAGCCAAAACAAAGTCAAACAAGAAGTCACACGTAACAATATAACAAAGTCAAATACAAGTAGCAAACAGCAAACAAACAATTGAGCCAAAAAGCTAGCTTTGGGGGTGTCGCGGTGCTGCTTATCAAGGGGAAAACCCGCCCCCAGGTCATCGGTTGGCACATTCTGATAGGTTGATGGTTGATGATTGACAGATGGAGCAAACCACCTGTGACACAGAATAGAAGAGAGACAGGGGAAAAACAGAAATACAACCGCCAAACAGCAGGAGCAACACAGACACGTAACACTCAACTAAAGCACTACATAGGAATAAGTTGTATAATACAGTTTATTTCTGACATGCTGTGTTTTCCTGTACCTTTACTGAAATGCTGAGAGCATTAAATTCACACTGAGGGCTGTAATCCATGCCAGACCAAAATACATGCTGGAAAGCGGAATTGTGTGGGTGGGACACAGAAGTACAAGTTTGAAACTTCAAAACATTTGCTTCATGTTTCTTTAACTTGAATGTATTTATATTTACTCATTTAGTGGACACTTTTTTCAAAGCAATGTGCAACTTAAGAGCAAACAATAGTAGATTCCACAGCAATCAAAGAGCTGAACGCAAAGGCACACGATTATCCATCACAGATTACCCAGTACCACTGTTTTCATGGCTTTCTTTACACCTGTGGTTTCTCATAGAACTGATAGAGAGTACAGAAGGGCATCGGAGAGAAAAAGAAGTTTAGGAGCATTGCCACTTAGTTTGTATATTTGGTTTAAAGAACTTATTGTTACTTATAGTTATAGATTGAGCATAGTTGGTAACGTAGTCAGCGAGTCTTGTGAAGACGTCCTCATTTTGACCAAGTTCTCAGTTCATTATTGTAAATAAGCATCAATCTTATGTTCAATTGGGTGGGTCAAAATGTCCAAATAAAGTCTCACGTAGGTGATCCAAATGTTGGTTACTGATCAGTGAGATTCAAAAAGGTTGAATTCATGACCAGCAAAAGTGTCTGTGTTACCTGCACAGTGTAAACAAAGCAAAAAAGTCTGACAGTAAAATAATGAAGTGGTCATAAAACAATGCAAATGAGTAATGTAAAAAAATTGCTGATTCAAAAAGAACTATTATTTACTTCTAAATGTATCTCTTTTTACACAGATTTATAAATTATCATTACACTGATTATGTTCTGCATTTTCAACCTTATACCAACAGAGCTTTACAAATCACAGTCTCTCATACACAGGTCATTTGGATTCATCAGTTCACCCGAAACACACATATTTGGACTATGGGTAGAAACTAGAGCACCTGGGGGCAATGCATAGAAATATGGGGTAAATGTAAAAACTTCAGCTGGATTTAAACTCAGTTCCAAATCTTTTGCTTCGGACCTGTGAAACTCTGATGTTATGCATTTAAACATCGTACCATGAGAACTCCAACTTTTTTTTACTTTGCTTATGATGTAATTTCTTTTGAAAATGCAGATTAGCTGACACCTCCAAACTACAAGAGAGGCAGGTTTACAATTTACACCTGTTAAAAATAGTTTCCAGTTCTGGACCTTTCAAACAGTGTGCTGCAATGTCATCAACAAGTTTTCCAAATTATTTCATTGAAAATATAAAGCCCTAAATGCTCAGTGTTAATTCATCCTCAGTGAAAGGAAATACTATTGGAACAGCCAAAGCAAACATGTCGTTGGTGGTCAGTATAGGTTGAACACAATGTGATATGAATTTGTGTTAACCTCCCTATATTATCATCGTCAACTTTGTCTTATAGACATCATGACGTGATCTTGATGTTGGTGACTTAATCCACGCTGCTAGTGACTGCAAAGGGCATAAGAATGGAAAGTTTGTAGGTGTGTTTTGGTACACATAATGTGATGGCATTAGCAACTTTTCTGCAAGCCTAAAATGCCATATTAGAATTTTTCCTCAATGCCAAACACCAGCTACTCTCTCTAGGGGTATGTCTTTGCTTTATTTCTAGCTCCTTACTGAGTTATGAATAATTTGCCCTGATGACTCCATCATACAGCCTGCAGAGAGTGTAGAAATCCTCATCAGTGGGCACAGATAAAAGAGATACTGCTGGTGTCTGATGAATAGAATGATGGAGAAGGGAAAACACAAAATTTGAATCCCTGAGTGAAGAGAGAAGAAAGGAAAACTCACATCTCTACGAGGTTTGCATTAGCTGACATGCATTAAAACATGCACAAGTGGCCACTTTGCAGTTCATAGTGGTAGCAGCCTGATTCTGTGTAGAAATAGCAGGAGACAAATTTATCATTCTCATGTTAAGTGGAGGCGTTGTCTAAAGATAAAAAGGAAAAAGCACAATAATGAAGGGTGGGGGGGCTTAGTGGTTATTGCTGTCAGATGTCGCTTTTCCTATTGTAATGTCAACATGCAAACGTCACAGCAAAGTTTGGTTGACAGAATAAAATGATTTTAGAAAATAGAATCTACCCATCTGATTTTATAGGTGATAATAATGAAAAATCCCATGTCCTTAACCACTGTGATACCTGCCAAACCACCAAGCTTTGTTGCACAATAGGTAGAGAATAGCACTGTTGTCTCATAACACCTGGACTGTGCAACAGCACATGGGTCTCATGTGCTCTCAGTCTGTGTGGAATTTCTGCGTTCTCCCTGCATTAGCTTGGAGTTCCTCACACTGTCCAAAGGTATGTGTTTTAGGTGAACTGGTGAATCTAAGTTACTCACTGTGTGTGTGTGTGTGTGTGTGTGTGTGTGTGTGTGTGTGTGTGTGTGTATGTCTTTCATTGCTCTGGCCCATAGATCAGGGAATGATTGTACATAGAATAGCACAGTGTATTTAGCAATGTAAGTCACCTTTAGCTGATAAAAATGTACAAAGTAATAACTGTCAGGTGCTTTGGGGAAAAGTGTCTGCTAAATGAATAAATGTAAATTGGAACACAGCCTATGTATAACTTGCAAAAAAAACAATTCCTTCCCTTTCTTATAAACTGAGCATTATGAGTTTATGGTGCTTCAGGCATGAGAATTAAAAAAAAATGAAAAAACAGTAATGTTAACCATTTAAAGTCGGGGTAATATGAACTGACAGCATAACAAACACACCCTAACAACACACTGAATAGTTTTTAAAGAGCGAAAGGGATGTCAAAGCCTCAAACACTCACCCAGACTCAAAACCTGTGCTATAACTGGTCTATAATGGCCTAGGTTAATGGAAAGAAAACTTAATAGTACAGAAGACAGAAAATAAGTTTACGGAATTAATTTTGGATTGTGGTATTTTTTGTTCTGCTATGAATAAAACACTATAGCTTTACTTACCAAAAGTTACTTTTGTATTAATCTGTTACTGCAACTGATAGCAACTAATGAAAACCATTTCAGACAAATAATGAGATTTTTCTACAATTTGCCTACAATCACAGCATTTTAGCATTTATGCTAAATGCTTTTCGTATTGAAATCTCTAAATAACATTAGAAATGTACATGTATATATTAATAATAACAATTACTACAGCTAATCAAAATGGAGCATTTATTATAAGTTGAGAGCTTGTCTTTGATAGTCTATACAGTGTCTGACAAGGACCTTCTTCATAGGTATAGCATCTGTGGCTTTTGACTACCAGGCCTTTCCATGTGTTACTACACCTTGTTTGAAAACACAAAGTTTAGAGAGATCAACTGCCTGATTTTCACGGTACATCTCTGTAATGTCCGTCAGATTGCAGTGACTTACTAAAACCTCCAAGTATTCATTTTTGTTCGTCATCTTATTTTAACGTTACTTTATTAAAATGATCAACTTTTACAATCAGTGAACATAAATACTTTAAAAACCAGAGACTGCTAACGTATTTTTCAGACAAGATCAAAACTCAGTTGTTTTACACAACAGCAGAAAGCTTTCTTTCAGTTTAATTTTGGTGACATGAGAAATGAGAAAAGGTAAAACGCTGTCAAAGTAACCAATCTGATCAGGTACAGCAGAACAGCACACTAAAGGGTCCAGTCACAGGCACCATGTCACGTTTCTAGCACGTGTACCCTGGTGTTATATCCCAGTGAGCAATGATAGACCTCAGTGCCTTTTTTATAGTATCCATGTTGAAACCAGGTTGTTGGAAAAACTGATGGATTGCTCAATTAAAAGTTCCTTTCCGGCATATATAAATGGATGTTTTTTCTATTTCTTTGATAGACTAAATTATTCAGTTGACCAGTTCAGTTGGTTCAAGTTTGTTGTAGTGTCATTTGGACTTCAATATGATTTTTCTAAGAAAATTACACTGAGATACACAATTTATGTATTATTCATTGAACTTTGAAGGTCAAAAAATTACATGTTAATGGCCTGCAGTCATTAACCTGCAATTCCTTGAGTACAAACAAATTAATTTATCTGTAAGTGGGGTTAAATTTAAGCTCCACACCAGGAGTGCCCACTATCACCAAAAGAACCACTGCCATTATTGTCAACTTGTCCAAGGGCCACATGTGTAAAAACCATAGTAAGTGCCATACTGAATCTTGGGATGACAAATTTCAAAAGTGGAAATTATTATTTATTTTAAAGAATTTTATTTGTCTGGTATGTATTTAAAAGTTTAAGAATTCTACAATTTATTCTATAATTTATTACATATTATTATTATGATATCTGTACTATCATATGTTTTAAAATGGCAGGTAGTACATTGTATATTAATAATTTTACCAGTAGGTTGCATTACAAGAAATGGCATGTAGTCTTCAGAATGCAGGATGAACACTGCTGCTCTATGATATGAAAAGGCAGGGTTCCTGATCTATGTTATAAATTTGATATTTTTAAGTCATTGATCCCTAAATTGTCATTCAAAAATTGTCACAAAGGTTTACTATTAAGATAAGCAAACTAAATGTCAAGAAGCCTTAAAATGATAAGTTCTTAAAAATCGAAAATATTACTATTTACATTATTTATCTTAATGGAACATTGTTCAAGACTGTCATTCTGGTAAAAAAACTAAAAATAAATTGAAACCACTTAAACTGAAATGAATAAGCAGGTATTCATTAAACAACTTTTGCAATTTCGAGAGATAGTTCCATTAATATATAATAAAAATATTTAATTTAATAGTATTAATAGTGGCACATTAAGCAAGAACATAGAAACTTGTAGGAGTGCCACTGTGACCACCCCAATGAACACGTGTGTTTGAGCTGAGCCAGGAGCAGCTGGCAGGTTTGGTGTATGGAAATCTGTACGAGTCACTGAAAGTCATACCAACGATTCAAATGACAAGTTATATGACAATACATTGAAGAACAAGTTTGCAAGACTCCCTTTTTCTCTTGCTTACAGTCAGTGTAATAGCATTTTAACTAGAAGAACATGCACCACAGCATTTCCCGTGACACTCTGAATCAAGCTTCTGCCACAGTTTCCTTATTCAGTGTTTTTTTTCCAAATGGCACATGCACAGGCAGTGTTAGGGAATGTGTTAAAGGCTACTAAACTCACCATTAATTCTTAGCTTGCAGCTACCCAGAAACATCCAGGGAGAACAGAAAAGGCTCTCACAGAAAGCCACGATATGTGCATCAAATTATATAAAATGTGTAAAATATTGACTGCAGCATGAGGTCATGTACTCAGTCATATTTGGACTCCAACAAACAGCCAAAATAAAACAACATAACACAAGATAAGCTATGTGAGAAAAAGTTTATTGCAACCATCAAATCAGGGACATGCAAGTCTGTTAAACACATCATCAGCTTTAACTTTGTTTTCACTTCACAACACTGTAAACACATGGCATGTTTTTCCTTCAGCCACAGGGAGGTATCTGCCTTCCATTTAAGTAATTCACTTCCAGAGCAAATTATGAAGATGAAGTGCCATTGAAATTTATTTAATAACAATGACTCGAGCCACCTAGAGTAGTTATTTAATTATTGCTGCGGCATCGGAGTTCAGCATCACGACACAGCTCTTGTCCAAAATTTGTTTAGTTTAACTGATATTTATCAACTGAGAATGAAGTTACAATGAAACACTCAGAATTCTATTCCATTTTGTACCATAAAAGGAAACAAGTTGGAAAACCTAACTGGCAGACCTTATCAGCCATCCTAAAAACTACTGAATGATTGTCTAGTGTCTGCAAGTATTACATCAAGAGAGCATGCTTCCAAATTTCATTTACAAAAGGAATATTCCCCATGGTAAAAAATGGTTGAAACTATTTTGTAATACAAATGTAAAATTTAAAAGAAACCACTAAATATCAAGAAAAGGAAATATAAGTTCCTGTACTGTCTGGAGACTCATTTCAATAGATCCTTGACAACATTCTGGAAGAAATTTATACAGCAGAAGTGAGACCAGAAAGTCTTGTAACACTACAAACATTGCTATGTCAGCATAAAACATTGTCCTGCTCTTTTACTGAAATTATTGTTTTCCAGTCTGTATTAGTCATGAAGGGACTGACAGTTCAAGCTGTTTCAGTCCAGTCGTTGCATTCTTGTAAGGTTTGTATCTACACGGAACCAAATATCCTGCTGTGCCACTTTTACAGGAATGTAGTGTATGAATAATTGCTTGCTGTACTTTGCATCAGTTATGGTCTGTCAGAGTTCATCTTGAATGCAGGTGTTATAGCTGACTTTGACAGTTACCGTTTTCTTTATCATTATACTAAAGATGCCTCAAGAGGACTATCCTGCAGTACAGCCATTGTCCTCTTTGCCCTACTTCGCTGTTCTTTTTTTGGTGATTGCTGGTGATTGTTTGTTTGTTTGTTTGTTTGTTTGTTTGTTTGTTTGTTTGTTTGTTTGCTTGTTTGTTTGTGTGCCCTGTGGATAGTGTACAACAGAACCGTGAGTGAGGCTGCCGAAGACTTCGTTTTGGGTGTTTTGTTTATTTTGATTTTGCAGCTAGGTAGTTGTATAAAATAAAGGGTTACTTTAGGTTTATTTTTATTTTCTGTAACTACCTCTTTGGTTTGTTTTGTACCACACTATCATTGTTAAATATACACTATGCACTTGTTGTGGTACTGTCAGTTTGTTCACTAACAGCTTGGTAGGGCTTATGTTACACCCTACCATACTCTTAGTCTTGGGGTCATAACATCAGACAGCCAGTACCAATAGGTGAAGAAGAGAGGTGTCTGTCAGTAGTATCTTAATGGCCTTATCAGTTTCTCTATTTCTTCTATTTCTTTCCAGTTTCAGCATCTTAAACAAGTATTATGTCTGTCTTAGGATATTCATTAAGTGTTGAGTTTTCCTAAAACATACATTTTATGTATATCTTACCTTGTACCTTTGTGCCAAATCAACACTACCTGTAACTACAAATCTATCATAAATATAGATAACAAAATGTTCCAAATTTCAATTATCTTGGGGTCTTCGTGTGTGGTATTAATTTTGGGATATATGATATTCTTAGTGTAATAGATAACACACAGCATAATTGTTTAAATTTATCAGAAACCAAGTAAACCAACTGGTTACATCTTAGTAAAATTTAAACAGGGAATAGCTGTTCTCAGACTGCTAGGGTTATCGTCCTCTGCAGACCTAACGCGGAAAAATCTTGCCAAGATCGACGTGTAGCATTCTAATCCTGCCAAGTACTATCCAAACTGCCCAAAGTGCTTATAGATTTCTGGAAACTGTGACATACCTGATGCTTGTATTAAGGAAATGCTGGGTAATCCTGAACAGACCCCTGATAAGAAGCAGAAAGCAATCCAGTCCCTCAGCCACACTGTGTTTCTGACAGCAGTGTAAGCAAAGCCAGTTTGTGGCACACTTTTGGATTGCCACTGTTCTTGTTTTAATTAACTGTTCCTCCTTTGCGCAAGAAAATAACAAAATAGACCAAAACAGCCTAGGCAGGAAAAAAAAAATTCATGTGCTAAGACCTCCTACACCAGGAAATAAAAATGTAAAACTGCATTATAAAATCACCAAGCAGTTCTACTGAGCCAAGTTATATAGTTTATCATCAGTCTGCAGCTCAGGGTGGCCCACTCCCACGATCTCCTATAAGGGGTTTTCAGACAACCATGGCCTTATTCAGTTATGTTTTATGAGACAGAAAATATTCAGACTGCAGGTATAACTATTGACAAGAGAGGAATTATCACTCAGCTCTATTATAACGTGATCAGTTGTGGCTGTGCAATGTGTCTGCATGCCATATCTTACAAAGATGAATACAAGTGTTTTGATTCCTTAGAAATCTGTCTGCAATTTGTAATATAGTATTTTGTTCCAATTTAGAACAAAGGTTAGTAATGTACTGTAGCGCTTGTCAGTGAGAGTTTTAAGGTTTCACAACCCCGTAACTTCATGGATGCGACATTTAGCTCTACAATGTTGGATCAGTTCAGTGCCAAATTGAATAAGTTTCTCCTAGACTAGACAGGTTTAGTTCAAGTAGCCAATAATGATTGTGCATGCATGAGACATCAGAGAGAAATGTAGATGTTACAACCCACACGTACATGTATGTTCAAAAATAAAAAGAACATAAGTCTCCACAGAACAAGAATGAAAACATTTTCATGTCTCAACTCTCACATCTTTGCCTCTTGTAGAAAAAACGCCAAGCAATATATGTTGTAATTCACCTGAATAGGGAGATTTTAAACTAAAGGGGTAGGCATGAGTGGCGTGGGCCTGGAGAGTGTGGATGCTGACGGTGGAAAATGGAGCTGATAACATAGAATCAAGTCATTGATGAAGTACTAATCTCAAGTTCTATGAATGTGTTTTGTATAGTTCTTATTTTACAGTCATGGCTCAGACCACCCATAATATCTAAATGCCACAGAAAAAAGTTTGTCTTCGAAATATGAAAGAATCAAGCTCAAAAACCTGGAATAAAACTGAATACATCAGCTTTAACTGTAGAGATGCACAGTAGTACAGTGCTAGAATATTTCCCAAAAAAAAGCATGCATTTTGTCATCAAAATGTGTTCAAAATAATTGACTGCCTGTGCCAGACTTAGTAACAGTGCTTATAGATGAACTTGGTAATTTTTTTTAAATCATCATTGTTTGCAAACCAATGATTTTTACAAAGAATCAGATGTTATGTCTCACAAAAAAATTAATCTGGAATTAAGTACAAAAATTTCTTAATGACAAGATGAGTTTTTTATCTTCAGTGTTTACAAAGACAGAAAACTGACAGAACACGTCCAAAAGTTTACCCCTAACTGAACAAACATAAATTTAAAAAACGTACAAGTCACTGGTAGTCAGTTTTTATGCAGTTTTTATGACCCTGTACAAAACCTACACCTGTTTTTGCTAAAAGTTTATCATTGAATTTTTAAAATAATTAATTGTCATTGTGTATGCATTATGCAATCATTACAACACTTTTCAAAATTAATCTGCATTGCAATGTATTAATTTGTTATAAAATGTATATAATCATATTCCCGATTCCTGAATTCAGAGCTACAATAATAAGAACAATGCAATTAAATTTAAATTAATTTTGAAGAATGCAAAATGTCTTCTAAACTTCAAACTGCAATAGAAGGTTTTTTAAGCTTATACTCTAAAGATATCCTTTGAAATTAAATATTTGATACTTAAAATAATGTAACCCTTATATTCCCCAGTTTGAAATGTCAGTAAGTGAATCTCAAGCTTATATTCATGTTTAACTATTGTTATATATTTGTGTCTTTGCCTGTCTATACAGACATAAACATATTTACAAATGAGATACGTGGCTGGAATAATACACACACACACACACAGGGGAAAAACTATGTCCACTTTGCCCTCCAATGACCCCTTTCTTGGCACAACATACCTTGTAACTTGTTTCCATAAACAAGCTGGCTTACATATCTGAATCCTCACACAAATAAGCATTACAAACCCTTTGGATGTATGTGCCAAAACTGGAATTAGAATGGAAACTTCTGGAAATTTTACATCCTTGTGAAAATTAAGCAGCAGCAAAAAGAGGCAAAGCAGACCAATAAAATGGCATATCCTCATATTTATTGTCTTAGAAGCAACTGCATTTTTCCTCATGTTATAAACAAGCATGTAATAAAAATGAAGCCTTTTACGGCATGCAAATATGGCAGAAAGCCCCCTATTTCAATAAGTACTTTGAATGCAAAGCATACACTTCCACCTCAGACATAAAATAATTGAGCTACCGTATAAAGTTTATCTCCTGTGTCTATTCATTCATATGATGTGTTCATACTGACCTCTAGTGAATTCTTAGCAGTAGTTTTCAGCACTAAGTTGTGTTGTATTTTGTCATAGTAACTATTCAACAGAAAAGGTAAATAAAACAACAACAACAACAGCAATAATACTAATAAGAATAACAAAACATGTTATGGGTTATACGATGGCACATTTGGTAATGCTGGTGCATCAGAACTCATTGGGTTTGATCTTTGCTTCAAATCCAGCTCATTCTGTGTGGAGTTTACATGTTCTCCCCTTGTCTGTGTGGGTTTCCTCTGTGTGCTCCTCACAGTCCAAAGATCTGTGTTTCAGGCTGACTAGTTGCTCAAAATAACATGTATTTTGTGTGTGCACTAAGATCCCATCTGGGGTGTACTCTGCTACATGCCCAATGCTCCTGCGACTGTTTCTGGGAACTGTAAACCTGCAACGAACTGAAAAGTGTTTATTGATAATGAATGAACGAATGAATGAATGTCTCACTGACTGAACAAAATGTATTACTATGTTAAAGTCTACATTGTATTGTAATAATTTGTCTTTTACGTCATGCTTGTGTCTTAAAGTTTTAGCTTTGCAGACTAAGCTACTTACAAATATTTGCCAACTCTTTAGATTAGGTAGTTTTTACTGGATGATTTCAGGGAAGGAGCACAGAAGGAGCACGATCTGAAGCCAGGTTGCTTGAGTCCAAGGCACAAACCCAAACCACTATACTGCTGTTTACACACGTACTACAAAGTTTAATTGGCAGGAATATCTACTGCATCTCTAGGTGCAGTTTAAACTGAGAATATATTATGATATTCAGCAACTTAACTCTCGCAAAATTTTCAAAGAACTGACAAGTTCTCCTCTGAAAATTTTGCTGCTTTTCTACTCTATTCTCCCCGATCCACCTGTACAGACGATACTAAAACTGGAAAATACCTCCTGGAAAATATTTTAATTAGACGTCAAACTTGTCCTTTGATACATTGAACAAATAGCCGACAGTTCCAAGTACAAATAAATTACGCAAACTGCGAATTCAATTAATTTGTTTAATGGCACTTTGTCATGAGTTCAGTTGGAGTCACATCATTACCGAGAGAAGATAAACCAGCAAACTTCATGCTCTCTGTAAGCAAAGATGGACTATTAGGGACCTTTTTCAGTTGCACATACAATGGTGTAAGTATCTGATAACTTTCTACAAACAAGCCACATCACCAGCCCATCTCTGCACAAACCTACCGTGCCCAGGTGTACAGGATGTGTTGAGGTACCCTGACATCTTAGAACCCTTCTTCAGGGCGCATAGGTATATTAATGCTACAGTGAAATCTTACTGAGCTGCTAGAAGCTACTCAGTGCTTCAGGACGCAGAAATATCTCAGCACTGACTTTTGGCCCCTGATCTAAGAAGTTTAGTTTGTCCTCGCAAGATTTTTCAGTTCTGTGACAGATAATTTCCAAGATAATACAAATAAGGTTTCAAAAACAATCAAGAAACAGCAAAAAATTAAGCTCCATGCAATATCCATTAAACAATAAAAGGAGCTTCTGGAACAATGTGACTATAAGGCTTTATGAAGGTGTGACTAACACATTAATATTAATTTAGCAGGACATTTACATTCATTCATTTAGATGGCACTTTCATCCAAAAAAACCAAGATTGTTAAGATACTTACAGTGATTTATTCATTTACACAGCTGGCTAACTTTTATTGGAGTAATTCAGAAAAAGTACTTTACTCAAGGGTACTGAAGCAGGAGGTTGGACTCAAACTTGTGAATGCCAAATACATATGTGGTAGCTCTAACCATGCTGCAAAAATGCCCAACCATGGTAGGAAGTCTAAGGCTGGCAATGACCCTGAGGCTGTGTTTTGTGTAACATAGTTCTGTGGGCAGGTGTGTCATGGTTCAGCACAGCTGTCAGTGATGGCACGCAAGAATGAAGTTCATGTTCCCACAACTTTGTCTCCAGAGCCTGTTGTCAGTAACACTGCCATTTCAATGTTACAGAAAGTCTCAAAAGGAACATTTATTGGCTCTTCATCCTGGTGAGGGGTGTGCTAGTCCATAGAATGAGTGGATGCTAGGCTATAAAACTGCCCCCCAGATGGGATGCTAGTCAATTGGCACGTGCCCACCCCCTGAAACACACCCACACAAAGGGCAATTAAGAGTGATCAATTAACCTGAAACAGGTCTTTGGACTGTGGAAGGAAACCAGAGCACTCAGAGGAAACCCACACAGACTGAGTAGGACTTGAACCCACCATGCAAAAAACCGAACAGGTGCTATGAGGAGGCAGTGTTGCTCAGTGTGCCACCTTATCTTAAAAAATTGTTTTGTATAAAACATTGCAATTAAAATAGACAAATTGATATTCATACAGGTCATCAACTGACTTGTCTATTTTGCCTTTATATTGTAACCAAAAGGTGGTGCTATTGCAATACAAACGTTTATCTTCTGCATTCAAGTTTATCTGGAGCTGCAAGTAGGTGAAAGTAATGTGACTGAGGAATAACTTACAAGAAAACTTCAAACCAGCCTTTATTCAAGTTATTAGGACAAAGTACTATAACAATGAAGTCTGGTTTCTTATTACTTCCCTGCAACTCATGAAATTCAGACTTTAAGAAAACCGCAGAATTTTTTAAAATAAATCTCATTTCTGAATATACTTTATAAAGTTTTTTGAATGCAGACAGCTGTTCAAAAATATTGTCCTTTATGATATATAAAACATAGCAAGGAATTTGACATTTACTGTGTTGTTTCACCAGCTACTGTATATATATACTGACATCAGTTCATGTTTCTCCTGACACTGTCAGTTATGTGTCTTTTGTTTCAGGTTTCCCACAAAAAGGAATCATTCCTTAGCACTTGGGCCAGTTTTTTATTGAAGGCGGAATAGAAATCTTGAAGGATCTCCTTGGTGATTGAAAGCATGGGGCCCAGGCTCCTGTCCGCTGGCCTTCTGGTATTTGATGCTGGGCTCCTGGTGATCTCTGCTTCCTTCTGCTCTGTCAAGGGCCCTGTTGTCCAAAAGAAATTAGTGACAAAAGAGAACAATATCCTTAGATTAGCTGACTGAAGGCAGGTTTTATAAAACATTAAATCTATGTAAAAATTTTTACTGAGTAGATTTGTGGTACAAGTTGTCATGCAATTTTACTTTTTTGTCATTCAAGCATTATTCAATAGATTTTTATATTACATCTTAAATTTTTGCTACTAGTGACAACCCTGAAAAGGCCTTTGTGAAATAGACAAAGATATGGCACAAAATTAGGCTACAGGCTACAGCTTTTTCCTGTTTGGTCCCTGAAGGCTACATAGCAGTAGAAAATATAACCTTCACAGTGTGCTTCACAGGACAGCTGTTTTTCAGGTTATGAAGATTTTTTTTAAATTAACAGTGTTGCCATTACAGTACTATTCATTTAAAAGGGGAAAACAGTTAAAAATTATTCATTTGCTGAGACAGCCATTGAAAACCTTTGTCTCCCTCCAAAAGTATTGTCTGCACTGTTGCCTGCTGAAGTTGAGAGTCTTTGGATTGCAAGTCACCTTCCAAGCTTCCATGCAGCATTTTTATGAATTCTAATTATTTGCATTTAGTCACCTCGCTGATGCTTTTCTTCTTCTTCTTCTAAAAAACTTAGTATGCCAACCTATTTACAGTTTTTTTACACATTTATACAGCTTTGCATTTTTTAGACAAACAATTTAAGGTAAATGCATTCATTACCCAAAGGTGTTACAGCAGGAGGTGAAATACTTTTATGGTACTTGGTACTATAAGAATAAAAATTCACCATATATCACTAATTTAGAACAGGCTCAAAGTATGACTGACCAGTGAAAACCAAAAAAAAACTGATAATATATTTAAGATTTGAAAGGAGAAAAAAGAGGGCAGATGGCATCCAGTTGTATAACTTACTGACTGCAGCACATACTTTTATTATGAACAGTTCATGGTATAAAGTAACATTAAATATAAAGAACTGGACTTACAGAAAATATAATACTTAGATGAAGCACGAGTCCACCCTAGATGTGTGAAATGGTAGGCACTGCAATGGGTATAATAAATAAACTTGTGACTCATAAGGTGCAGAGAGCTGTAAGACATTCAGAGAAGGGTTTGAGGCCATGAGCACAGTGTTCCGTTTCACATACCTAGTTTAAGGAAGTCAAAGACTTTGCGCATTGTGTATTTCCGATTGGTGGCATGGTCTTCCAGACGGAGGACTAAAATCTGATCCATGTTGAAAACAGTCAGCCAATCCAGGAGGTACACAATGTACAAACCGATTTGTAATCGGACCTGGACATGGACAAGACTCAGACTGTTACAAGATACATTTTCATCTACAAACCAAATACATTTAAGCTGTTTTTGAAAACACAGACAATTATGCATATTTGCCTTGTGATTTGTAGTAAACCTGAATGTCACTAGGACTCATTTGCAACATTAGAAAGATTTTATTAAACAAAGATCAGCACATCATAAGGATCAACGTTCTCAGAGGTGCAAGACCTGCTAACTTCATACACCCCAGCAAGAACAGCATGCTCCTCTGGCCACTCGGCAGACCCATGCACAAGACATCCAAAACTGAATGTCTACACGTTCCTGATTTTGGATGCAAAATTATAGATTGAGCTCCTGCTCTCCTTCTCAACTCCTGAATCCTTATCACCTTTCAAGAACGACCTCAGAAACCATCTCATCCTGACTACTCCTTTCTCTCCTGTGATTCTCAGGCTGCAATTTTTCAATTTTTTAAAAAATTTGTCATATATGACACTTACAGTCTCTCACTTGCATTTAACAAGTTTACAATATATTACAATATATTACACTATATGGTTTTGACTTTGCTTCTTGCCTTCCAAGCAAACGGGAAATTTTAGTTTATTATCGCTATTTCATGATTTATTCTCTGTACTGTAATAAGTGCAATGTCACATCTAACAATAATAATCAAAATGTCTTGCATTGTATGGCAACATTCATATTTCTTTCCTTTAAAAAGGCTTTGTTCTGCCTAGATATTTTTTGCTGACCACTCTGTGAGAGGACTGGCTCCCAGCATACCATCCCCATCCCCCTTCCCTGCCCCCATTCCCAACAAAAACAATAACAACAGTCCCCTTCCCTCTGCTTCACTCCTTCCCACAGCCATCTGCCCCCCCAGCCACCCCCCTTCACAGATTGTGCGTGAATGCCACTGGCCCTCTGGGAGACAGTGCTTCTAACATACTGTCCGCACCACAAACAGCACTGATGGGATGAACCACCGGTTACGGAAGTCACGCCCTGGTATGCAATGTCCCCGCCTTTATCATTTTCATCAGTCTGAGGAGTCACACATACCGGCATGGCATTGTTCAGGGTCGTGTTGTACACGCAGGCACGCATGGAGGACTCGCTCAGGCAGTCTTCAAATAGCTGCAGCGATTCAGAAACGCGCTCATGAAAGTCCTCCACAGACTTATTAGCGATGCCAAAGTATAGGTAGTCTGAGTAGAGTCTGCAGCACAGGGAGACAAACAGTTTCTTCAGGTCTTACTTCACGAGACACTAATAATCACAGGATTTCTCTAATCAATGCTATGGAAGGCATTATTGTTGATTGTTTTATCAATCCTATAGAAAGCATTAACAAGGAGTACTAAGACAGTATGCAATAAAGCCTAAATTAATTTAGATACAATTATATCTTCTGGCATATTTTTATAATCAGTTTTTACACCCATCCCTCTGTTTTGAGCAATAAATCACTCACATGTTGTAAATCCCCACATCACAGACATCTCCAACATGAAGAATCTACTATTTTACAATGAGAAATTTATATTTCATTCCTGTCTCCACCTCAGTTCAGAGAAGTTTCTGTGTCTCACCTCTCCACAGGGTCCCTGAGCATCACAATGAACTTGGCGTCTGCCTGGAGGGCATGGATGAAGTCCTGGACCATAAAAGGGGGCTCCCCGTTGGTGGAGTTTTCATAGAAATAGACCCATGCATTGTTGTCCCACATTGTGGATGCACTGGCCTCCCCTGCAAAGAACACAAAGATATCATTCCTTGCACAAATATAGAAACCCTGCTGACTGTTTCACCCTGAGTAGAGTCAGACCCAATGCCAGAAACAATGAGCAGAAGGTTATGAAACAGCACCAGGATGGGATGACAGTCCTTCACATTGTGACCTCACATACCCTGTCAATATAGGGTGACCAAATAACCAGAAACAAATGCCTTTGGACTATGGGAGGAAACCAGAGTATCCAGAGGTAATCCATGCAGCCACAGGGAAAGCATGCAAACCCCACACAGCCTGAGCTGGATTCAAATGCACGCCCAGCTCAGGTGGTACGAGACAGCAGCACTACTTGCTGAGCCACAGTGTCATCCAAACCTAGAAATTATGTGATGTAAAAAGCACTGAATTTAGCAAATGAACATGTTAGTTGCATGTTTTACACCTTGGTATGCTTTTGGAAAATAAAATTCAACTAATTTACTCAAGGCAGGTACCAAGGCAGAACCTTGGGTCTTGATTCAGCTAATTTTGATTCAAAGCTGTTTTCCCCTGTCTGCAAACTATTTTTCAGTTTATTTGAAACAAAAAAAAGAAAAAAATATTAAACTCTAGTGCAGGCTTGAATATGCAATGCTGCAAATCACCACCCTAATGCTATGAAATCCTGACAAGCTCCTGCCTCCAGTTCTGAGTTTCACAGTGGAAATGAAATATAAATGAATTATGCCGACAGTGAAGGCATGCTCAAAAATCCAAGGCTGTTGATAAAACCTGCAAGCCTTTCACTTAAACAATTTTATAATAAAGCTTTTTGTTGTTTGTGAATGCCATGTAAGTCCAGGCACCACGTAAGACCATGAGACCAAACTGCTAACCCCCAGCTCCCAGGGGGTGATGAATCTCAGTCCAGCTTGAGCCTAACTGGCTCTATCACTGTTGCGTGTTATCCTTGTTGCTGTATTGTACTGCGATTGTGTAATGTTTAATTACCTGCCCTCATCCACAAAGGAGAGATCGATTGCTGTGAATAACAACCTGCTTGGAAGAAAATCACTAAGGCTGCCTCTGATAGGCCAGCCCTGCTGGCAAAAAGGCCAGGGTGAGCGATGACAAAATACTTCATCATAAATAATTGGGCATACAACCCACTGTTAAAATTCACTGTTATGGTCAGGACCTTTACTGCACCCTTTTTTATTTGATTATGGTCTAACTGGGCATCCAATCTTGAGCTACTTGGAGCCAAGTTATCATGCTGTGAAGTGTTTTTTGAAAGAAGAAAGTGAATTAATGCTACCTCTTTGGGTATGGTCCTGTTGTACATCCAGCTTGGGGATGCTGATGGCTTCTCTCCACCGCACACAGTAGCCTCCCATTGGCCCCAAACTGAACAGCTCTGAGCTCATCTGTATATTTGATCATATAGATATATTCCTCTTTTTAAATTTTATTAAATCAATTTAAGATAAGTAAAACGTGCACAACTCCTTATAGGGAACCTGGACAGGCAACATTTTAGCCCAAACTGTACCAATATTTTCATATTTTTTTCAAAATTTGTGTATGTTTTCTGTATAAAACAAATTACAGTACTACTATTTAAGTAGAGTTCAAATAAACGCATTTTAGATTTAGGCTTGCTACACAGACCTCTAATTTTTTGAAAGATGGTAGTATGTGACTAAACTACTTAAATGGAAGTTGCGTTCCTCATTCTTACCACGGCAATGCCTTCCTGATAAACACATAACTCAGAAATCTGATTACCATTAGTTTCAAATGTGTATGTTGTGAATCTTTTCTTATGCTCCAAAAGTGATCCCCATTCATGCAAAAATATCACCAAATACCACACAATCACTATAAATTGCCCATAATGTCTGTGTGTGTGTGTGTGTGTGTGTGTGTGTGTGTGTGTTTGTTTTACTTTCTTCTAACATGAAAGCATGTAAGGCTACTAAATAAAACTTCTTGTCTTCTTGTGCATATCAATTTTTGTAATAGAATAGAATAGAATAGAATAGAATAGAATGTGAATATGTTGGGGATGACTGTACTATAGTTTCTGATCAGGGTAGTAGTTTACTGAATTATCCGGAAACAAAGACTCCAAGGCTAAACAGAGTATGCCCTCAACAGGCTGCCAGTCCGTCAGAAGGGAACTAATGTTCTTTCAATAAACAAATATTAATCAGTTTATGAAAAAAATTGCTCATCCCTCTATGCAAATACCACTGTTATAATTTCATATCTAAATCAGGATGACAGCCTCCAATTCTTGCTGTTTCAGCAATTAATCTGCACATCCTCACGCCCCTATACAAACTGTACACCAAATTCGGATACTTTTGCAGCAGATTTTGGGGTTATCAGTGCCCCAAAAAACAGAACGGCATTAGAATCAAACACACTCTCCAGCCCTGCAAAGAGAATGTGCAACAGTCATGCGAGCTGTTGCTCACCACTCTGATTATAGCTTTGGAAAACCAAATGAAAACTGGAGTGGCACAGGCTGGGTACAGCCAGGGTGTCAAACCCTGACTGCCGCAAAGAGTGAAAAGTAACCAGGATGAAATTAAACTACAGAAACAGAAACTGAAGAAAAACATGGTTACCAATGATGATGTTATGTTTTTTCCGCCTGCTGGTCTCATTCCACAGTAAGGGCTCCAGGATCTGAAATGCTGCCAGGTCAAAGAGATCCAGGTAATCTTCCACGGAATAGCGGTCGTGGAAGCCCTCACTTAAGCGAATGATACCTGTAGAGAGAGGGGTGGTTCACAGGATGCAGCAACTTGATTTTGTCATAAAACAAGCTGTTCCAAACTGATGCTCCATTTTGTCATATCTCATTCGCAGCACAGAGCAATAAATAGGAGAATTTGAGGGACCTTTTTTTGACTTGATTCAATTTATTAACACTTGCAGTTTGGATGACTTAGATGTAACTTAATGAAAAACAAGGAAGAATGCCTAAAATAATTTACGTTTTGTTTTATTATGTCAAAAGAAACATGGGAAGTGCAGATAAATATTGCAGCACAGAATTGCATAAGTTGTTGACTCATTTTCAAGCAAATATTTTCCCAGTTGTGCTGCAGGAGTAAATGACAGCAGGCTGTCAAAAGCAATCTTTCCTGATAATAAGTGACTTCCTTCCAAACCCAGACATGCTGTTATATGTTATACTGTTATAATTAAAAGTTATGTGATGAGAAGAGCTCTGAATTTACACATGAGCTCCTGGATGATCAAAAGAATGAAGGTGAAAAGTTAACCATCAGCAGTAAATATGCAAACAACTCCATTTCCTTCCATCCCTACCCTACTTACCAAAAAAGGGGGTTCAAAGGGTTTAAAAAAGGACTTGCCAAATCTTTTTCTGGTCCACCAGTGTGGCTCCTTCATGGTGGTGAACATCACCTCCGGATGCAGCCGGAGGCGATTGTAGAGGTCTGTGGTCCCACACTTGGGCTGTCCAATGATATAGAAGTAGGGGAGGCACCTGATGCGGTACTGCTTGCCCCCAGCATGGTACAGGTGTTCCTGGAAGGTGCTCCTCAGGTGGTCGAACACTGCTTGGAAACGCCTGGAGTAAAGTGCATACAAGTTTCTCCCATAGGGATCTTCAGTGATGTTGGCTGAGTACTCCTCATACCAGCATGGATTCTTGATGTTAGGCAAGAATTTATCAGGTATGATGGAAAACATCTGCAAATGAGTTGTGAGAAGAAACAGGAGCACAGACAAAGTTAACATTCAAACTCCACGCAGACTGAGACGGATTTGAACCTCCTCTCAAAGAACTCAACCACTGTGAAGTGGCTAATAAGTTACAATGCTGCCCCACTGATAATACCAAATTTAATAAAGCTAGCAATAAATCCCACAGAATTACAAAAACATCACATCTGTTCTAGAATGCAACAGATTTTCTAGTGAACAGAATAATAATATGGTAAGTTGAGAAAGTAAAGTAGCGAAAGTAGGAAAATTGTATATAATGCTGCTTTGAGTAACGGTTCATAGCTTTAATTTTAAAAACAATAGGGGATATGAAATTGATCTCATGCAGATGATGGTACCTTGCAGATCCAATTAATTATCCAGATATGTGCAACTTTGATCTGTGGCATGAAGGCAATTTCTATTTCTGTTCATCCTGATAAAATGTGTTATTGATTCTGTTTAATCTCATTCTGCTTAGTTTTTTTCTCAATAAGCAATTAGATATCAGGCAAACAGGAGCAGTTAGCCTGTCACTCTCCACTATCATCCGTATTATAGGCATAAATTATGAACGATGTGACTTGACACATAACAGTGCACTGCTCTAAACAAATGTGCTATTCTTTGGTAATTTCTTTACCATTGTCTTTGCCACAGAGTTCAGGTCTCTATTTTTGCACGCGCGCGCACACACACACCAACCACTTTATTAGGAACGCCCATACACTTGCTCATTCATGCAATTATCCAATAAGTAAATCATTTGGCAGCAGCACAATGTATAAAATCATGCAGACAGAGGTTATGAACTTCAGTGAAAGTTCATATTAAACCTTATAATGGGAAAAATGTCACCTAAGTGCCACTGACCATGGCATGGTTATTGGTGCCAGATGGAGTGGTTCCAAGAGTGTATGGAGCCACCCTGTTTGAAGTCAACAGTACAGGCCAGTGGTGTCAGCCTGATGGTGTGGGGAAAGTTTTTCTGGTATATATTATTGTCCTTGATACTCACTGAAGAAATTCATCTGAAGGGCACGGCCTATCTGAATACTCAAGATTAGAAGACAGTTTAACACACCTGAGGTTCGCTGTAGACCAGGTCCTTCCGGTCTGGTACTTGCCTAGAGCTGAATTCCACCTTAGATACTATGGTTTTCACCACTTTCTTAATGCTGGAATAATCCTTAGAGGATGACAGATTGTAAGGGAAAGAATTGATCACAGATCCAAAATGACACGGAGAGGGTGTCAGCAGGAGCCCTTTCCTTTCTCCAGTTAGGATATAGGCAGCCATGATGAAAAATGTCACCAGTATCCCAAAGAGGAAGCCACAGAGCCTGACTCTCCTGAAATACCGCAAAGTGCCACGTTGCCACCAGTGGTCCCCTGTCAATGACCCCAAAAGGCTCTGCTGGCAGTCATTCAAACTGGGTAAGACAGACATCTTCTTGTAGCCTCTGAATGCAGAGGTGAGCAGGTTGTATTTGTGGTCCACCTGTGTCATGTTGCCAATAAAGGGGGCTGGATGACATCGAACTTAAAGGAAGCCCCTCTGGGTCTCATCAGAAGGATGTGAAGTATCCAAAAAAAATGAACAAAAATAAAAAAAAATCATCCATGCTTAGCTTCCTGAACATCCTTAGTCAGTGCATCCATTAGTCCTCATTGCCCATTGCTGTTATTCCCCTGTAAAGTAAAACAAGACATTTTTTATATTAGTTTAACTTTTTCATAATTTCTATAAGAGCAACAGTTTTGAAAGAATTTTGGAACATTATAAAACAATACAATGAATAACCAACATATGCTGTATGATCACTTTAGTGCATCTAAAATGCTTCTTTAGTTTGCATAAGTGTTCCTCTGTCTCATCTGTCCCAACATCCCATCACCAGTTACTTGTCAAGAATGGAAAACCATATTAAGTTTGTATGTCTAATCCTGGCTATCTGAGTGGCTAGGGTGATACAGCATCTTGGGATATTTGTTATTTAATCACAAGAACACCTTCTGATTACAGCAATATCAAAGTGATCAACTAGATACTAACCCAGTGACACTCATTGCATATTACCAGTTACTTTGTTGGAATGTTCATTTTCTCAGAATGAGACAAGTGTATATAAACTCTGGAGCATATTATAATGTACTCATTGTATCTGTATGCTCTCAATATGCTTAGCACTCAAGCAAAGTAAGAAAAGTGCCTTCTAAAAATAAAGGTATAAAACACTTCTGTGTCAGGTTTTCTTCAGACATTTTGTTAAAAGCAGTCAAAACTGGAAATCAAAGCAGATGGATATTGACAACACTGAGTGGAAGTCGGTAAATCCCCTTGAATTTTTGGTTTTTACAGATATTTGCAGCTTTACATCAAACTCTCTTGGTGTTTTCCCATAAGATAATTCAGCATTAATATATTTGGAAAAAAATGCTGCGAATTTAGTATTTTTCACTGAATTTCAAAGCTACTGAAAATTAACAGTAATATATCAGCACTTTTAGCATTGTTCCATTACTGCAGAAGTTAAGTAGACATGGTACTGGTTAGCATGATCCTATCTAGAAATAACATGGAGAAACCGGTAGTAAAGTGGAAAGGTCTGTGCTTATTTGGTGGTTAGCCTCCATTGGCCTGGGTTAATGCCAGTTTCCTCTCAGTTGGAGCCATCACATACATCCACAGTTATCTCAATGGAAACAGCAAAGCCAAACTTCTCAAGGCCTTGAGAAAATTCTGTGTTTGGGAATACCTCCTTGGTCTAAAAAACTATCAGCTGTGATTATTTACTTTTTTCCTCAGCCTCCTCTATACACTCTGCAGCAGTCCAAATAAAAGATTATCTACATTTAATTTAAAACCAGAACCGCTGGGATGAACAGCCTCTCGTTATTAAGATATGTTCTTTTGGAATGGTCCAAATTGTTATTTTTGGACCTATACATTTTGGAATTCCAGACAAAAGGAAAACTTCATGAAAGCTGTATATTTAATGCGGCCATAAGTCATTCTGTTTTTGTTTCTTTTCAAAGCTTTCACAGATTAAAATACTCTGCCGGCTTCACATGCAAATTCTCAAATAAGTTAGTGTAAGTGAAGTTACCTAACTGTGCAGTGTGTTTTCAAATTACCTAAGTACTGTAAAATATGCACTGGGCCCTTGCAAAAAGGAAGCTCTGACCCTCTGAGGGGCTAATAAATGTGTGGAATTTATACCTTATCAGCACAGCAGTGAACAGAACTTGTTCGGTGATTTATTTGTGCAACAAATAGGGACAGTGTCACAGAAAACTCTGTATCTGTTAACATTTTGTATTTCATATGCGTGCGTGACTTGTTTTACTACAAAATAGTTATTTCAATTTAGTTGAATCAGTATTCTTCTAATTACATAAATCTGCAGATTATAGTGCATCATCAAAAACAGCAAATCTGTGTAAACAAATCCTGTATGAACAATAGGAATTTTCATCTTTGTACATGTTTTAGGACAAATCCTTTTTAAACAGAATATATTTCATAGACGCAGGCATCATTATACAACGAAAGAGAACAATTCAACAGCCTTATATTAACTAGGGTATAAGGTACAGCAATTGCTAGAACCATTTATCTTCTAATCAAAAGATGAGGGTTCAAATCCCTGCTCCTGCAATAGTATCTGTAAATCAAGTTTCTTGGCCTGAATTGCATCAGTAAAAGTTACTCAGCTCTAAATGGATAATGAATATAAGTGGACTTTGAGAAGTGTGCTATCTATATGAATAAACATAACAAACCTGATCCATTCATTTATATTCTATGTACTCAAACTAAACAGTAACTGAGCCCATCAACCTTTTTTTTTTTTACCATTGGCCAATGAAAACTGATTCTCTCCTGCCACATATTCTTATATTTTTTCCCCTTTATACACTAAAGAAACACCATCTCAGCTGCAGCATGATGGACTACAGGGACTTTGGTGATTCTTTAGCAGATTTCCTAGTGTTGCTCTCTGTAACCAAGAATCAGTGGGAGACACAGCCATCTCATTTTTTGCTCCAACTGCCTTCTGCTCTACTGAAACCTATCGATCCCTTCTCAGATGAGACAGAAGTTTACCCGAGGTCGCTTCACACAAAATACAATTACTCACTGACTAATTGTCAGGTTTGTTCAGTTTGTGCTCTTGAGAAACGTGCCAATTTGATGCTCCAGCAAACTGGTGAGACCCCTTTCTTCTAAATTGGTGTCTTTTTTTGTTTTTTTTGGTCAATACACCATCAGTCAGAGCAAGTGACCTCAAAGTCTCCAAGGCTGTGCTTTGGACATGAACAAAAAGAGTTCCTCATCAGAGTTGCATGTGTGTACCAAGGCTGCATGTAGTGTGTCATAATCTTGGTAACCAGGTATGTTATCAAGGGCTCACAAAGTTACAGCTGGCTGAGAAAAGTGGCCTTTTTTTGTAAAATTCCAAACCTAAAAAGTCAAACTAACACTGCAAGTTTGTTCATTACTACTGCTTGGATGAACAGATAAAGCATGAAAGGACCTCACTTTGGTGCGTTATGCTTTGAGTCAGCATCTATATATTTTGTCAGAACTTTCCTATGTTAATCAAAAAAAAAAATTATGTTTTGACTTGCTTACCCCCACCCCCTCCTCTTTTTTTGTTCACACGAAAGATTAAAGTTTATTTGTAGGAGTAATGACTAGATTAATCAGAACGTTGATGATTATCTAAAGGAGGTTTACACTGCAGAGCTCATAAGCTGGAGTAAGCATGTCTTATTGCATTAACAAACCCCTGAAATAAAAATAAGAACCTTTTCAAACACTCAACTGAGTCCTTGAAAATGGCACCCTAATGGTAAAAGATACCTCAAACAAAGATCTGGAAATAAAATAAAAACACAAAACACATGATGCCTACTTACAACAAAGGTGTTTATTCCCTTCAGTGAGTAATACCACCATAGCAAACACACCCCCATCTCCCAGACTGATGACCACAATTGTGGGAGATTTATTACCAAGAAGCAAGCACCAGATGTGGCCTCTTAACCAATCAAAGATTGCTTTGGTAAGGAGACTGAAAGGAGCAGATGATTTTTAGTTGCTTCATGAGTTGTGGTTATAAACATCACAGTTGCATTTGTGAGTACTTGGTTTTGTGAATGATTTGTGTTTGGTTTTCGTTACATAGTATTAAGTTCTTTGTTTTTAGGTTTCTTGACTAGTTGATAGGTTTGCTCCTTTGCTGTCAATGGCATGCTGTCATTGAGAGTCAAGAGACCCTTCATGTTGTGGTTCTCAGTTTTAACTGTAATGTGATATAATGAGCTCCCTCTTGCTCTCAGAGCTGCTTATTCCCTTCAAGCATTCAAAAAGAGTGTCAAACCCCATTTCTCTCCTGAAAGCTACATAATTTTGCATTACATTATCTGTCATGATCATATGTGTATCTCCCATTTGACTCAATCCTATAGGCAACTACTGCAGAACTTTTTGCTAGAAAATTAGCAGTAAAACAAACAGTGGTTCAACAATCATGTCTGTATCTAAAGCTCTTTGGTGGGAAAGACACATTGTTTACACTGAGCTGCACACAGTTTCAGAGGAAAACATCTGATATATCAATAAATGTAAATAGGAGAGTCCTATGATAAATGCAATGCCCTTTATCCTTGTACCCTTACACAAATATTTAAATTTTTGAATTACACTTATTGATAGAGAATTTGGCATGGGCAAAACTTTCATGGATTCATTTTAAAAAGCTGCTTTTAAATTGTGAAAAATTTCAGTTAGTGTGAAAAAAGTTGCATTCATTAGCACAAAACAGGAACCACTTCACACCAAGCCATACAAATTGTGTCCACAGCAACCCAAGTCAATATTTAGTCTGGCTGAGTACATTCATTTGTCACACACGTGCCTCATCCATCAGTGTTGGGGCAGAAACAGTTTCCTACGGCACAACGTGGAGCGAAGCCAAGAGCAGTTCGCAGGGAGGACAGCAAAGCCTGATCACAGACTCCAATGAATGCCTCAAAAGTAGTCTGAAATGGTCCCTCTGCTTGGGTGATGTCTTTGTAGGCATTTTCTGAAAAGTTACCCTTTTTAACAATTTTGAAGAGTAGAATAGAGGCTGGAGAAAGAAGACAACTCAGTTTCAGGTCCAACCTTCAAGTAATAACTAACCATTACATTTTTTCTATGTTTAGGGCCTTGCACATTTTACTATATAACAAAATGAGATATACACACACATACATACCCACCAGCCACTTAGTATTATACTTAGTACCAGCCAACTGCTTGTTCATGTAACTATCTAATCAGCCATGACATCAGTCATGTGGCAGCAGCACAGTGCATAAAATCATGCAGATACAAGATATCAGCTTCACTGAATGTCTACATCAAACTTCAGTCTGGGGAAAAAATTTTTGATTTAAGTGACTCTGATCTGGATATGGCTGTTGGTGTTAGACCAGGTGGATTCAGAAACTGCTACTCTCATAGGATTTCCACACACAACAGCTTTCAGAGTCTACACAGAATGGTGCGAAAATCAAAAAACATCCAGTGAGCGGCAGTTCTGAGGGTGGAAACGCCTTGTTGATGAGAGAGGTCAGAGGAAAATGGCCAGACTGGTTCAAGCTGACAGGAAGGCAACAGTAACTCAAATAACTACTCCTTACAGCACAAAAGCATTTCTCGAATGCATGACACATGCAACTTTGGGTTGAAGGGGCTATAACAGCAGAAGACCACATCAGGTTCCCCTCCTGTCAGCCAAGAACAGAAAATTGAGGTTACAGTGGGCTCTGACTCCCAGAAAATGGACAACTGAGGATTGGAAAAAAGTTGCCTGGTCTGATAACTGTCAAATTATGTGGTGGCATGCTGATTCTAGGGTAAGAATTTGGTGTAAACAGAAATCATAGACCCAACCTGTTTTATGTCAACAGTTCAGGCGGATGGTGAGAGCCCCTTAAAACTTCTGTATTGTTGCTAACCATGTGCATCATTTTCGACCACAGTTTACACATCTTCAAATGGCTACTTCCAACACGATAATGTGCCATGTCACAAGGCACAAGTCATCTCAAAGTGGTTCTGTGAACATGACAATGAGTTCGGCGTACTTCAATACCCCCCCATCACCAGATCTGAATTCAATAGAGCATCTTTGGATGCTGGTAAAATGGCAGAATGACAGCAATGTGCAGATGATAAACGTGCAGCAATTACGTGATGCAATCATCTCAAAATGGAGCAGAATCTGTAAGGAATGTTTTTATTAGAATTTTGTTTCTAGTAATGTGGCAGATGGGTGCATATATAAAATAAAACTATAGTTAATGTTGAAGTTACTCCAAATGTCCCGACATTATTCATGTGAAGCCTCCACACTTTTTTTAAACATCTGCCAAATACACTAACAATGTAGAGCAGGGGAATATGGGCAGCAGGGTGAATGACCAGCACAATGGCAAGCTTGTGTGAAGAGGCTCTGTCTGATTGGGATTCAGCACAAGCTACTCCCACCTCCCATATCCCCAAAGCATGCCAGCCCCCACCCCAACAGCCTCAGGCCACCACAATGCAAATGGAAGGAGCTGCTAATTGTTGACTGCAATTAATATGGGATGTTGATTTCAAAGGGACTGATTTCCATCGGCATGTATAATGGATGAGGGCAAAGCTGCACTTTTTAACAGGATGCATGTTATGTGGTCTCAAACAATTGTTCACCACCTCTCAGCTTGTATGTCTGTGTACCTGTAATAGTTTAGGCCAAGAGCATTCCAGGTGGCTTCCAGGTAAATTTTCTCAGTCAAAACACTATGCCATGGGCCATGTCTAGTCTATTCAAGACTTCATTGATCTTTTTCCTCTATTATGTAATGCAGTTTACAGCACATTTTAGCTACAGGGAATGCAGGATGTGAAGATGAAAACTATAATAATTCCTTGATTTACACGTCCAATTGATTCCTGAAAATGCCGTGTAAATCAAGACCATTATTTCTTCCAGGAAGAATAGTTATGTTTAAAAACCCCCAAACCAGCTTTCTTAAATTTAAATAAAACACAGTAAACACCTTGTAACATGCACAGCACAGCACACACATNAGGTGGCTTCCAGGTAAATTTTCTCAGTCAAAACACTATGCCATGGGCCATGTCTAGTCTATTCAAGACTTCATTGATCTTTTTCCTCTATTATGTAATGCAGTTTACAGCACATTTTAGCTACAGGGAATGCAGGATGTGAAGATGAAAACTATAATAATTCCTTGATTTACACGTCCAATTGATTCCTGAAAATGCCGTGTAAATCAAGACCATTATTTCTTCCAGGAAGAATAGTTATGTTTAAAAACCCCCAAACCAGCTTTCTTAAATTTAAATAAAACACAGTAAACACCTTGTAACATACACAGCACAGCACACACATACACACACACACACACAAGGGGATCATGCTGCTCATCTCCTCATGTTTGTAACAAAAAAACCAAGTTTATTGTGAGTGTTGTGTACTTGAGGAACATCAGTACATGGAAAGTTTTAAAGAGATGCACTCAGTGGTGGAAGGATGCAGAACAAGTGAACTTTCCTTAAGTAATCTATAATGTTACTGTGCAAGAGAACCCTAACAATCACTCAGCAGCAGCAACATAAGAGCACACTCTGTGTCTTTTTTAATATATATATATATATATATATATATATATATATATATATATATATATATATATATATATATATTAAAAGACACAACTCATTTTAACTCCACTTTTGCTGCGTATACACGGACATCATATTTGCCTTTCCCATTATCCAAAGCTCCTTATCATAACATCGCCCTCTCAAAGATGTATACGGTTTATATAGAATGCCATTATATAACATGCAGCCTGGGCACGATAGCACATGTAAGCACATACACCAGACACACACAGAGTGTGTAATTCATATTTTATTTATTTTTTAAAAACATTTCTATATGCTTGGATAACATTTCTATGTGTTTTTTGACCAGTTTTTGACTGGAGCCTGTAGTGTCAAGCAGATCAGTGCATAAATCAAGTAATGGTATTAAAAATTAAATTCTAGCGAAAACACATAAATGGAGACGGCACAAACCAAAGGGATGCGTGTACAAATAAATGAGTAGAAGTTGTCAGTAAACACATTTTCCCTTCAAGCTCAGCTTGCCTTCCAGTAACATTATAACAAATTGAAAATGTTTGTGCCAATGGCCAAAAATTGGTCTCAGTGTGCTGTTTTTATAATGAAAACCTTAGAAAAATATTTTAAAAAGGCTAAAATATGTGCAATTCAACACACTGTCTTTTGTATTTTTTAATTTATCAAATTAGTTTATTTTTCTAAATATACTCTACAACTGCTGGTTCTTGTCTTGAAAAAATGGCAATATTTACTATGCTGATCGCAACATCTGAAAAGATTTCATAAAATACTGAATGAAATACACAGACAAATATCCAAGAATCTCAAGCTTTTCATTTTGGAGGGGTATATATATTTATTTTAGAGTCATGTGAAGCAGATTTGTGCACAATCCTGAGGCTTCAGTACCTGCCAAAATGTATTTATTGTTCCAAAATAAAACTTTTATGGATCAATATGTAGTGGTTTAATCTAGTCTCTTCCCCTGTGAACTGCACTTCTGGATAATATTTTCAATTTGTTGCTTTACTGACTTATCCAAAGCAACTTACAGCAGATGCCTCATATATATAGCTTGAAGCATTAAATAGTAGAGCAGTAGCAAGGAAGAGGACTTGAACAAACTGAAATCATATTACAAGTCCACATCACTAAAAGACCAGTCCTTTCTTGAGAGTACAACAGCAGGAGGTGAGATTCAACTGTGGGCCTTCTGAGTGGAAGACAGCAGCTTTAACCACTACGCCACCTGCCAGAATTTTTTTTCTTGGTGTGTGTAACCACCAAATAGACCCTTACCTATACTTCAAGTGTTCTATACCACAGTTCAGAAAAAAAATAGCATTTGTTATGTACCCATCTTTTTTTCTTTGTCTGCTCTACAGTTTCCCATCTCTCTGAAATTGAAGTGCATGAAACTCAAGAATTTGGTGATTTGGTGATAATGTCAAAGCCATAATTATGTTTTCTCATATCTTTGTTTACCATTTGTCTCACTAACGCTGCAATTTCCTCAGTAAAATAATTTTGAGACAGAACAGAAAATTGGCACAGAGGAGAGCCAAAGACAATTTGCCTTCTGCAATGTGTTTGTTGGTGTCTGAGCTCCTGGATGCTGAAATGCTTTTTAGCACAGAGTACAAATATATGACTCTGACTCATCTCTGTCAGACTGTACATTCCTTTGGGTTTCCATGCATTTTTGGCACGTTTGAGACTAAAACTTGGTGTGCCTGAATCAGACATGCATGGCGACCAAACATATGTATGTTGACAGTTGAATTAAACATAACATGCAGAGGCCCCAACAAACAGATGGAAGAAACAGTAAGACAGGATGGAAGTAACATTGAAGATGTCCAGCAAAGAGTTGACATGGGTCATGAAACATCAATTACCTCCAAGCAAATCCAGCTTAATCTTAAACCTAATAACTGTGACTTATTTTATCTGAGATGTTAATTGGGAAAGACATTGCCCAAGTCAGGAAGAATAGAGCTGGTACTCAAGTGCCCATAAAATGAGTGGAAAATGGAGATTTAAAGTAATTTACATATTAAGTGGACATTGTGCGGGTGATTGAGAATCTCTTGCCCTTAGAATAACTTTTCTCTTTCAACACTGGGCTCCAGACAAATCTCAGAGGCACTTTTGTTAATTAAAAGAAGGTAAAACACATTTCACATAACCAGTAAGATACTGTAGTCTAAGCATAGATTCTGTAACAATATCAAAGTTTAATTTTGCTAATGTGTTATAAAAGACCTACTAATCTGCTGCTCAGAACAATTTGCATTACTGCAACAACCTTATTTTGTAGCCTCCACTTATACAGGGTAGCAATGTGGAAAAAATGGTATTCAGACATTTAAAGGAGCTGGATGAATGAAAACTAAAACAACAACAACAACAACAACAACAACAATAATAATAATAATAATAATAATACTAGTAATAATAATAGAGACCCATAAGAGAGAGTGGCACAACAGATAGTTCTGTCTTGCACACTCCTTGGCCTGTTGGTTCAAACTTGGATTTGCATCTTTTTCAGTCTCTGCAGTGCAGTTTGCATGTTCTTCCTTGCATTTACATGTTTTTTTACTTGGAACTACTATTTTCTCTCATATTCCATAAAGTTTCAGGTGAATAGGTGACTGAATTATCCCACCATGTGAATGTGTGAGTGAAAGAATGTGTTTTAGACAAGTAGTTAACTCAATTAAAGGGAGAACGATTAGATGTGCAGAAAAGAGGTTAACTTTAGCACATCCTACTTTAAGTTTTATTGTTCTTTTAACCTCCTGATGTTCATCCATTCAGCGTCATTCACATTCATCAACCTGCTTACTTTTGTCTGAGTTCGGTGGTCCAGAGCCTATAATGAAATCATCTATCTGTATTTTATAAATACAGATCATGCATGCTGTTAGAAATATTCACATTCACTGACTTTGCGTAATGTTATTAGCCAGTTTTCCTTAAACCCTGGCAGCATTAACACCACATAACCATCATCAAAATGACAACTCAGCAGATTTAATTATCTCTGCTTGACATTCATCTTTTTCTTTCTAAATTTCACATAAAAGACCTTAATAAGCGTAACACTTTGTCCCATTACCTTTTTCTTACTCATATACCATAGCTTTAAGCTGCCCACACTGTAGTACTCTCCATTTATGACCCTCCAGCCATGTACTGGTGTTCTCATTGTGAAACTCTTCATTCCATCTGGCAGCTGACACACCCACAGCTTTGAGCTATGCATTATTATCATCTTGCTGACTAGACTATAGTTGCAACTGTATACATAACAGCTCAATTTAAAGAAGAATTTTAGTACACCCACCAGAGACCATCCTTGGACTTGAACTATCATATTTCAAAAGCTTGCCCATTACCACCCAGATAATTGTTTTTTTTCTGAGCTATAGTCTTTAACCTGTACTCAGGAGAATCTCCCTTACATACATTACGTGTTTACATTGCCAAAGAAACTGACCGGGTCAGTCTGCAACACAAGGTTGTTAGTGTAAAGAAATATCTTTTTCTCTTCTGAAACACTTGCCAAACATGACAAGAACCAATGGTTTCCCGGTCCTTCGAACCTTCCACTCCACTGGGGTTTTGAGGGCTTGTTGGTGTTTGTGAACTACTTGGGCATCTAGGCAACTAACAAATCACTGCAGACATGTTGATATAAATCAGATCCTGAATATTTAAACAGGTACTCAGATACAGCTGTTTATGAGTAAATGGCTCTTCACACATTTTGACCTTTAGCCAGATTCTCAAGTCTAATGAACAAACAGAAAAGCAATTTAATGGTTTCTTTACTCCTTGGTCTAATGGAATCAAACATTACCACAGTGGTAAAAAGACATCTATGAAAGCTAGAATCTTAATATGACTGTGTGAATCAAGCAAAGGAAACACTATCAGGTTGCAGTGTCAAACGTATTTGTCCTGTCAACTGTGATTTTGTCTTCCAATCACTTAATAAATTGGCTTTTAATCGAGGTACAGTGTGCAGCTGCATTAAATGAACAAGGCATAAGTCTAAATTAGCTTTTGTCAAGCATCTTCAAAAACATTTGATTAAATTAAATGCAGCAAAATGCTTTTCTAGGGACTAACATTTGTCTGGTGGCCATTGCTGATTAAAAGTGATGGCAAACATCTTTGTTTAGTGAGTCCTGCATTAGTGAGGCCTTGGAAGGTAGGCAGACTATTCCTACATATTCCTACAGTCCCAATAAGTAACCTTTTTGGAGCCTTTTACTCTCTAGGACACAACTTTTGATTTTAATGTTTCCAGTGGCAATGTTCCATCAACTGCTACTTCTCTCATCTCCCCCAGAAGAGCTTGGAAGAGTTCGGCTGGTTTCCTGCAAAAAACTTTTTAACTGAATGTCATGTGGAATGAGTGAATGAATTAATAGACTAATAATAATAATAATAATAATAATAATAATAATAGCAGCCTAGTTTCTAAAAGGTGTACCCAGACTTTTGACTGTACTGTAAATCTCAGAAAAAATAACAGTCTGAATAAGATGAAGTTTTGCGAAATTCTTGCAGTTAATTAACTTTTAATGGAAAAAGGCAGCAATCCTTATTGATAAGGCTTAATATCTGTTCTCAGTAATTACAAAATAAAGTAATTCAGTAATTAAATATGTTAAGTTATAATGTGCAAAATCTTTATTTTTGAATGAAACGTATGGATGGTTATGTAACTTAAAGGGAATTAGTCCAAGTTTGACATGAACTGCTCTAGTACTTCCCTTAAGAAAGGTGCTGATTCTGAAATACTGTATGAATATTACAGAGTGCTATAAACTGCTAAAAAGCAACAGTTTTAGAAGAAAAATAATACTAGAATTTTTGACTGATACAGCTTATCTCAGAAGTCAAGCAGTTTGAGATATTGATATCTTATTATCTTATTATCTCTGAAAATGGCTGGCATCGATTATATTCTGCATAGCATTTACCTATAGTCTTTTATATCTATCTAAGATGAGATGAACCTCTTCAGAGAATCCAAAAATACAAATACACGTTTCATCTTCACCTCTAGAAAGAACAATGAGTTTAAGTGTGTTTTATTGATATTTGGAGAAACTGGTTGAGGGACTGGGAATGTTCTGGGAGTGCATTATTATTTCCCCCATTAAAAGCCAAAAAAGAAATATTGGCTGTCACTATCTCAAAATTTGACATCAAACACATTTTCAGAAACAAATTACATTCAGATAATGAGGGATAGCTGTATCCCTCATATATCATGTATGATATGTAAATCATTTATAATGCTTCAACAAACAATACGAGTCTTGAAATGAAACTGGAAAAACCCATGATCTGATCTGATTATGACCTGTCTCCCTTTCTGTACTTTTATATAATCACTCATGTATTCACTGTATTTGCACTTATATTTTGAAAAATATATGCCAAAAACTTTATAGAAAATCTGTAAGTCTTTGAACATGTCTATGACATTTTAGTTCAATCTGAGCAAAAATTAATGATACAAAATTCTAAACACAATGTCACAAGTCAACACAAAGACAACGTTTATCTTAAAGGTAAAATCTTTACGTTTCGAGTATCTGTAACTGTGCTTTTAAATTTTTTTTTTTTTGATTTTTAAAAATGTATTTATTTATTTATGCTTATTTTTTGCCATTAGAAAAGCATGCTTATTTCAATCTTATTAGTCATCTATAGATGACTAATGTTACTGAAGGTCTCTAGGTCAAAGGAATGTAGTTATTTATTCATACACTGCTTTATTTTCATTACTCATGTTATATTTCTGACAGCTTGACAAGGTGTCAATATTTCTTTTATCCCTTCACCTTAAGGAGCCTGTGCAGTTCGTAAAAGGGATCTTAACAATGTATAATAAACTATGTTTGAAAGTAAAACATTTTATGGTTAATCTGAACGTTGTTCCTAACAAAAAATAAGTAGGCATAACGAATACATTACACATCACATTGTCTGATTCCTATTTCATAACGAATGAAAGTCTCGAAGAATACTTAAGAGATAGTCTAGAACATAAAATACAATGGGGTACAACTTAAATTACAAATTTACAAATGTTCATGTTTGCATATCTGCAAATGTGAACCTCGGTGTGTTCATGCTATGAGATGGGTACAGTGGCACTGTTGGGACAGTGGGCATCTGGCAGCTGTGGTGTTCAGTTATGGGAACAAGTCTGAAATATTTTGCAGCTTTGCAGCTGTTGTGTGGGAAAACAATCCCCCTCAAAGCCCATTCTGGCTGCTTACTCATAACATACCCCCTCACATTCTTGTCACAGAACTGCCAGCCTGACCAGGTCCACTTTAAAAAAAACAAGCCTACACAGACATACTGTGAAAAGCGGCACAAAGATCTGATTATTAACAAAGAGCATGTAGCTGGTTACCTTCTTCTCTCAGTTATTGTCCAGAACACAACTTGGGATGATTAAGGAAAATGAATTTAAGCATGAAAAGCAGAACAGTTGAGGGATGCTTTGCTGCTCAGTTTGTCCCATAGAAGTGTTCCCCAGATTTTCTCAGATGAATTCCAAATTTTCACTCGTGCTGCATGTTTCTTGAAAATCAGCCAACTTAATACAATTTTAAATATTGAATTTAAATATTGGCTTAAAAACCTTTCCCTTTTCAGCAACTACTTGTCAAGTTAGGATCACAATTCCAAGTCCAATCCAGAACACATAAGCTCAAAGTGAATCCTAGGTACAACACTGTATTACAGGGAATTCATAAATATACACATGCACCCCTACAATAAAAGAACTTAATAGGTACAATATCAAAAGAATTACCTACCTTTGAAAAAGGTGAATATAATTACATGTCTTGAGGAATTGTATCATAATAAAGAACACTAGAAGTTGACATATAAGCTGAAATTGAACCCAGTGACCTGCAATTGTAAAGCAACCAGACTACCAGAACCCCTTTGTTGACTTTATTATTAAGTTATTACTAGAAAATAAAACCAAATTAGACCAAGTTGTTTCATTTCTCTCTCACAGGTATCTCTCTCTCTTCATATATCTGGCTTCTAAGAAAAGTGAATTATAACATGTAATTATTAATGAAAATGTAATTAGCAGTTGCTCAGGCCATAAAAATCTGCATCCATGGCACCTTTGAGGCCACCTTTCATCATAAGAGGGTAATAAGAACAGCTAATTTAAAAGCAATTCTGAAATAATCAAAAGCTCTGGGAAAAAAAAGACTAGGAAATACATTTAGCAGTCCAATGGATCTATCAGACGTAGCATAGTGGCAGCTACTGACATAATTCTTAGCAAGCCACATTAATCAATAACTTTGCCCTTGAGCAGTATTCTTCTGAATGTATGTAACCCTTAGTGTAAAGGTGGCAAGTAAAACTGTGCAACAGTGAGCCTTACTGTGCCTTGAGTCCAGAATCTCAAGATGAGGGCAGCAGATAGTGAAAGAGAAAGAGAATCAAGTAGTAACTTTATACATATCCAGAAAGAA
The DNA here is from genome assembly GCA_900497675.1 of Arapaima gigas. Classification (NCBI taxonomy): domain Eukaryota; kingdom Metazoa; phylum Chordata; class Actinopteri; order Osteoglossiformes; family Osteoglossidae; genus Arapaima; species Arapaima gigas. Next base: position 104,016 of record UFQX01000740.1, on the reverse strand, counting down.
AACTGAATTTAATTAAGCTAGAATTCCAGGATGAATTATTATCAACCCTTTATTGGCTATCATTTATTTTTTTAAATTTGCTTGTTTACTCCTTCTTTATAGTTTTAACTTCATTTTTAAATATCTTATTTTTTACATATTGTTTACAAGGCATTGTTGCTGTTATTTAAAAATGCAGTAAACACAAATATATCAAGTAAAATATACTGGATGATATATACTTGATAACATATACTTGATAATATAGCAATATAAATACACTGTACATTGTCGTACACAAAAGTCAAACAGCAATAATATAATAGTATGAAAAGATGATAGAATTTTTAGTTGCAGAGAGCACATTCTAAACTCTTTACTTGTAGGTGAAGAAGCACCTTCTGAAATACAGCCATATGACAGGAATTAAAATGTGTGTGGAACTGTGAACTGAAGCAATCAAGCTGAACTCTGAAAGTAATGCTCACCGCTGCAGTGTCAGAGCAGTGGGTGGAGAGAGTTAAACGTTTGCTTGCTCCTTTTCCCTGCTGGTTTATCCTTGAGAGAGTTTTCCCAAAAGGTACTGAAATGCTTGAGTAAACTAAAAAGTTATCAACAAGCAAGGTCATAAGCTAAGAAAATCACCTTGGTTTTAAGTATCTACTGAACATTTCGGTCAAAAAGTCATGTGAATACAACTACTGCACTGAAAATCTTGCAGATTTTTGTTTCTCCTACTTTCTCATTTATTTATTCTGTAATTTATTTTTTCATTTAGCTGAGACTTTTCATCAAAGTAAGTTACAATGTCTAACCCATTTATACAGCTGGGTTATTTTTTACCGGAGCAACTGAGGGTAAGTACCTTGCTCAAGGGCACTACAGCAGAAGAACACATTCAAACCAGTCCTTTAGTGCAAAGTGGTGGCTGCACCATTTCTTGTAAAATGTTCAACTATGAGAAATCATGTTGGTTACATAGGTTAGCTTTTTGTTCTCCTCATCATTCCTACTGTATGCCTTGCTTTGCATTCCAAAAAGAATATTCTGTACTCCCGAAGTTGTGCAGACACAAAAGCACACCTCTCATTGTGTAACAAAGAGGTTGCATTTTTTACATGTTTTCACACATTTACAGTCATGTGTGAAACATGCAAACAAAACAAGCAGAAAAACACAGGCACGGCTTTTTATTGGCACTTGACTTACTTTTGCAATCATGTTATATATGAAGAAAAGCATTTGCCAATTGCATAAAATCAAATGTAGATGCAATGCATTTGTGTAATTTATACAAACTTTTCCAAAGTGAATTGGAGAGTACAGAGTATTGAGATACAGGTACAGTCAAGTGTGACTTTGCTTTCCACAGGACATAAGAAGAAAAAAAAAAAACTAATGACAGAGTCATCATGAACGTAAGATCATCCAAGAACCAGAGCAATAAGCAGTAAGCGATTCTGCTCCTGCTTCAAAAAATTAACAAAAAAACCTGATTGTTTATGTGGTACATTAAAAAAGCAAATGGAGCACAGTAGTCAGTGAAACAGCAAAATACTGTTGTGCGACTGGGATAACATATGGGAAGCACACAACTTGATGGGGTATTAATGTCGGGTAAGGTTCAGTTTTTTTTTCAGTGCTACAGAAATCCTGCATACGTTTTATAATGTTAGTTATGTTACTAACAAAATAATATATATATCATCTTTGACACTGTTAGCAGTACTTTTAAGTAGTGCCCATTAAGAAGTCCAACAGTAACTCTATGTTTACTTCATTGTTTACACAATCCTGCTTCCAATCTGCTCTGACTCAGCTAATAAAAAAAAACTTTGTGAAAGTAGAGATAGAACGTTTTTTGCAAACACTTGTGAGTAAATCACAGTCCTTTACATGAAAACACTGTATTCCATATTTGTTATTAAAATATAATTAAAAATGGACACCTTTTTTGCATTTTTTTTACTGTTTGAAGAGGGAAGCTTTGCTATTTACCTTTTTCATTCTTTTGCTTTTGTTCCTCTTTTTGTGTACAATGTAAATGTTTAAGTAGCTGAGAAAAACCTGACCCTTAGTTTTGCTATTTGCATATTTTTCTGAAAAAATAAACATCCATTTGGATTATAGTTAGTCTGGAAATATTCTGGAAGGTTTAAGATGGATTTTTTTTATGTTTTACTTATGAAGAACATGTTTTGCAGTATTGTGCTTCCCGTGATTGTGCTACATGTTAAGTTTTAGCAGTCACATATTTAAATCTACCTCTTCTTGGCATATATTGTTTCTGATTAATTTCAAGTTTTTAGTTTTTTTTTTAATATACTTAGCTATTTCAGATATTTTACTGAATTAAAGTCTTGATCTGAATATATTATTGTACCACGGATATCTTCTAAAACGAATCTGGGAGGAATATTAATTCTGACACTGAGGCCACATCTACTGGACTAACCAAACTCTCTGCAGCACCGATTTAATATAAAGTTACCTTTAGCTTTGAGCTGTTACCCATGTCTATTGAGTACATATATTCTTATCTAAACACCATGACTCAAGTATTCATCAAAACTATGTGCACTGTTCCAAATGAAGAAAACTTCTCACTGAAGAATGTTCTTCACAAGGTTAAGAAGAGAAAATTACAAGGACAACAAGCCTGAAGTAAGGAAAGCTGAATCACAGTTACTGTTCAAACACAGCAGTGCATATCTTTAGAAAAGCAGGACTGTGGAAACACGAGACAGAATTCATTTTTAAAGCTAGTCAGACACTCAGGCTGTATTCTTATATTTAAAGGGATTGATATTCTCTATCAGCATTCATATGTACACAGTAAAATCATCTGTACTAAATCAACTCCTGGAGCTCCTGTACGGACCCTGCAAATCTCAGCGTTGATTCAACTCTCCTAACACTAATTTATCACTGTCACTATTAATGTGACAGAGCAAGCAGATGGAATAAGGGGACACAGGACCAAGGAAAGTGATTAGATAGAATTAAAATTGATTTTAAGAGATCTGATCCATGATCTCTAAACTGAGGTTCACCCTGTCACTGTTAATATATTAAAGCAATAATGAACTGAATATTCTTTAGGTTATTCCACAAGACAAAATCTTTATGCCTCAACCATCAAAAAATGAACTGACTGGATGAAAGTTATGTTGCTATGAAAAATGAGTTCACAGTGCTAAATACTGTAACAATATATTTTAAAACATTCTATGAGAATGAGGATACATATTTAAAAAATACATATGGCTCACACATTGCGATTATATGGTTTGTACAAATGGTACATTTTATGGGTTTTACAGTGCAACACAACTACTATGGGTCATTTCCCATGAGGCTGCCAGACTTCCACGTTAATAAGAATTTCAGCGGAAAATTACAGTCCCTGTGTAAAAACATAACTGCAGCCTAAAACAAAGAGTTTCTTAAAAGCAAAAGGCATTTTCTAATGAAACCCATCTGCCATTCTCTTATAAAGAAAAAACAAGAAGAGACAGAATAATACCCTGCCAGCAGGTCTTCAGGCCCCTGAATTGTTCAGATTTAGAAAGAATAGAATTAAAATTTTCACACAGCCAAGACCTTTCATATGAAAACGTCATATTGCTATTAATTTTATTATCATTATCATTATCATTATTATTATTATTATGTTACTTTTAACCAGGTAGTGCTGTGTATATCATTTCATAGTTTTAGTGTTATTCTCAATATACTTAGAAGACAACAACTTATTGCTGAGGCCAATGACCGTGTCTATGCAGCACATCGAAAGTAGAAGGAAGTGGCAACGCGGGCGTGCAGCACCTGAAAAATGGAACAGTCTCGCAGCCTGGGGGGGAATAAGCTATTGTAACGTCGGGTGGAATCGTGGCTCCCATCATGCTTTGCTTTGGATGTATATTTAATAAGTGTCCGACTAAGCTGTAAGTCTACGGTCGGCAACGACCATGAGGTTGTGCTGCATGTAAATAGTTCTGTGGGTGGGTGTGTAGTGGGGCTTGTTGAGCGCTCCAGTCATGCAACGCAAAAATAAAGTTCGTGTTCGACGCAGGTCGTTAAAATAGACATTTATTCATTTAGCACCTGCTGTTATGATCAACCTACGCATCTATTAAAACAGAAGCCCGAGCTGTCATTTCCAGTGCTTATTAGTGTGGCAAACATACTAACGAAGTGTAGCGCGGAGCTGTACTTCGCTGAAGAAGCCGCATCAACCCGACCGCAAGCAACAAACTTGTAGTTTAATACTAAATACGTTGTGTGCGGTCCCGCGTTCCCTGAAAGTGCCGCTGAACGGTCCCACTTTACCTGCTTTCCCCGCCAGTGACCGTGTCGCGTCCATGTGGCCTCAGGAAGGAGGACGTGGTGCGGCCAGGAGGAAAGTTGCTCGTCCTCCGGATGGTCCATGTGCGGCGGCAGTGTGTCTGTGTGTGTGTGTGTGTGAGTGAGAGAGAGAGAGCTGCGTGAGCTGAGTGTAAGTTGCAGCACCGATTTACTCTCTCTCTCTCTCTCTCTCTCTCTCTCCCTCGGTCTCTCTCTCGCCAGGAGGGAAGGCACGCGGGAGGATTTACTCGTAAAAGAAAGCGGAACATGTTCTTCGCTTCTGCTGCAAAAGACCTCTGTACACATCAAATGTTTATTGATCGATTGATTGCCCATCACTCTCTGGGCTGTATTTTCAGGTGTGGATTCGAATCTAGCTCATTCTGTGGGGTGTTTGTTTTTGAGTCTGTGTTTGTCCAGGTGCTCCGGTTTCTTCCCACACTCCAAAGATTTTGCACCAGGACATATTGCATAACCGCCCACCCCCAACCCGCTCACCGACAATGTTGCACACATATATAATGTATTCGTTTTTCTTGTAAAATCCTTTGACAATTCAGAGGAAGTTGGACTCCATTGTGTGCAGTTAAAAGTGAGGCAGTGACTGAATTCTATGATTCTACATTACGCTCACCTAACTTGTTACTGAACTTTCCATTTCTTCTTCCTTACTGGTTTACAAGTGGCTTAATATATTATATATTATAATAAACATTCCCTACTGCCCAGCTCCTGACCTCCGAGATCTCGTGTAGGATAAACGGTTAACGAATATAAATGAATGAATTTATTGCAATCGTGACAGTACATTATTTCTTAAACAACTATAATATGACAACTGCATCAAAAATAAATATGTTAGGTACAGAACTACAACTGTCTGCATTTCTGTCTTGAAAGTGAAAATAGGCACTTTGCCAAAAATGCTATGTTTTCTTTACTATATATGATTGCATTGAGGTTTACTATTCATTTTCTTTTTAGCTCAACACATTTTAAATCAGTGCACGTTCAATCAAACAAATTAAATTTGCATCAGATCTTCAGTTCCAGTCTAATTTACATTTGTTTCATTTCGACGTCAGTGCAACTCTTCTGAAACTTATTTGCTGGGCTAATTCTCCATTATGACTAAAAGTATTCAGTCATTCTTTGCCTTTACCTCTTTCTTCTTCCTCTTTTTCTCTGTGGCTGATCTAACTGGTTTTTTTTTTGGGGGGGGGGTATGTAACAGGAAGAAAGGAAATGTCTTGCACTACCTCAGCATTTGTAAAAGTGCATATGCAAAGTAGCTACTCTCGCATTCCTTTCTTCCACGAAACATATTGATTTAATTATTTATTTGCTTATTCACTGAGAGGTGAACCAGTTTTTCTTGTCATATATTTCGGTGTCTGAGACTGAGGCAGACTAATAAAGGAATTGTTGTAAGAAGTGAATTCTTGATTGTCCTGTTTCTGTGAAACCGCAGACATATAGGACCCATAAGCCTGAAAGCATTTTTGACAAAACTGAAAGAAGGAAACACAAATTATATTCCTTCTCATGATGCAGAAACATTCAGCCTCACATTATATGATTTTCACATAAACTAAATTCAGGTAAATTAGTTGTTGAATTAAGCCGTCCTGATTAATGGAAGTTTATGCTCTGATTAACCATGTGACTGTGAATAGTTGTGCATTAATATGTATTGAATATAAACCAGTATTCAATATATACTTGATATTTTACTTTTGTATGTTGATCCTTTCTGAAAAAAGATCCATAAGTAGACCCAATAATTAATCATCTAAAAGTAAGCAAATCAAAAAATAATAGCATCCATACTGAATACTCTACTTTATCTATTTAATTATTTGTTAGTTATCTGACACTTTAGTCAATTTTGCGGCAGCTTTTTGACAAAAGAACTTTACTTAGGGACACTATAGCAGTATCCAGGAGTGGGGATTAAACCAGGAACTTCAAGATTACAATTACATGTCATTAAAATTATCTTAAATGGATGCACTCGAATGAGATATTTATTGTCAGTTGAACTGATGGAAGCCAGATCAGCAGGTGACACACTTACAGAGCTAGGACATCTTGCTCGCATGATCACTCACAGCAACATTTTTCCAGAGCCTCATACTTCTACAAATAGATGGTATACATTTTTTAAAATTTTCAGCAGTAAATTGTAAATTGTAAATTCAGCAATAAAGCTGTGTCAAACACATGGGTGCATCAGCATATAGCCTAATAACAATAATAGTATTATTTGAACAGACAGACCACTTATTTACCAAAAAACATTTATAAATAGCAAGGGTTAGTCAATACATCAATACATTTTAGAATTCTCTGTGAAAACTTTTAGATTTTCTTATTCTTCCTGTAGAATTTCAAGCCTTGAAATCGTAATAATTTAAAGGTGGGAGTAGGCCCTGATTATGTGCAGTGCAAAGCATAATGTTCATTATTCATACACCGACCATGAGGAGTGAATCACTGACTGTGATCTTGTCAGCTCCTTTCTGCAGCCGCGGATTGACTTCATATTAGAAGTCGTCGCTTGTGAGAGGCAGAGATGATCAAAGCAAACATGTTTTCTGAATTCCAATGTCATACTCATTCTGTTTAAAATTGTCCACCTGCCTACAGTGAACTGGCACCACTAAAAGACAAATATATTTTCAGATATGCTGTTATTATAATAACCATTATTTGAAGTGGACTGGTACTCGGTTGTATTCAGGGTCAACACTTCTAAGTTTTTCTCTAGGGCACTGGGCCTTTTCATTGTGCAGTTCTCTTAAACTCCTGGCCAACCAGTTTTTCTGGCCAGGCTTCAGTCCCAACAAAAGTCTGCTGTAGTACATGGCCATTATTTGTAACAATCCTAATAGCCACATTAAATTACCCGGGGTGTAGTGGCATACACTGCAAGTCAGTTCAGATGCTTTCGTAATGCTAGTTTAAAAGTCATTAAAGAAATGTATATCATGAGTTCAGCAATATCTTCTAGTACCTTTTTTCACTGCAGAAATTGAAAATGTATTACTTGATAGTTTGCTGATATGGACCAGTACATAGCAATGCCATGCCAATAATTGATTTATTATTTTTTGCACTTCATTCATTATTATTTCATAGTTGCTTAAATGACATTTTCATCCAAAGTGAAATTTTATTGGTGCAAGTATAAAGCACATCTCAGGGACCTACTTGGGATGCAAACTGTCGGCATTCTAATTCTTGGGCTTGCTTTTCACCATATCCCTCATATCTTGTAGTTGACCAATGATTTTCAAATTGCCGTCAGGCCTGAATTAATATTTAGCACAGAACACTAAACACAGGAGATCAGCGCCCAAGCAGTGTTGTTTTAGAGGCTGTCTTTAACATACATGCCTCGGAACAATTAGTACTCAGCAACATACATGCTGAATTTGGAGTGATTTTTAAAACGTCTTAATATGTTTCACAAACTACAAATGGAGACTTTTCATAGAAAAAACACTCTAATCGGAAAATCAAATGCTGCTTTTGACAAATACCAAAATTTTATCAGAGTGAGTTTGGTGGCCACAAAAATATCTCAGGGAGCTTTCTTTGTTTGGATGGTGTTTGGATTACATCTCCTAAGGTGTCTCTGTCTGCAGTTCTGCTCAGCTGTAAGACAATATTTACTCAATGTTCTGTATTCTGTAGGTTCACATTACTCACTAAATTCTGATTTGCACAAGAAAACATCACTGTACCTTTATACATTATTTATCAGCATCATAAGTAAAGTTTAGAAACTAAATGAGCAGTGCAAGGATTCATGGAAGAGAACATCAGCAGGTTCAATCACACAACACAAAAAATGTGCTTTTTGTGTGCTACTCCATTATTCCGGAGAGTAAAATCAACAGCTTTACTTGTATATCTTCAACAGTCTATATAACACAACATTACAAGTTACAGTATTTCTGAATTTTAGTTACTACAGTTCTACAGAAGCCAGTTTTAATTTTTTGTTTTCTTTCATTCATTTTTGTGATGCAAATGGAGAGGAATATAGTAAATCTTAAGAACAATTAAAAATTCCCTAAAAAACTTTGCATTGTTTTTATCGCCTTTTTGAATAAAATAAGTTTTTAGGGTGCCAAAAGCTATTTTCTAGCATGAAGATAACTGATTTTTAAATTTTAGAATAAACAATGACATAAAGTATATGCATATATCCATGTTTTGCTCTCATACTTCTTAACAAAAAAAGTTTTCAATAAGGAAAATATATGCATTTCATCTTATTTTATTTATTATTTTATTAAAGTAACTAAAGTCATGCTCTTCCTTTGCATGGATTCTTCTTTGCCAAAGACATTATTAAGCTTATCTTTGAGTCTTTTGTAGTGTAATAGACTCTGCACAGTAGCTCAGATGTTCTTTACTTAAGCTGTTATGTGATATAACTGCAGTTGATTTTTGTTCATTGACCTAGTAGGTCTCTGTTGTCAGAAAATAGTTTCATTTTCATGAATGACTGTGGCCTTCTTTTACAGCATAACTTTTTGATATTGCCACATGTATTAATTATTGAAATGTTTCAGCTTTTTCCTGTTATTGTTTTCCAGAGAACTAAAGGTCCTTGGGTTGTTCTGAAAGTTATTTTTTCTACCAAAGCATGCCTGAGGGTGCTGAAAAAGTAAAAAGAACATTAAATTGAAGCAGCTATGCCACATTACACTATAATGTAATTAATTTTCATCTCTCTTAAATGAAAAGAAATTTCAATAATTAAAATGCCACTGACAAATATGAAATTAATGAAAAATAATATAAAACAATAACAGGAATGGCATATCTGACCTCCAGTTAATTTAATTAGCTTTTACTGACCCAAGCTGTTATAAACCCTGGCTTTAGAAGAGCGATAAATGGCCAGAGGCAACGGTCATTTTTGACCTGGTCCAACAGTTAAACAGAGGAATATTTAGATGATGCTATACCTTATGCTTTTATCTTGAGTTTTGTTTTAAGTGGTACATCCCTGTGTTTTTATAAACTAAAACTGAAACATCTATTCAATACAACAATTATGGAACACAACTATCTAAATTTCTTATTCTTATTCTTATTCTTATTCTTATTCTTATTCTTATTCTTATTCTTATTCTTATGTTACACTATTAAGCTCAGAAGCTCTTTTGTAAAAAATGGACAGACATATTCAGTGCATGTCTTGTTTTGAGAAAAGGAAAAGCATAGGTATATTTTTATACCAATTGTTGGATGTTATTACTAAGAACAAAACACCTTTAGGTCATATTCTTTATTACCTACTGCATCAATTGTAGTTTACATTCATGTAGTGTTTGGACAACTGAATATAAGCCTCCCTGCCCAAGCTTTTATTTCCAGGTCTGTACCACATAAGCATACCTGTTATCTGTCAAAATTTCAATTTTACTACTAAGCCAAAGTTTTACTTCAAAGTCATATTTTAACCTTGCATTTTTACAAAGGCCATTGGTGTGATCTGAATAAACAACCTTCTAGTCGCTAGTTGATGTCTTCCACTGATCTTCTACCTGCAGTCCCATATTGTGTATTCTCCAGAATCTTGACTTATTGCTCCAATGATGGCTTCTCTTTCCAAAAATGCTTTGCCAACCACATTTATCCTCTTTATTATTATTATTATTGTTAATTTATTTAGCTAATACTTTGTCTAAAGCAGCTTACAGTGTTAACTTTGTTTACTAAGCTACTTATAATTATATACCCATTACATATCCATATTTTAGCTCCTAGCAGCCCCCAGATTTTCCTCATCTCATCCTCTCCAAGGTCTCTGGAACAACCAACAAACCAGATGCACAGTAAGATCACAGTGTTAAATAGTTTCAAAGTTTAGATGTAGATGTAAACAAAATGTTCCTGATTTCCATGTTCAGTTACTTCTTTTAGGCTCTTTAAAATGATTGTGTATTATGTCTCTGATTTTGATTAATTAAGATCTTCATGTTTCAATGTGGATTTTTAAATCTGTCTAAAATAGTGAAACATAAGTGCTCATAAGGGTTTTAGTGATCCAAATGTGAACATTTTTAGATGGTCAATACAGGTCTGAAATGGAACTAGCTGACATCTTTTTCTGCTATATTTGCCCTTGTTTGCTCTTTAAATGTATATCTGCTCCTGCAACTCAGCAAGTCTCTCAGATTAAGGTCATCTTAAATAATTTAAATAAATATCCTATATTTAACATTCCATGCCACAGCTTTTAGTTGCTTCAGCGTATTGGATGTTGTTTATGCAGCTCACTTTGCTGATTGTGTTGTATTCGTTTCAAGTCAGGTTTATAGGAAACTTCTCCTCCATTCTAAGTCCTTCATTTTTATGCTAACAGGCTCGACTGCTTACTTTTTATGATTTTATCTACTTCTTTTAACTCACCTGCAGTTTAAAGGGAAGCAATCTAAATGCAACCACACACCCCTCAAATCTATTTTTTCCTAGAACCCATTAGTTATTAAATTTCAAAAAGCAATTTATTCAAGAATTTGATATTTAAAGATTAGTGTACGTTTCAACAAGGTCATCCTGAATGGAAAGGAGGATGTACAGTTTTACTGAACAGCCTTATTATGACTTCCATATGCCTCAGAAAGTTAGAAAACTCAAAAGCCTTTTCTGAAGTGCTTTCATCATGTCTTCCTTCTTTCGCTGGAGGAAGAGAAGTTGGTAAAAATGTTTGCTATTTGGGACATAAACACTCAGCTTGACTTAGTGCCTCCTTTCTTTTCTAATCAAAATGCAGCTTTTTGATTGCAAAGGGCTACTGCTAATTTTTACTGCATAAAGGCAAATTCTGATATGCCAGCATTTCTTAATGTTGATTGAGTTCAGTAGCTGCAGGGAATTTGTTATCATGCTTGTTGTATGAGAGCCGATACTGTATGTCGCTTGGACAGTCACCTGGAAAATAAATGCTTTTCAATATTTTTTGAGATCCACTTATCTGGACAAGATCACAGAGCTAAAGGAAGGGAACACCTTTGATGGGGTTCCAGCAGTACAGTCGACTCACATCTCAAGGGTAATTCAGAACTGCCAAATCAACTTACTCTGAACTTTTGAACCTTTGCACCTCCATGTCACCCAAAATAAATGAATATAATAAGTTAATTTGTGGAATATATTGCCTGACAAAGGCTTATATTCTCATGCAGTTAGATGGCTTAAATGTACTAGTTAATCTGTGTAATGAGAATTACATTTTTGTTATACACCAGTTGGCCAAATGACATTGGAATGACTTCTGTGGATTTAACAACTCATGATTTTCACGTGTTCAAACTACATACATAGGAACAAAAGGAATACAAAAAACTCACACAACAATCTAAAAATGAATATAAGAGCAATTGTTATTAAAAGGTTGTTTGGATTTATAAAAAATCTTAAAAATGCCAGAAAGGTCTATGAGTCTCATAATGTTAATAATTTTATACACTGTAGATCCTATATGCATTTGATATAATGCAGGAATACTTATGACGTGGCCAAGGGTTGTAGTTAAGGTCTTGATTTTATTTGTGGTTATTAGTAGTTAATGAAAAACATTGCACTGTTTGTAAACAGAGTAGTCAAATCCTGAATTCTCTATTGCTAATAAAGACTGATAAATAAATTTTTTGGCCCTAGTGTGCTGTGTGCATGTTTTGGTTTGGAAATCGCTGTCAGTCATGCTTGTCGGTGTGTGTACACCTGCGGTGCATAGAAAAGAGTCATAAACCATCATACTAGTGAATACAGGTATGCCTATTGCATGTTTTAACAAGAATATATACTTGGATTTGTTAATATGTGTTTATGTTCCAGTTTCCACTACATTAATATTCACATAAAAGTCAAGCTGGGAAAGAGAAGGAGATGGGAAAACAAAGAATACTGACTGAAGCGTGTCTGGTGGAATTTTACTGGCAAAGTGATTGGAAGACTTAAAGCTGCCTGACCGCACTGCGCTCCTTAGACTGTCATGTTTCCCTGACAACTGTATCTGTGTATAAACATTCTCTGAAGAGGTCAGTATGAGGAGCCTAAAGGCAATAATTATGAGCCACAGAGTCTTGTGTCTCTCAGGCTCAGATATGGATAATTAATAGGATCTTTTGGCCTTTTGGGTCTGTTTACCATGTTATCAGAAGAAGCTGTGATTAAGTGTCGTAGTTGTGGAAAAAAACAGAGGTCACCAACAGACCCTCACATACCTCATATCAAGTTAGGTTAGAATGTAAAAATGAAGTGTTGCAGGATGGTGGCCTTCATCATATTGGCAATTGCTCTGAAATAGCATCAGCTTGTAAACATGACACACAAAGACTGAAAAAAAAAATTATATGTGTGTGTGTGTGTGTGTGTGTATACATATAAATGATGCACACACACACACACACACACACACACACATACACATAGAAAAAATTTATAAAATGTGCATATATTCATGACAAGTGTTTACTGGTGTAATGCAGAACGATTTCTACATAGCAGAAATAGTTGACACAATAAATATTTATCTCCAAATAGTCCATTGTCTGAACTGCTATCTTTTGACTAATATGACATTGAGGCACAGTCATTTATTAAGTTCCAAAGAAAAGCCCTCAATCTATTTAACTTATTTTTAGTGTTTCAAACTCAGCTGATCTGTCACTTTAGTTTTTGTTAAATAATAAAATGAAAAGCCATTCTGTAATAGCCCTCACAAACAGTTACTACATATAAATCATATTTAATCTGAAACTGAAGTGTTCACTCCTTATTGTAACCATTTGTTAGGGTTGCAGAGGTCTAGAATCTTTCCTGGAAGCACAGGGTGCAAGGTCATGTAGTGAGTAGGAGGTTGTTGTTCAATATAGTAAATGTTTGTATTGCTTGTATTGTTCCAATTTCAGTTCATTTGTTTATGCGGCCCTCATCACAAAGTTATGCAAAAGTGGAAATATGTTCATTCCCTCCACTTCTTTTACATTCCCACAAATCTCCCTTCTAGCCATTTTCTATCAGAAATCATGCAGGAGTGCATACTGTCAACAGTTCTGCTGCAAGATTTCCTTTCTATGTTTACAGTCAGCCTGTGTGGAGGTCACATGTCTGGTGTTTGGTGTTTAAGCTTTTTCTAAAATTGGATTTTCCTTGACAGTATCCACTTTGTCAAATGGAAACTGATGTGATCAGTCATTGCAGATATATTTACGCAATATACAAGCATAAACCAGTCACTGGTCACTGCATAAGAATGTGCAGATTCAATGGTACAGCCTGAATTCAAATGTACAGTTTAAAGACTAAGCAGAATGAACCAGAACATGACTCATAATGCCAAGACCACAGTGCTTGAAAAACTTCCTTTAACTCACAGAAGCAGATGTGGCCTCACATTCCAATAGGAATATGTTTACAGTAAATGCATTCAGACTTCAAAATGCCAGACAGTCACATTCTGAAAAAGCAATGTCATATAGTTTTGCCCGAGGAAAGCCAGAACACATGGTTCAAAGTGTGTTCAGGTTTATATTTAAAACAGGACTGACCTCAAGCAAAAAAAAAAACCTGCCCAGGTCAGAAAGTGGAAATGTGAACAGGAATATCAAATTATATAATCACCAAACTGCATTAGCCTGAAAGTAGTTGCATTTAGTACATCAGTAAAGCCGTAAAGCCATCCCTCCCTGATGCAGGTGTGTGTGTGAGAGAGAGGTGACTTGTTCTCATTTTGAAATTTTAGGTGAGATCTGCCTGGAGGTGCACGTCACTAATGCATGTAGTGCAGCATGCATGTGTACGTCTGTTTGCTGTGGGCCATTTGACTTTGTCTTAATAAAGCTGGGAACTGGCTGGAGCCACACTTCACTGCTCTCTCTGTGTGTGTGTGTGTGTGTGTGTGTGTGTGTGTGTGTGTGTGTGTGTGTGTGCGTGTGTGTGTGTGTGAGAGAGAGACAGACTATGCAGAAATCTCACTTGAGAAGTACTTGTCTCTGTTATCAAAAAAAATGATGATTAGTTCCTAAGTTAACAACATCTAAGCTATTTTTTTGTTAAATGCCAAAAATAAAAATAATTTTTATGCATAATAACATCTTTTATAATACTTGCACTAAAAAAATTCTTTTTTTACCTCTTTTAATATCTTCAATTCATTTAAGCTCTCCCCTCATACTTGTTCTGAATATTTGTTGTCATTTATAAGCAGAGAATGACCTCTATAAAGATTCAGCATTATAGGATATATACAGTAGTTTGGGAAATTCTGGATGTATAAAAACATATACAAAACCTTTGGAGTTTACTGTTTTGTCTGTTAGGATAGACAAGTTGGAGACTCGCAAACACCCATTATTGTGTCCCTCTATCATCATATCTTCTATGCAAAATTCAAGGAGACAACCACATTCTCTAAAATGCCAGTTCCACTGATGAGTTCACTGCCCTTCAACATTGTGGTTGGGTTCAACAAATTACCCTTTTGAATATTAATGTTATTACCAAAGATAAAACACAGATAGAGCACGAGTAGCAGACATTTCCCCAATGTGCCATGAGGATCTAATGAAATTATCTTTTGTTCTATAAAAAATGTAATGGAATACAGACAATTTAGCCCTGTGACTTCAAAGAGTTTTCAACCATGGGTTGTTCTTGAGAGTTTTAGTCTATCTAAACATCTTCAACGATCTTACAGGTTAGGGTCCAGCATAATGTTTATGGATTCTGGTCTATCTGTTCACCATGCTGTCCCAAAAATTGAACAATATATGTTTAATTGTTTTTTAAAGAAAAAAATATTATAGCATGACCTCTCAAACCCCATATCCAACAGAGCTAATATGAGCTTGACAGACTATAAGTCACTATGATGGTAATTGTGATGTTATTGTCAATATCTGCTCTTTGAACATCAAGCTGTTGTATGTGAGAAGTGGGCCACCTGATAACAGTGCAAAGGAGATATAACTTCATAGCCAGAAGCAAAAAAGAAGTACAGAAAGCCACCACTGTGTTCTCTATCAGGCTAGACTGGGATCCCCAACAGTTTCTCCCAAGTCATGAACTATGTGGGATTACTGGCTTCATATTTCCACTTTCCACATGAGCCTTTTATCCTCTAGACTGAAAGTGTTCGTATTCTGTAGAAGATAATTATATTGTCAACCTGCTGTCAACCATTAAAAAAATGTTCGCTAAAAATCACATTCTTTGTTCTCCAAAAATCATTTTTGTGACCTCTGTATGTGTCAAATTCTAACATCTTGTGAACGTGTCTGATACAATAACTTCCAAATACTAATTTAATTTCACTTTCTGAGGAAGCCAGCAATTTGTTATGACACTATTTTTTGTTTGTCTCAAAATGCTTATCTTATGGTGTTAATCACATCCTTTCACTCTGCAGCAGTCACCTGAACTATTACTTTTCACTTCATATACGTTCTACAGACAGTCTGACCTGTTCAAAATGTAAGAACACAACTGGTAAGCAAAATGTATTGCATAAGTAAGGAGGTGCAAAGGAAGATGCACATGGAAGTAAGACGGACATCTTTAAAAAATGACGATGTGACTGATGTGGGAAAAACAAAGAGCACCAGGAAGTGACAAAGGGCAGCATATAGTTGTAAACAAATCAGATTTGATTATTTATGGGTACATTTGCTGTATTTGTCACATGTAGGGAAATATCTGGTCTATAATGCTTCATCATCAAAATACATTATAAAAGGGAGAACTTTCATTAAAATAAGCTAATGTGGCTTTAAAAAGAATATGCAAAAGTAGTCTGCATTCATGAATAAAAAATACTCAATAGATCATAATCACTGTTGTAATGATTTTCATAGAACACTGTTTAGCAGATACTAAATCTTCTGACACACAAACTAAGGCATTACAAAAAATTTTATACGCAGAGTTAGAAATTATTTTCAATGTTCATGAATTTTCAGTGTCCTTTATTGGTATGACAAATCTTCAAAGTTGAATTGCAAGAGCAAAGAAACAAGATTCAATAATGTTAAAACCAAGAACACTCCAGCAAAGAACTGCAGCAACAGGCAGCTCATGAATAAATCAGTATCAATGTACTTCTTATATTAAAAAAAGCCTTTCTCACCCCATTTTCCCCTGTAGGTCTTAGCAAATGGTGGTTGACAAATCTGTATGTTCAGCCTTCTTTGCACAGTCTGCACCTGGGGACATA
Source organism: Arapaima gigas (assembly GCA_900497675.1). Lineage (NCBI taxonomy): Eukaryota > Metazoa > Chordata > Actinopteri > Osteoglossiformes > Osteoglossidae > Arapaima > Arapaima gigas. The sequence goes on along the minus strand of UFQX01000740.1, from coordinate 87,449 downwards.
TCTGATATGTTACTTCTGTTTTGATTGACCTGGTGCTGAGGGTTTGTTCTTGTGCTGCCATGACTAGTGTCTTTATACTGTCCTTCAGTCCTGCCTTTCCAGCCACTGGTAGAATCTCCTCATGTTTGCCTCTTCTGCTATTTGTCAGTGGTATATTCAATGAAGAGGCGTATTCTGCCATAGAACCTCCTGTTTTTCTCTACTACCCACATCCTCTATCTGCTTCAGACATCCTTCTATCAGTTCACGTTTAGGGGACATTGCTTGGATGTTTTCATGGATGTTTTATATCTCACTCAGGATAGTAGTTGAAATACTTTGTAGGACTTTCTGAATGTAGATCTTGATGTCTGCAACTTCCATTTTCTCTCTTGGCTAATTTACTGTGGCATCTGGGTATTTGATGACTAGCTGCTGAGCCATGCAAGGTGTCGGCAGGTGTGGGGTCTGGATGTTGCATGAGAATTGAACATTGGCATCTGCATTTCCAGTTTCCACTTCTTTTGATGATATTTGAGTTTTGGGGGACTATTTTTTTTGTGTGGGTAGACTATTTACTGTTGTAGTGAGTCTATGTTCATCTCATGTCCATCTGTGATTGGTTTCCAGTAGCTCACATTGCCAGCATTCAACGTGGATCTTGTAAAGCCAGGTAGTGTCTAAGCCGGCAGAAATTAACCTCTATGTTCTAGTCTCTGTTACGCTACGCAGGTGCCTTGCTTAAGGACTGTTATTGAATAGCTGTGGCAGTCCTGGACTGGGAATTAAACCCTAGTTTTTCACATGGTAGGTGATGGGGCTAGCCGCAATGCTATTGTATTATAGTACTATGTTATTTACGATACATTCAGAAGTTAAAAAATAAAATAAATAAATAAGTAAATAAATAAATAAATAATAGCAAGAATTTTAAAAATGCAATGGACAAAAATAGTCAAAAAATTACATTTCTACAATTTCCTAGGAATCCTGGTAAGCAAATGAGCTTCTTGTGATCACTACATCTTGCTGTCATATAACACAGAATTCGGAAATAAATGTTATAAACATCTTTTACTTTTTAAAAAGAAACTTTGGTAGAGAATACAGCAGTGAATTAATTAATAATGGTATTGATAATATACTGTGACCAGAAGTAAAACATAATAGGTCAAAAACATGAAAAATGTTAGAAAAGAAGTTACCATATGGTGGACTACACACTTAAAAGCAATCACTCTGTCACAAGTACTTATGACCTCGCAGGTCCCAAACTCAGTTGTAACTCAGAACAAAGATAGCGTGTGTGTGTGTGTGTGTGTGTGTGTGTGTGTGTGTGTGTGCGTGTGTTTATATATATATATATATATATAGACTAACACACATATGGATGTTCACATATATGCATACATATACAAATACATAGATGCACATATGTACATACCACACATACATATATGTAGCAGTGTGTTTATGTCTGTGTTTGTGTGACAGTGCCATCAACCCTCATTCTTCTTCTATCAGTGAGCTTGTAATTTTGTAATGTGCTGCCAGTTTCACAGTTGCTTCTTTCTCCTAGGAAGTGAGGTAGCACCTCTTTGAGGTTCTGGAAATTGGGATTTGTAGTAATCATCTCTAATTTCTCTAATTTTAAGTAATCATCTCTAATTTCTTCATATATTGTACCTTGCAATAAGTGTAGCTCTGTCTCTGCCTGCCTTTGGTCACAGTAGGAGTAAAGCCTGTCTTCCTTGGCTAACCAGGTCTGCCTGTTCTATGTCTATGCCAGGCTGTGCTTCCTGAGTCTGTACCTTGTCACGGTTCTTCTCAGTTTGTTATTAGGTACTGTGCCATGATATGCTGTTTGTTTTGGGCCAAAAAGCTCGAGTTTTTCTTTTTTTTAACTTTGTTGCCTTGGTGCTTTGGGTCAGATACTTTCTTTTTTATTTTTCTTTCTCCATATTGTTCACCTTTCACTATTCATTAAAAGGTGTGTAGAAGGATGATCCTCACCTATTTGAATAGCAGACAAAAAGTCTTGTGAGTAACAGAATGACAAATTTATAGGGTAGACAGGTATGACTGTAAAGCTCAAATAGCATTTATGCAGTTAGTATTTGACTGATATATGTGCTATATGAAGTGCATGTGTGTCTCCCTGTGCTTGTTTTAATGTCAATGGGTAGCTTCTACTATCTGTTAGGACCCAGCAAGGAAAGACGATAGCTAAAGGAAGTAGTACTAACAGCAAAAAACTTTCACAGCTTTAAGAAAGCTATTGGATCTGTGTTTGAGGAGCCCAGTGACAAAGCTAAGAATGTTTGCCAAAGAAAATGAAGACATTGCAGAACATGAATAATGTAGAGGAATGCATTCATGTGGTCACCAATATACACCCATTTACTGGGATCACAGAGCAGACAGCTACAGGAGATTAAACTTGCCCATGTGCAGCAACAATCTTATCATGTGAAATTCTTCTGCCTGGCCCTTTGTCTCGTTCTCCCAAAATGGCAGCACTCCAATATACAGGGTACACGGTTGCATAATATTGTTTGTGGAGCAACTGTGAATGTCTTTTTCATGAGTATTTCTCTAAATATAGCAAGCAAGCAACATAATGGGTTGTACCAGGAGGTTATCATCTTTAACTCTCCAAAATACAAAAGTGAAAAAAGAAAATTCATTATTTACTTTGTGTTTGTGTTTGACGCAATTCTGTAATGAAACATCCTGTCCAAAGTACTCTTGTACTCTGACTTCGCCAGGGCCCTATGCTTTGGGGTTAGGCTCCAAGCCATTGTGTTTCTCTTTTTTTAGACCACCTGAACATTTGATAGTGAGGGAGCACAATTTTTGGGTGAGTATCTTCATTATGGGCTCTTTCTCCAATCTTAACTGTGGCAATAAAAACATATATTAATATACAAAAGTCATATAAGTAAAAACTGATTTTTAAAGCAAAGATAACACTTTGGACAAAGGCTACAGAGAAAAATAATTTTAATAGCTATTTTTTCTGTGTTTCATAGAGTGTTTTCTTCGGCACCACACAATTAGTATGTAAGAATTCTCTCCTTGCTCTTTCCATATCATAGTGTTCTAGAACTTCCTAGAACCACCTTCTCCAGAATACCACCTTGCACCTTCCCCAAAATAGCTTATTTCTAATTGGCACTCTCTGCCACCACAGCAGACCAAGGGCTAACTGAACAGTTACTTCTACAAAGATATGCAGATTTTTTTTCTATTCATGTTTGCAGTTAAATTACAAAAAAGACAGCATACTAGATGTACTTCTGCTTTTGATCAAACCAACTGAGAAAAGAAGTCTGGATTCCCATATTTGTTTGTTCATCTAGAGAACTGTCTGATTTTACTTGTAGCATGTGCCCAAAATAGTATAGTCTCAAGGTAGAGAACACTATCTATGCATTTAAAATGTTACTTCCACTTTGACGGATGTTAATACTGAACTTGTCTGAATGCAGTGAGCAATCCATACAATGCACCATATGCAAATAGATATACTACAGTAAACCTCTTGGATAAACAAGTTGCTTTTTCTTTTCTTTTTTTGATTACATGCATACAGGGATGTGGACACAGGAGGCTTTATCCAAGAAAACAATTATGCACTCCTGAATATTTATTGTCATAAATATTTCTATAAAAATAAACAAATACACAAATAAATAATGCTCATATTAACGTCAAGACTCTGGTTATGGCCTACAAGACTATCAATGGAACCTGCTCCTCAGTACCTGCAGCACTTGCTACACCAAAGCCAGAGTGCTGCACTCCACCCATGGCTGACTGGTTATCCCACTCGCAAGGGATGCAAAAATTAGAACCGAAAGGTGCTAGGTTCTGACTCAGATGTGGTGGAATGAGCTCTCACTCAGAACTGCTGAATCAACTTCTATATTCAAGAAGGATCTCAAAACACATCTCATTTGGACCCACTTATCTTTTGACTTCCTATCTGCACCATAAACTATTATTAGATTATCTAATACCTATCTAATATCTATCTATTATATATTGCCTAAATTATATTTTTTAATGTGCTCCCTATCAGTTCTATGCATAGATACTCAGGTAAAGTGCACTGATAAAAGCAGTAGAACTGAAAGAATTGGGTGTACTTTGATAATCACTTCTTTACAACTGTATCTTTCCATTTGCTGGTGAAGTGCACTTTTTTCTGAGTTCTAAGTCTCTTTTGAGAAATGAATACATTTAAATGCTCTTTTCATTTTGCAGTCCTTAATTTTGCCAAAAGCTAAAGGTGTTTTTCCTTGCCATCTATAGAGATGTCTTAAATTCATCTACTATAACATTGTTCAAGGAAAGGCTTATTCTACATTGCAAGATGAAAATCTGAATAGCTCTTCTCCTCTTTATCATACCTTCTACTAACTCTGCAATTAAGATGGGAGATGGTTCATTTTCCACAGGAGAAGAAATGCCCCAGGAAGAGCAGTTCCGTGCATATAGATAAAAATTCATTTGAATAAACCATGTGCCAGCATATAAATATTCATGATGTGGCATGTCTAATTGCAGATAATTCTTTGCATGAAGCACTTCTAGTTATTCAGCATCATATGGGGGACAGTGCATAGCCAAGATGATGAAACTGTCATATCTGCCTGTTTCACATTCTTTCTTGTATTTCTAGTTTTAAAAAAGTATAATGAAAGACATTAAGGCAGATGCAGATGGCTGAACAACAAGTAAAGTAAAAAATAAAAATGCATGGCACATTCAATTATTTCTGATGGGTTATCATTGTTCATGGTCAGCATTTTAATTATTCAATTACAACAATTACTTACCTCACCATCCCAATTGGAATTCTCAATATACATGCAACACATACTGTAGATGTTAAGCTCGAAAGTAAAGCAGGAATTAACTGTGCCCTCATCTCGACTTGTTGGTATTCCAATGAAGGTAAGATGAACGTCTGTGCAGCCCTTGTCAGATTTCATTCATCTTCTACTAAAGGCTTTTGTATTGGTATCTTAAATATAGCTCCACCTCTAAAAAGCAAGCAAGACATAGGTGTAAGAAACAGGGAAGAAGGTTGGGAAACAGCAGCAGAAGCACAGGACTGTGCAATTTGGAGGAGCTACACAGTGTGGTGAAAACTGATGGAACCCCCTGCATATGATACCAGGGACACCCGTGACTACACTTGGCTAGTTTAATTCTGTAAAATCAAATCACAGTGATGCAAGCAAGAAAGTATTGCCTTACTTATACATGCAATGCAAAAGTAATAGTTTTATTTTAACTCTTTGATTCAGGTTTTTTTTTATGATGCATCCCACAATCAGATATGGCAATTTGATTATAAAATGAGGGAACAAAGAAAAAAATGATTATACTGTATTTGCTGATCAGCTATACAGTCTTTTGTCTGATAAAAATTCCAGGAATACAGTTGATGGAACACTGACTGTACGTCATTGTAAGTCTCCCTATATTTGTAGTCCTTATTATATGTGGCAGACACTCAGAGAGACAAGTAAATGTTTCTGCTCGGGTCCAAGGTTAAAAGAGGCCCCGGCAGCATTTGTGGAAATCCAATAAAATAGGAAGACTGCTTACATTTTCTACTGCCTAGAAAAATACCTTTATATGCATCAATTCATTTATTATACCTCTTCTGGCAATTTTCCTCACTGGATTTCCTGGATAATGCATGTAAACTATTGAATTGTGCTGATTTAGAAGGAATAGAATTGCAACTTGAAAATGCCCTACTGAAGAAGGTAAATGTTTCTATTTTTCACTCACATTAACACACCAGAAAAATATGATTTTCTTTGTGCAATGATCTAGTGAAAACCCTGGGTATTTTTAAATCCTGATATGACCAGGCAGTATGAAAGGCGACTAAGCAGAGCAAGCTACTTGGTTCTGAAGATCTGAGCCTGTGAACTAACAGTGCAGGTTATAAAGACGTGAAAATCATGGTTTTTAGCTTTGTGATGTTGCCATCCATGTCAGTAGTCTTCATTTTTTTGCTTGCCCCCCTGTCTCTTCTGGCATTGGACATCACCAGTTTTAGACTTGGATATAAAATATTAAAAAACAGAGGATTCAAGTCTTGTTTAGCAAGCTTTTTAAGGCTCCTAAGATTGATTCTTTGTGTGTGTCTTTTCAAATGAATCTTTTATTAGGTTTTTTTGAGTGAATGTGAGTGAGTGAGTGAGTGAGTGACTGACTGACTGACAATTATTCCAATGAATGTATTGTCAAAATATGAACTGGCAAGTCTATATCAATAAAGAGTAATGCTAATTTTAATGACTAATTAAGTTTAAAGATTATACTCTGTATAAAGTAACAGGTACAATGTATGTAGTATTTATTTTGGTGTCCAGACAACAATCATGTCAACTGCAGTCCTGCACCATCACATTGTTTTAGATGCAGATTAGAAGCAAGGGAAATTTTGGAGTAACTTACCAGTAACTTACCAGTTTATTTCTCTAGAAATAACTCATAGAAGAGGCTTTTCACAGAATGTGTGTGATTAACAGCAGCACCACTGACACTGTAAATCACAGAGATAAGCGGTTTCCTCTGTCCCTTAGGAACCTCATTTCCCTTTTTAAAAACCCAAATTCAGCTCTGCGCGCTGTAGATCTTTACAATTGTAAGTGCATACTTTGGTTAACATGTACTTTTAGATAAATATATATGAACAGCTGGAATGGACAGATATTTTAACTTTGTTTTGCTTGAACACACTGATTTTTGGTACTTCTTATTTCATACTGTCTAGCTTTGTAGAAGATCTCGAATTAAGTTCAGCGCCAGTTCTTCAAACTGTCAGTTTTTTTTGTTTGTTATGTTTTTTTTGTATTGCTATTATATAAAACACATCACTTTTACCAGTTTTTCTCACTGGTAAAATTTTACTCTTGTGAACACATGCAGAAAAAAGTATCCAGGTTATAAAAATGAATTGTTCATTGATACAAATGTTATGATTACTCAGATCAATTTGCTGCTTTTCACTTCATGTGAATCTGTAACAGAGCGAACCTCCTGTGGTCCAGTCTACTTTGTTCAGCATCACTTTTAAAAGAATTCAGAACACCTCATCAGTGAACATTCCACAGTCAGCCCAAGACCTACTGAGATGTGGCCTAATTCACAGGCATCATATCTCATGTTTCTTTGATTTAGAACCCGCCCCCCCCAAAAAATAAAAATAAATAAATAAAGATCACCAGTTGCCTCTTCAAACAGCAAATTGAATTCTTGAAACCTCATCTTTGAATTGTAAACTAAATTCTTCTAAATTAGATGTTTCATTGCTTTTTTCTTTGGAGATTTACAGCTAGCTCTCATAGTGTTTTATGAGCAAGAAGTTTCTTTACATTAGAAATTGTCAAGTGACTACCAGTTGGTATTAATGTAGTACCAGTATAATTGCCTATTCTACAATTATTTTTGTTAGTGGACGACAATTAGAAGCATTATATGTTCCTGAATTTGTATCACACCCACAGTCTTAAAACTTTAACAATCTTAGTTCATTTACATTCTTAAGTTCGAAATGAAGAAATTGCATTGCATGCTTTCAATTTGTTGATTTTTTTTTGTTTTCTGGTCTCCCACTTTCAAATTCTCATGAACTATCCCACATTAAAAGATTTAATATTTCACATATTTATGCTTTGAAAGACCTTCCACACTGCTACACTTCTATTTTTTTCTTTCTTTCCTCCAAATGGCAATACGCTCAATCTGTAATAACCTTTGAGCCACTTTTCCTAAAAGATATCATTATGTACATTTGATGTGGCATGGTTGGAAGGCTTATCAGCAATGCTCAAAGCAGCCCATAACAGGCCAGTCCATCGACAGCAGTCATTTTGATCTCTGGCAGCCTGTGATGTCAGACTTGCCCAGGTCTCCAGCTACTGAGCCGGGGAGAGATAAAAGCTTCAGTGACAAGTCCCATCATTATTTTCTTTGGAGTTCAATTCAAGAGCACCTGCTGCCTAATGTATGTACATCTATGTTCGAGCAAATAAGTCTTTGGGGGGCACTGAAGACTTACAGGATACACAGTAACTGCTATCACATATAATTTTTTTAGCATATATACTTAACTAAATCTATACAGTAATGGGCATTAATTAGATGTGCTGCTGTACATAAATTGTGCATCCTAAAATGCTGTTGCACTAAAATGTGGTGTGCTCACATAGCAACCTTGCGGCATTTTCCTGCAGGTCTATTTTGAGCATTTTCCGACAAGCCTATAACATCACTAAATATATGCTGGTCAGCCAGAGGGGAATTGGCATCCACGGTGAACAGTCTCAGCACTGTGGAGCTGCACCGCAGGAATTTCTGATGCTGTAATGCGAAAACCATTTTTTTCTTTTGGCCAAACTGTGGTCACTCTACCAAACAGCAGCATCTTTGGGAAGTATTTTCCTACATTGCACTGATTTGAGAGTAAGAGCTGCACAGCTAACTTGACAAAGTCAGATCAAATAAGATTATCAGCAGTTCATGCCAAATAAGAGCTATAGCACTGCCAGTTCTAGTGTGTACTAAACTGTAGGGCATTTTCTATGGCTGTACCTTGTTTACTGTGGTACTGTGAGTGCTGTGATTTAAGTATTATTTATTTTTCTTAGATGGAATATGATTTGCAAATATGCATAAAATAACTCAAGCCACACAGGTTTAAATTAAACCAAAGGCCATTTTACTAAGAGTAAGGCTCACAACAGGGGCAGCAGGCAGTGTAATGATTAGAGTTACTGGCTTGTAGCTGGACAACCTTGATTTGAATCCGTCTCTTGTGAAATATCCACAAATAACTTTTTTCATCATGAAGTGGTTCAGCAAAACTTACCCAGCTGTGTAAGAGGGTAAATAACTGTAATTTGCTTAGTATACAAACATAAGATAAGGGGCCCACGGAGTCAAAAGGGGAGAGTAGGAAAGTGGTGACAGCTAAATGGGTTTGGGAATATTGTGATCTCACTGGACTTTGGGGGCGGAGGGGGGATATGACAGTAGCCTTTTGTGAGGTCCATTGTCATGTAGTAGCAAGCCACACATAAACAATCTAGGAGTCTGATAACATGAGTATGATAACAACAATGACTTTTCACTAATTTATGACCATTTGCAGAAAGGTGGTGTGGGGGGCTGCAAACAGCTATCCTTGGCAGCAATTTTTAGCATAAAAATCTGTATCTTTTTTGTTCATAACATCAATGCAGGTTGCACTTTTTACATGCGCCTCTATTTGTTAAATTTGATTTTTGTAAAGGAGAAATGAGACAGCTGTTGCTCTGTGGGCTTTCGGCATTTGTTTGTTGGAAGAACCCATGAAAGAGTGACGCATGATGTAGGATCTCAGGATGCAGGGAGCACTGTGGCGCTCATTAGCAACGTCTTGTTCCCCACAGCAATGTTTGGAAAACTTCCCATGTTTACGAGTTTTGTTTTTTTGCAAAGCTTGTGTTTGTGTGAGCAAGGAGAAAATTAGCACTTTCAGAGCATAGACCATCAATTATCTGTAAAATTAAAATGAACTAAAAACCAGTTCCAGGCTCTGGACTGCCATGACTTTTACCAAAGTAAATCAATGATAATTGGATAAATGGATGGATGGATGGATAGCAGTATTTGTTCTACTTTAAAATTTCCTGTGGAAATGCAAAATGACCTTGGAAATAACTGTATTGAAATGTTTATGTATGGCATGTGCTTAAGTGATCAAAAAAAACAGTGGAGGTGTTGGTGTACAGACAGAAGATGTAAAAACAGAAAACAACTTTATGTTTCTTATTTGCTGGGTTATCTAGGTAAGAAAATGGAAAGGCAGAAAGGTAAAAAAATACTAATACATTATGTATTAGCAAACTACTTTTTCCTTATGTAATATATTACCTCACTAATGTATGCAGCACTTTATGTGTGTGTGTGTGTGTGTGTGTGTGTGTGAGAGAGAGAGAGAGAGAGAGACCCATTTGTCCTCTTCCAAACACATATCTTATACTGAATACGTGTGTGTGAGATTCTACAAATTATTTTCGTTTGCATACATATTACAACTACTAGTTTCTTCAATCTGAAGCACACCCCGATCACCCTTGTCAAGAACTTCACTACGGAAAAATCTCACTTAGGGTGAAGAGTACTTTTGTGCTATATGTCAAGTCCATGGCATGAAAACCAGCAGGCAAATAGAGTGAACTTTATACATGTGGAGATTTTAGTTTCATTATTTTTTTACAAAGAGTTGTTTATAGTATAAGGGTATAATTGAGGCTCAGTAATTGTTTCCACAACAGTGACAGTCACTGTCTTGACCCCATAACCTCCAGATAGTTTTTACATACTTTGACCATATACTGCTAGTTGACAATATGTAAAATTTGTATGTGCTCCTCAAGAAATTTTTGGGAAACATAAGCTTCATGAATAAAGGGGCATCCTGGAAGTACTCAAGAGAATTTCTTGTGACAGGATTACTGCCAAATTATTACGCATATTCACAAAATTTGGGGACACTAGCAAAACTTTTCAGGTCCATTTAGATTTTTGCCAGGCCCACTCCCTGACACCCTGTTAAAACATTACAAAGTGAGTAAGTACATCATTTTAATTCAAACAAAGTCAGTCAGTCGAGTGCTTTAACATCCAATTGCTCTGAGAAAAGTTTGGATAAATATTATACAGTAAATAGGTTTGCCTAGCAGCTAGCCTGGGGCTGTTTAGGGCAGTTACACTGCAGCTGTCAACAGCATCCTAACCCATAGACAAAAAAACAAAGATTTATTTACAAACATTATGTTCCCCTTGGTATTAAACAGAAAACTGCAACTTTACACACACTTAATAAATTTTTTTAACGATCACATTAAATGTCATGTATGTACAATGAATCATGCATGTACTTTCAAGCTATTTAAAGCTCATGCTTTATATCAGAAAGATAATCTTGAATTTCTAAGGAAAAAATAGAAGTAACTTTTGTCAACCTCAACTTGAAGTTTTCTGATTCCTACTAATTATGTAGCAGCAAAGATGTATGTTTGCAACTGACCAACTATGATGTATTCTCAGAGACTCACACACTTCCACGCTGCTGCGTGGTCTCTCAAATACAGACCACATGCTATTGCTGACTTATTCCACATAATAGAGGTAAACAGTTGTGAGGACAAAAAAAAAAATCTCTGTGAATCCTTTGGAACTATTGCATGGTCTAAAAGCTTGAATATTAAAGCAACATTTTCAGGGAGGATATGACGGCGCATAATTGTTTGTGTCTTATTTCTTCAACCAGACTGCTTTTACTTAGTTGAAAATGACAATATCATGTTTCAGAAACAATTCATGCAGAAATCCGAATAGCCATTAAGTGTTAACAAGTTTGAACAAGTTCAATTCATAACAGGTGTTAAAAGTTTATCTCAGCATTACATGTATCTGGTTTCAGTTGTATCACTACAGGTCTGACTCTCAGTACTTTCATTACACTGGGGTAGAAATTTTACTAAACATAATATAAAACACATGGATTCAGGAAATATACTTTAAGCTGTTGATCACTGGAAACAGTATTCTGAACAGCACAGATACTGCACAGGCTGAAGGTTACATAAATGTAAAGGATGTGAAAATACAGGGATAACTTCAAAGTTGCTGATTAGTGGCTACATGGAAACTTTAAGCAGTTAAAAAAATATATATATCACTTCCAATCCTTCATTACTGTCAACTGCTGAATCCTTGTCAGGGTCAAAACAGTCCAGAGCCTATCCCTATCAAAAAGCCTTTTTCTTCAGAAGCCTCACAGGCTATTCCACTGAGTCCAAACAAAATATTAATGAGGGACAAAAATCTTTAACCTCTAGGGTATGACTTCATGTCTCAGTAAATTCTGTACTTTAAATACTCTTGGGCTTCATTACGATACTGACCTGTATGAATCTGTGAAACTCACTCCCGTTGCCTAAAGAATGAAATAATAATCATAATCACAGCTGCTATTAGTTAATGCTAAATAGAACCAAATAATAAACCAACACAGGGGTCCGTGCCTGTGTTTTCTCTTCTGTTTATTTCATGTTACAAGCAGTTTGAAATATTGATATCGTCTGCAATTTTCTCTTCACAGCAAACCATTACGTGAATCTTATCTTTATTAATGACTTGACTGCTCATCACTTGACAGCCTGCATTCCTTTACATATTTTAGGCATCCTTTCATTGTTAATATATCCCCCCAGAAATTATACATGGTCTACAACTGCAAGGGAGACATGTAAACTACTCCATTTTTAGGTAAATTAATCAATTGGCCCCTCTTCAAAAGAAGCTGTGAAAAACTTATTTCATGCAATGGTTTACCAAAGTAGAGTTTAGAATCACAGCAGGATCTAAATCACATCAACCCACTAATATGTTAAACTTATTCTCAAGTTTGACGTTTCCATCTTAGTGTTTTTCAGAACATCACACTCGTACTTTGAGATAAAAAAACGTCTTAATTTATTGCAGTCAAACTGCCTAACATTTCGTAACAGTCATATAATATTTACACAAAAGCTTTGATTACGTTTGTTAAACATCTCATGGTGTCCTCTGAATAACCGAAATATAAAACACAGAGGTCATTACACAACGGTCATTTCTGTGGGAATCTGCTACCCTACCCTGCAGGAACAAAGAACTTTTTACAAAAAAGTTCAGACTCCCGGCTAAAATGCTTTGCTTCCCTCTGAGGAGGTGAACAAACGGAAGTTCATTTTTGAAGTGGCGTAATAATGAGAGACGTGGGGTCAGCTGAGTCCTGCGAAACTTCCTGCAGCTCTGCCCACATCTGAGACGAGGACTCAATGGGGGACCCCTGTGGCCAGCTGTATCCTATCAGTGGAGGCCCTGCTCTTTTCTGTAGGCAAACTCTGTTTTCCCATTTTGGCAAGCTCACCAACGGCCATGACAATTTATCACCAGGGACTGCGAGAAAGGCTTCATCTATTTATCGGCCTTCTGCTTATGTGTTTGAACAGTCATCTGTGTAAGTCACTGCTGTGTGGCCTTTGGAGAATATTTTCCGAAGCTCTCTATCCCACTTGATCACAACAAGGGGATTTTGGACAATTGCTTTTGTCTCCGCAATGCATATAAGTCAGCTGCTTGTGACATGACAAGTGTTGTGTGTCATCTGACCACAAAAATAAAGAGCAACTTCTAATTTCTGGGGAAGCAGCTAGTGTAGAGGTTATGGCCACTACCTTGAGATAATTCCAAGCAATATGAAGTCATTTCTCTTTACAGGCTTCTAGGTGTGGGGCCAACACATGTTGCAGTATTGCCAGCTTTTGCCTTGTATTCGGAAGGTTCCCAAATAGAACCCCACTTATTCTGCAATACCCTTGAACAAGACACGTACCCAAAAACTGCTTCAGGAACAATTAATAAGCTTCTAAGTCACTTAAAATAGCAGTGTCAAATAAGGGAAGGATTGTAAATGTTGAGAGAGGGAAGAGAATCAGATTTCAACAAAAGATGCATATTCTTTAATATCTGTAGTGCAGGTATATTGTAACTGGGATATGCTGCCAGAATGCATGGATGTAACTGGTTAAGATGCACTGATTTATTCCTCTTTTCTGGAACTCTCTAATACACTAATAAGTCTATTTAGTGTCTTGGAACAGAGGAGGTTTAGCAGACACGTTTTTGGTTCTGAAGGTAAACCACTGATGTGACTAACCTTTTTGGTTGAGAAAGACTGTTGGACGTAGCAGCCTGTGAATGAATAGCGATAGCAGATTGCATGACAGCACATCAAAACTTCCAAAAAGGAAGTGGAAGCTTGTTGGCTGGAATCCTGGCCACTATGGTTGAAGTGCATCAGCTTCAGGAACATCAAGTCTGTGACAAAGTAAAGCTGTCACTGAATTGCTAAACCTCACGTTATTCTGTTTCTTTCTCGGCTGTTTGTCTAAGCCAACCGTCAGCTACAATTAGCACTGTTTAAGTAAACATTTTTGCAGGTTATGGCCTACACAGGCAAAATTTCCATCTGTCTCATTAGCTGCATATAAATGCATCTTCATTTGTTTGGAATGTGATTGCATTCGTTATAATAGCTACTCCAGAGGAGTGCAAGGAAACTGTTTTACACTCACCAGTGGGATAAATGTAGAGTGCACCATATATATACAGTAAGTAAACTGCCAGGTAGTGTGTACCTTTTGTAGGAAATGAATGTCACCTCCCATCTAAATTATGCAACTATGTGTAAATTTCACACACAATTTAACACTGATATAGTATAGTATAGCATAGTATGTCTTCTGAACCATTACAGGTTTTTTTGTTTTTTACACAGTACTTGACAAAATCTATCCATTTACAGGTTAGTTAGCTAAACAATACCATTAAATGGAAATTAGGAGTAAGGGACGACACAGTGGAGAGCATGGATATACAGCTCCCATGTGATGGTCAGAAAAACAGTGATCAAAAATAATTTCTTAGAGCAGGTTTTTTTGTAAATTATGAATGAAAACCACTTTTTACACCTACAATACCATTGATAAATGCTCAAAATAATTACAATTTTGTCCAGTACTTGAGGAATGTTGTTTGAATTGCTTTTGCTAAATATTGAGTGCACACTCCAGCAATGTCATAGAAGTAAAGTAGGTTTTTCTTTCACTTCTTGAACGTTTTTGATTAAATAAACTGGGGAAACTGAAACTGCATTTGAATATGACATTTGGAAGTTCTGAATGGTTCATTACTATTTCATTTAACTTTTTTATTTTACCATATATTTGTTTATTTTGGCTCTTGTCCTTAGTGATCTATAAACATAAAAGCTAATTTTCACAAATGACAGATTACAAATATTTGCCACCTTGCTTAAAAAATGTTTTTTTCTTTTTATAAAATAATAATCTAGAAAAAAAGTTAGAAATCCAGATTAAATGACATGTTTTTCCTAAAAAATGTGATTAAATGTAGGTATTATATGAATGAATAACCAGAAACAAACAAGACACTAGTTATTTTTTATGTGCTGGTTAACTCGCAAGTAACATAACTGCACAATCTTGGCTGCTATGCATTTTATATCTCATTATCATATATCCACTACCTACCATTTTCTGACCTGCTAGAATACCCAGTGCCCCTCTTGACATCAATAAACAGATCTCTGTATTCAGAGTAAATATTTGTTTGTACTAGTTCATACTGTTTTTCACTCCATAGGTAAAGAAGGCCCTTTGAGCGTGAGAACATTCTTATCAACATTCACATCCTTCCTTAAATAATACATGCTTGTGCGTCTATATGCATGGTTAAAAGATGGAAATGATTACCATTTCTCCCCACACCCATAACATATGGACATCTGCTTCAATGCAGCAGGACAAAAAGTCTCTCCACCCTGACCTCATGCATAGTCTTTATTAAGGAGCTATTTTTTATGGTGTAAGAGCATCCTAATTTATTTCCTCATTCAGCGCAGATTGCTTTGAAAATTATCTTTTCAAATTATCAATTTAAATTTAATGGTTTATACATTCCTATACTGACTTTGTGATGAATGTTGAGGAAGAAATATGATGCTGAAATGGACCACTGATGCTGAAAGGCTGAACTAATCAAAGCAGAAGACACAGATAATGGCAGACACAGTATGTGGACTCAAGATAGATAAAAACGGATTGCACGGAAAGAGAAAAATGAGTCAGAGTTATTCTGTAACCCTCACGCACTCCAAGACGCAAGAACAAAGATCTAACTTAAGATCATGTTAATTATTAGTGTGAAGCCCTGTCTCTTTAAAAGCTTCTTGACTGGGAGCCAGCAGGTAGTATGATGTTCACAGTTGTCCCCTTATAATCTCTGTCTATAGTACTCTTGGGACACTGATCCTCAGTTGCTCCAGTCAAACTTATATACTTCTGTACACATTCATAAATAACTGTAGCATAAAAAAGTACCATAGTGCACAATCCTAACAGCAAGATCCCCCTGGTAAATGCTTAATCTAAATAACAAATGAATAATTTGGAAAAGATTTTTGGTTCTACACTCCTGACAGTGGTAATATTTTCAGATTCTCAGATAGTCCATCTTTGCTTTTGATGCTTATACTTTTGCAAATATGAATCTTCATATAGTCACAGCAGAAGGCAGATTAGAAGGGTTTGTTCCCAGGGTTTCAGCTGGGATGGAAAACAGACCTCCTTGATTCAGGGGGCCTGTTTCTTCCATCAATACGGTTAATTGCAAGCCAACAGAACGTTTTAGAAAACAAACTTGAGATTGGGGAACAAACCTCCTTGTGCAGCTTGAATCTTCATTTTAAAGATAAAGAGCATCAAATGCTCTAAGTGCAAAAATTAAGGTTAGATTCAAAAGTCAGGCCTGTTCTTTCTCCTAGTTGACATCATATTTATTCCGTCTTTGTGATAAGACCACTAGAAGAAATAAACTCTCAATTCTAGCAATAAAATCCTTGTTCAACAGCCAAAGGGCCTCAACTGAAGGTGGCCTGTTGTTGTTGGCAAGCTGTGACAGCTAAAGATGTTACTACTGTACACTCAGGGAGTAATAGAGAACACACTGGTTGACTGATTCTGCTTATGTTTGAGCTCTCAAAATGACTTGTACATGGGAGAAAAAGAGAAAGCAATTCCTTGTGATGAAATGCATGTCATATTGTTCACTTTGCCTAATATTTCCAAGGGCACCATGATTAATGATCAATACAAAGAGGACTTTTGCTACTATCCAGACACAAATATAACATTAACACTTTATAAGATATATAACTTATAACTGTAAAAAGGGGTAACAGGCAACATAGTGCTTTGAGTTGCCACCTTACACTTGAAACACCCAGATTCAAATCCCTGGTCATGCTTTAGTATTGTTGTGGAAGTACTTATCCTGAATTGCTCCCATAAATAAGTACAGAGTTATATGAAAAGGTAAGTCACTGTACATACATTGAGTATAAATTGCTTTGGCGAAAAATGTCAGCTAAATATGTTAATTTAATATGGTGTTTGAGTTTGCTCTTTCTTAGACATTATTTGGTACTTGTTAATGGAGTTGTTCTGCCTTGTTGTCCTGGAAAACATTGAAATTACTGAAAATCAATTTTAAAAATTCATAGGTGTAAAAATGAAATTTGACTGGTACTGTAATTCACATAATAAACCTAAAATACTGCTTTCTTGTGCATGACTTTTGGCACACTTGACACAGAGAGATTAAGCTCTATGCGTGTCATGTATGCATCACATGCACCCACATGTGAAAGTGCAGCTTCAGTTGAAAACAAGCTTACTCAGTTGTGAGACTTGGCTCAGTAGGTCATTTTGAGGAAAATCTCCAGTTCAGCCCTCTTCGACTTTACAGTCAATTTCATTTGTGGGAACCTGAGGTTAGCATTAATGATAATGAGTGTCAGAAAATGAGAGGAAGCTGAGACATCTTCTTGCCAGAACCGAGAATCCATACTGAACCTCTACCTTCCATTAACAGGGCCTTTACCCAACTGAGTTTCTCCTCAGTCTACCTCAGTGAGGGGTAGGTGATGGGAGGAGGTGCAGCTTCATCTTTAGCATAGTTTGCTGCATAGCTGCAGGATTGGCAAACAGCACACAAATCACGTTCTATTAAAAAACTCAGCAATCAGTTATAAAGCTTTCTCTGTTGTATTTGGCAAAATAATCCCTCATTTGAATTTCATAGATGAAACTTGTGAAGTCCTCCAGCAGATGAAAAAAGATTCTGCATACTAAACAATTTGATTAAAATAAGTTTTTTTTCCATGAGTACTAGGAAAAAAATGGAAATGAAAGAAAAATACATCTCTAGTAGTTTAAGTACCAGTAGCTACTAACCCTTCGCAGGTATTCTGGAGTGTTAAACTCAGCTTATGTGGGGTTCTACTGTGGTTAGCTGATGCAGTAGAATCCATATGGAGAGAAACTGTAATCCAGAGGTCTCGGGTAACTTCTATATCTTCTATAAAACCTCTTCTGAAGGATGTGACCATGAGTAAGTAATAGATGCAACTCAATGTCATGCATATCCCCCTACCTCTAAAGCTGTTTGGAAAATTCTCAGAGTCCATGAGAGACCAAACAGTTCTGCTACGTGGTTCTTTGTGTGTGCACTTATGCTGTGATAATGTAATCCACTAAAGCAGTTTAAAAGAAGAGATTTTCATTCAACATCACTCTTTTGAAGTTTTTCCAGCTGCTGACTTAGAATATAAGGGGCTAAAACATTTAAAAAATAAGTTCCATTCTATGGGGTCCATTCATTGCTCATTCAAATGACATTGCAAAGGGAATGATTTCTGAATGAAAACCGAAAATCTCTTCAGCCCAGAAATTCTTTTTATTACAAGACTGATAAAAAGAGTTCTGAATTTGAAACATGTAATTTAAGTCATGTGAATAGGCTGCTTTCCTCACAGTGTTTATTATTCATTACTGAACGGTCAGATGCTTAAATGACCTGTGATGCGGTAGCAGCCATTCACTACAGATCATTGTCTCACTATTTCAGTGGACACAGCATTAGAACCTCAAGAAGGTATCACCTGAGGGAATTATGGGAAGGCAGATAGGATTTTGCTCACATAGCCGTATGAAATAATGTGTCTGCAGACTCAATATTGAAACTTTAAATTTAAAATAACAGTTTCTTATAACTGTATGATCATACCAGATTGAACGACATATTAACAAAACAGGTAAAAACTACCCAGGTTGAGACATTTTAAAACATTTGTATATTACCTTTAAAACATTTTTTTAAATCTCCAAGCTTAAAACGTTAGTATATGTTATGACAATACAAGTATTTTTGGATTACTTAAAATGTGAAAATAGAGTGGAATAGGTTATCCCTTTTAACATAAAAAACAAGTTTACTATGAATTCAGTGATACAGCACTAGTAAATACTGTAGTTAGGACAGATAGTTAATACAACTATATTAATAAACAAGAAAGATCATTTGCATTTTTTCTTACTGGTCATTTATAATACATTTTCCTGCAGTTTATGTATAAACCTAGGGATGAGTAATAACTAATATATTTTGAGTGACGAATACCTTATTCTAAAAAGAGTAATTAGTTTTAAGTGAAAGAGTAATAAAATGTTTTTTTTAATTGGCTAATTATAAGTAAATACATAAGGAAATTTTCAGTAGAAATACAGTACTGTGCAAAAGTCTTAGGCACCTGTGGGAAAAATGCTATAAAGCGAGGATGGTTCCAAAAATAATGCCATAAATACGTATTAATCAATAAACCTTCTAAAAAGTGCAGTAGACAAAAAAAGCCTCAATCAAATCAGTATTTGGTGGGACCACCCTTTGCCTTTAAAACAGCATCAGTTCTCTTATGCAAACTTGCATGCAGTTTAAAGTAGAGGTTGGTAGGTTCTTCCAAACATTTTGAGGAACTGGCCACAGTTCTTCTGCAGACTTTGACTGTCTCTGCATGTCCTCCCAGACTGACTTGATCATGTTGCGATCAGGGCTCTGTGGGACCATACCGTCTGTTGCAGGATTCCTTCTTTTTGCTGAAGATAGTTCTGTATGACTGAAATTGGGTGTTTGAGGTCATTCTCAGGCTGCAGAATGAATTTGGGTCCAATCAGAAACCTCCCTGATGGTAGATAAGAATCTACCTGTACTTCTCAACAGACATTGAAGTTGCATGCCTAAGACTATTGCACAATGCTGTATACCTTAAGGTACATTGATTAAAGATAAATTTATTAATAAAATTGTATTGTTTATGTATTATGAACTATAAGTTATAGGCCGTATCTCACACTTTAAAATCTGGCTTCCTGTCCTGTGTGCATATCACACAGCCTCACTGAGAACAGTTCCCACTGATAAACATGTTTGGCTGAGTGCAGCTTCATCTTATGGAGCAGAGCAAGTGACAAATGTGGAAGTTATTGCATTGCCTGACCACCTAACATCTGGTCCTCATATAACTCTGATTGCTCATTTGTGGTTTATCGTTCAATGTCCACTGTGAGTTATAAGTACATAATCTATGATTTACATATCCTTAGTGATTTTGCAGTTCTCCAGAGTTTGCTTTCAAACATTTGACTTTTTTTCAGAGAAAAGTGAGCAGGATAAAGCAAAAGAAAGGATGAGCATTCATTTAAAATGATTTGATGGAATATGTTTTTCAGATTGACACCCGGGATTATAGAAAAGAGCTGAGTAGCTAAATAAGCTCAACATTGCCAGTCCATTTTGTAGTTGAGGCCCTATTTAATCAGTTCATCAGTTTGAATATAAGATTTATTTTCATACAATTGTATAGCCAAGTGGATCAGTTAAAACCTTTTAACATAATATTGTCATAACTGGTTTGAGGGGCAAAAGAACATAGATTCAAGAATTTGAGGTTTGCTCCTCAATTCTTCTTCATTGGGACAGTTTTAGAGGAAAAGCGGATCAGGAAAGAGGCTCTTACTGACTGGATTGAAGAGGCTTAAAAGGGGGAGTTATGGCAGTTGAGTCTTTCTTGGTTATGTATGGCAAGTGTCAGGGCTGGAATGTTGTTCAGTAGGGAATTCCAGGTGAGGGTATGCAAAATGTTCCTATCTGGTGTGAAGAGTCCTGCATGTGTATGTGTGATGGTTGGGATGATAAGGAGTATACATACTAGCTGAGTTACCGTGCAATGGCCAGGTTAGAAAGTGGAAAGAGAGCAAGTTAAAAAACTACCATATTATGCATCACCAAACTGTATTACTGTTAAAGTGGTTCTATTTATTACATAAGTATTGCTAGTGTTGTCAAACAGGTAGCTCTTGTAGAGAGGGAAGCACACATTAGACATTAAAAAGGATGGAAAGTTAGAAAGGAAAAAAGTAATAAAATGTGAATATGTATAACTAGCAAAGCACTGTCTGTGGGTTATGTATTATTTCAATAGAGTTCAATAGAGCAATAGAGTTATTGGGGGCTACGTGGACCTTTGACCTCGTAGGCTTGGAGGGGGGTGGGTCTGGGACGCCAGGCCTCACTGCTGAGCCATCCGGAGGTGTCGTGGGCCTAAGTCAGCAAAACACCGATGAACGATGGTGCCTACCTGATGACCCCGGTAAAGAGCTTACAAGGTGGCGTGTTAGGGTTGGAGGGGAGTAGGTGGGTAGGTCGTTAGATGGGTATGGTAGGGCTCTATGCTTTATCCCAGTGGGTAAGCACAGGATATCTGTCAAACTTATCCTGTATATTCATAATTAATTTCTGAAAAATGTTTACCTTTTCACAGATTTTACAACTGTTGCATAATTTCAACACATCACAGCTACTGGCTCCTACTCTTGCTCCAGCTTGGTGATAATAGTAATGTGTTTTTTTTTTTTTTCATCTGTGAAGCACAACCCTACCCCCTTGACCCCTCTATCTTGTCAGTTCAGGGTGTTCACTAGCCACTCCCATCCCATCAACCCCCTACCAGTCACCGCTCTCTTTTGGTGTTATGCATTATCGTAGAAAACAAAAAAACAATTTCATATATATGTTGTGCTTGACACATAGATGCTCACATATAACAGTTGCTGGCTCCCATCTTTTCCACTTAGGAAAAACGCTTTTAGTACATGCAGTACATGTGTACCCCACAGACATGCTCGTGGAACACATGAATGATGATGTGGATGCCACAGAGAGCAACGTGCAGGACAGTCCTAGTAATGTGCAGGCAGTAATAAATTATTATTATTATTGTTATTATTATTATAGTGCCATAATGTATAGTCAATAAACTTTTTGCATTTAGCAGACAAACTGTGTGAGACATAACTGCATATGTGTTTCTAAGCTGTATTTCAAAAAATGAAGAAAAAATTTTCACCATACTAAGTGGTCTTTTTTAATAAACTTGACTATACAAAAAAACCTCACTTTGTGTGATAAGCACCGTTGCTAAATTTCGGTTTGGTGGCTTGAAAAACAAAGCTATGTATAAAGAACAAACTGGCAAAAAGACAGAAAAACAGACATAGTGAGACTGAGATTTAGAGAGAGGGAGAGACATGCAGTATATTCATTCTGAGAACCCTGTATACACCTGCACCAGTAGCATAAAAGGGAAGGGGGTGGTAGAGAGCCTTACCTTCCAAAAACCAGGAGGTTAAATTACAAAAAAGTTGAGTCACAGGGCACTTATTAACTATTCATATATTCATGGTTTGACTGTTCCTGCATTAAATACCTACTAATTAACTGTAAGGATCTAGCAGATGCTCAATGGTCCTTTATAATACATATCACCATGCAGCTGCAGACCATTATCATGCAAAATTGCTAATGCACAAGTCCTTTGTGCTTTTTTTTTACTTTTTATTACCATAGCCAGGAAAATATATGAAGGTTATTACGTATGGTCTGCACATCCCTAAATCCTGTGCCTTGATGGCAATATAAGCGTGGTGTGGGGAATTTCTAAATGGTTTATTCCCATGGTTATTACAGTGTTCATGATAACAGTGCACTGCACTTCAGCCCTGCTGAGATATAATATGAAAAAGTGTGAATTGTGTGGAAGCTTCATATGTTTTACCAGTCACTGCTCTCCCTACACAGGACAACCACTCGGGTCGCTGGTACTGCAAATCATTACCAGCTGGGTGCAAAATATATAACTACTATAGGCAGAGTCACTGACACAGTGTGATAGCAATAGTTGTAATAATACTGTATCTTTCAGTCCAAGCAGATTTTAATAACACTAACGTCTACTATGATTAAAATACCCATGATCATTACTACTAAAAAGTTTTAGATGATACTTCAGGAGGGAAGTTTTTAGGCCATGCTGAAGTGGCCACATCAAAAATGCTCAACCTCTTAGCAGAAAAGTATTGAAAGCCCAAACCACTTCCATAACTCAATACAAGCTGTTTGCTGTTTTCCATCTCTTCTTCATTTTTTAAATTTTCCCAAGATGTCCTCAAAGGACAGTGACTTTGACAACGTGACCCCTTTGGCAAAACAAATCCTCCAGCTGACTCCGTGCCAGAATAATAGAAGTTCTATACACTAAGCAGATGCTGTCCATACTGAACTTCACATATCACCCAGATGTTTTTAACTACAGCGCTGTAAAGTAGAATTAGAGTCAACATAAAGTAAGATCCAGCATCACAGAAGGGTAGTAAAGTCCCAGTAAAATCTCATACACCATATTTATATAATCAATCCGCAACTTTGAGCATTGCAATCAGCAGCTGTGGCTATACAAACAGACACTCATTGTCCACTTTTTTAGGTACACCTATCTTACACTGGGTTAGTCCACCTTTTGCTTCCACAGAGCCACAGTGTTTTTCACCGTACAGAATCAAAAAGGAGGTGAAAATCTTTCATATGTCGTTCGATCAATGCTGAAATGATAGCATCACACAGTTTCTGCAGATTACTGTTGCAAACCTCATATTCACCCTCATCCCAAAAGTGATTTACTGAGTTGAATTCTGGGAATGATGCATGACACTGGGTTAAGCTGAACTGGTGTTCATGGTCATGGAGCCACCTTGTGATCATGTGTGCCGCAACCTTTGGTGCAAAGCCAGTTTCTGACAGTACCACGTACAGTATATACCTGTATGTCATAACAGAAACTGAAATCCATCAAACCAGGTGACATTTTTTCCACTTTTTAATTGTACAGTTTGGTGATCGCATACTCAGTCTAGCTTCGTCTTCTTCTTTTAGTTGATAGGAATGGAATCCATTATGGTTTCTGCTACTGTGGTCCATCCACTTGAGAGTTTGAGGAGTTTTGGGTTCCACAGATGTCTTTCTCATTCTACTGTGCTGTATGGAATTTCGTCTCCTCTGAGGTCTCCATTAAAATTTTTTACCCACATATATATATATGTGGGTATATATGTTTATATATGTGTATATATGTTTATATGTTTATATATATATAAAACATAACATTCTCTATAAACTCTAGACATGGCAGTCTGCATAAAATCCCATGATTTGGGCTGGTTGTAAAATGTTGGAAACATCACATCTGGTATTAAATCATTTAAATCACACATCTTGCCCATCCAGTGTTCTGTTTGGAAGAATGGACTCTACAGCCAACATTTTAAATCTTTAATGAATTATTTGCTAGAATTACTATTCAAAATCTATCCATTTATCCATCCATTATAAATGGTCAATTTTTCATTGCAATGTTGCAGTAATCCAGAGCCTATTCCAGAAATATAAAAGAAGAGGCTAGGTACTCCCTGGAAGGTGCACTAGACTATCCAGAATGACTTGCAATTAAGCCATCTTGTACAGACTATATGTTTTATTGACGATAGTGAGGGTGTGGTCTTTGGCCAAGGGTACTATAGCAGGTGTACTTCTAGGTCTTGATCACCAAACTTCATATATCATCTTTATGCCTTTTATTTATAATGCCACCTGCTGATGGTTTAACTTTATTATCATTATTTTTTTATCTAAGTTGCTAAAATAAAGTAGATTATAATTTGGAGAAGTTTAAAGACAGTTACTGTGTGTCCAAAACTTAAGTGGGTCTTTGAATGTAGTTATTCTTGATCTTATTTTTACTTAGGATATATTTTTATTTAACGCTCCATTTCTGCCAGCTTAAAGAGAAAAAGCCAAAATGTCCTATAGTATGAAATGCTGGTAATCTCAAATGAACAAAATAGAAAATACCTGAAGGGAGAAACCCAGGAAATTGAAGGGATATTAAACTTTTTGTTATGACACTGGAGTAACTTTCCCCAACTCTCAGCTATGGAGTTTCTTTCTTTTTTTTTCTTTCTTGGTACCTAAGAATTTGAAGATGAAGCAAAGGCTGTGAAACTTTTCTTTTTTTGTAATGACTTGGAGAACAGGAAACACTGCATCACCATCCTTTGTTTCTTCAGTGTCACATCTCTATTCAGGATGACATTTAAATAGAACAGGATAAAACTTAATTAATCAGCTTAGGGAAATTCACCTGTACGGTAGCTTAAAATAGATGACATATAACATGTGACATACAAGATGCGCAAAAATCACACATACTGATTATCAGAATATATGCAGGTATAGAAAAAGAGCAGTGTGGAATGTTTGAGTAGTAGAGAAAACTGAAAAAATTCTAACACTGTAGACCTGACAGTAATATTAGAGGATCAGGATAATTCTCTATTTACAAAAACTCAAAGTGGAGTGTAAAAACAAAAAAACAAAAAGGGCTCTATTACTCATTATTTCCCCAACAATAGCAGAAAGCTGCTTTGAAAGATATGAAAAAAAATCAAATGTTCATGAATACACAAGAATGAGTAATAGAATTGTTCAAGCACTATTTTCTAAAGTTCTGTATAGATATTACAGCTGAATGCAAAAGGCAAAACAAAAAGCAGGAAAAAACAAGATCTAGAAAGGTGGTGCTGGAGAAGACTTAAGGATACTGTGGGCAACCAGGAAGACAAAGAAATGTTGGGTAAACCTAAAACAGAACTTTTATTTAAAGCACAAATAATGAAACCAAGTTTAACATACATTTGACATATAGTACAAAGATCAGTCTCTTTCATGTTTGAAAAACTTGAATGAAAAAAGAGAATGATCAGCAATAAGATGGAATGACACAATCACAATGACCACACACCATTTAACACTAAGGACAGAAGGGCAGGACAGAAGTTTCTAGAGGCATGCTATGTGATCGCAAAGAGCCAACATCAATACGATGACGCATAACATATTTTTTATCTTTTACAAAAAGAAGGACCACATTGAAAAATAGTTATGACTTGTGTTCTGTACACACTAACCACTGGCAGGAAAACAGCACCACATTTATGGAGACAATAAAAAATGCAATGCAAGACAATAAAGCTAGAAAAGAGTAAAAAATATTTAATAAAACATTAAAATAAATGCATGTATCTTAGCTTTCCCTCTCATGAACAGATGTAGCTCAAATTAAGTAGCATTTCTCCCTTTCCTTTTAAGTATGAACTGGATTAAGTCCTGACTTTCCTGTATACTTTATAATGGAAAGTAATCATTTTTTTTCATTAGATTGCTCTGTGTATCAGCGTAATTTCCTGCAGTTTCAATCTGCTTGCTTGCATCAAAGTATTCAGATATTACACTTTGTTTTCAGAATCATCAGCCATACCTTCACAGGTACCTAGCTAGAATATTCTGAAAATATCTCTAATGTTGGAGCGATATTATCCAATTCAAACATTTCACAGCCGTGCTAAACAAATTGATAGTCTAATTATTTCCCCTGTGTAGAATATTTCCATATAAACTCCCTTTAAGGAACTTTAATTGAAAAATAATAAAATTATGATAAAGCTCAGTTCATGGTTGCATGATGAGCCTTTTTTACGGTATAGGAGCCAGTATGAAGGTTTTTGAATGTTGCAAAACACAAAAACAACCAGATGAGCCTTGATCTTGATATATAGCCATTGATCTCCAGAGCATCAATCTGCAACTCTGCCAACATTCCTCAATGTCTGCCAGTTACCCAGGAACAAACAGCAGCTCTCAGTGACAATGACCCTATACTGCTAGCTGATCAAAAAGAAAGGAAATGATCTCTTTTTTGCTTTCTGTATACAAACTTTATACAATTACCTTACGTGATTTCAGTTGTATTTCACAACAGACCATTTAAATAATTAGAAAATAAAAGGTACAGTACTGTTCTTTTCTACTAAGGTTGGCCTGTATTCGATTGGGGCTATTCTTTCTCTATGTCTCTGTCTTATTCATTAGGTGTTAAGACTCTAGAAGTTAATTAGGTTTTAACACCTGCTTAATGAATAACCCATTAGGTCTTATTTACTACAGGTGGAAGTGATCAAAGATCCTCCTGAGATGGGGTAGGTGGGTGATGGTAGAAGACATGGCTAAACAGCATAATCTCTCTGTTTCCAGTAAAACATGTAATCTGTACCGATGGGTAAAATTTCAAGTCACTTTAGATAATCTAGAGTCCCTTCCCAACCTTGTTTTTAATTTCTGGAATAGTCTCTGAACCACTGTGATTCTGCATTGGACAAGTGGTCATGTATAAAGGATGGACGAATGGGCTTTAGATTGTAGTATTTACTTCATTTTAATTTCAGCTGTGGAGTTCAGAAAATGTGATGTAGTCTTACTACCTGCTGCCTCCACAAATGTATAATACACAAAAATAAATACATCTCCAAGTTCAAAAACAGCAAATCACACTGAACGTGCTATTTAAGAATGGTTTGTTGTGGTTACATTTGCTTTTGATGCTAAGCTACTAGGAAAAAAAAAACATTTTTTGCTCATGTGCTCTTACTGTCCACAATGTGACAGTACTAGCTGTTCTTTTTGGCTTTTGGTCAAGAGGACAACCATATGAACTTGGGGGATTCTTTGGTCTGGCAAGCAGCAAAGCATAGATCAAAGGTGAACACAGTTATTTAGATTCCCCAAAAGCTGAGGCCCAAACATCTTGAGGCACTGTACATTTTTCTTTTCCTGTGTGTTTACAAGGATTTATTTGGAGCTCGGTGGGGGAATGTGTGTTGCCTCTGAACACCGAGTGGAGTACTAGCAGCAGCAAGGTTAGATACACATGCCCTGGTGTGTCCTCAGGTGCTCTGAGTGTGGGTAGAAGTGGAAGTAGAGAGAGGAGAGAAAAATCCCATAGCTTTTTGCAATGGGTTGGCTTATTTTATTTATTTGTCGGAGTGTGAAATATGCCCTGGTTCTCAGGTGGATGGTGGCAGGCAGGCGAGATGTAGTAATTGTGCCAGTGTCCTGAATGAGCAGAGACATCCTCAGAAATTGTCCTTGTTGGTTCTCCTGAGGACTTACTGGAAAAGACATTCAATAAATGTCACAGGTTGAGAGATGAACCCAGTGTGAACAGAAAGAAGTCCAAAGACTAATAGATATTTCTGTGGATGAAGAGTGAAAAAACAAATGTATTACCTAGGACCTAATACTTCCTAGCATACTTTTCAGTTCAGTTTAATATTTTACCTTTTTCAGGCAATGTTTCAAATCCTTTACAAAAACAGTTTTTCGGATGACAATTTCATGAGGTGAAGGATGTTAGTTCACGCCCTATTTTAGAATTTGGGTCACCTCACAGCCTGCTTTGTATTTTTGCTCAGCTGTTGACAAATGTTATAACGGTTCCAGAAGGATTCTGATTTCTCACAAATGTGGTTTGAGTAGCATTTGAAAAATGTGTTTGTTTTATTTTTTAAACAAATTACAGCTCGCTACCTGTTCTGTTAGTATCACAAAACTAAACACATTGATAAAAATGATTTTCTTACCTGTGAGTTTGTTGATTTTCATAAGGCCTTAAAAAAACCTCTGTACCCCATCCATGGCTGTCCTGAGGTTACTGGAATGGCTAAGCTGAGCATGTCAAGGACTGAGTGAGCGTGAGGTGTGGAATCCTGTAGTCAGACAGCTTTCTGGCTTCTCCCATTAGATCCCACATTCATCTCAAGTTAAGCAATTAAACATCCTCCTTATGGTCATCTGTAGAAGGCCACATTACAGCCACGCTGCTCTGGTGTCAGCAAGCATCACTCATGCTCTTCATCAGTGTCTGTCTTTTTGGACTTCAGAAAAACATCTACAACTGTTGTTTAGCTGCAGCCTTTCTCCAAGAGGACTTGCAATGGTAAATCTGGATACTAAGCTACTTGTATTTATTCACCATTTTACACAACTGCATATTTTTTTACTGAATCAAATCAGGGTAGCTATCTTGATCAAGCAGGCATTACAGCAGGAAATGGGATTTAGACTAAGGTATTTTTTTTATTTAAAGGTGAAATCTTTACCTCATATACCTCTGTTACTTATACCTCTGTGGGACACATTTTGCACATTTGAAAATGTAAATAACTGTGATTAATTCATGAACTTCATCAACCACATTGACTGGGGATTTTAGTGTTTTGAAGTTTCTTCAGGCTGTGAGAATATACACTGTGCATCTTAATTAAGGCTCTTTGCGTCTTTATATGTGGGCGTTTGTGCTCTTGTTAGAACTGGTGCAGTTAGTGTGATCTTTCTCAGTTATAAAAATACCTTTTTATGACCGCACTGCTTTCTGTCACATGCCTGATTAATACCCTATTTTTATTTGAAGCAGTTATAAAATAATAAGTATGAATTAAATCTATGGTTTTCATTTTAAGACTCCTGCTTGACTTTGTGTGAGCCCATAATGTTCCTGGGTAAGTGGAGGATGAATAAAACTCACACATTTCCCTCCTGCTGAAGCGACAACTCAGATGCTTTTCCCCCACCTTAGGTCCAGATAAGTTAATAATTCAACAAGGTCAAGGTTTGACATATCACATGCTCAACTGAGCACTGTGGAGCAGCGTAGGAGGAGCTGTGAGAGTGTGCTGTCCAATTGAGACCTCTGAATCCCTCCAAAAGAGCCTAAGAAATCAACCAGACTGCGTGGAGCCAAGTCTCCAAGGGTCTTATCATGACGCCAAAGATTCTGACCCACTATCTTTTGTCTGGAGACTACAGCCAAAGAGCTGCACCAGTCCAACTAATCCACAAGATGCAACCTGTATTTTGAATGAATAGAATATGTTCAATAAATAAATAATATAGGTAGAGGGTCACAAGACCCCCATTGTGCATAATGCTTGATATAGTCATTAGAATCCAATGGTAATCAAGCGATTTGATGACTTACCTATTAAATGAAACTGAATGTTTTCCAGTTAATTCAGTATTTAGGTCCTGAACCAAAAGCATTTCATAACCATTACTTAAAAAAGTTGAAGAAACGTATGCATAAATTCACTCACCAACTGGCCTACACTTGATGATGCCCATATTAAATGTATTGTTACTAACTGAAAAGGGTTCCATTAATAAACAAATTCAAATTGTTGGCTAATATTTTCGGATTAATTGTGCATCTAAAGTCTGCAATTAGAATTTTTTTTTAAAACTGACAGTACTGCACAGTCTTTATACCTCATCTACAACTGCTTTAAAAATTCCAGAAATCAATAACAACCTGTTAAATTTATAATAAGTTATTGATTTTTTTTTACACAGCATGTTGGCCAGCAACACTTATAGGGAGTGAAAAGGCAGCTAAATGCAAACCTGATCTTTCCAATGAATTTCAAATGTACAGTGCAAGGTGAGACACCCAATTAAGACACTAAGACCTTACAGCCCCCCAGGTGCACAGTGAAACTGTTCAGAGAGGGAAGGTGAAGAGGGTTGGGGATTAAATCCCACCACAGGCCTGTAATGGACTCCTAGTGACAGGTCACTACAGCTGTTAATGTCAGCTTGAGCATGAAATGAACACTGAGGTCTTCTGCCAGTTTCAACTGACCACTGTAGCAGCTTGCAGCTGACCTTGGGAGGCAGGGAGGCTAGTAGGGGGGAGGAATGGCAGGGTTGAGCTGTTTCCAAACTCATTACAGCCATGTGTTGTGTCATATCTGCTGAAGAATTGTTTTGCATTGCTAAATGATAAGCAAAGACACTGGGTTTTGTTCCCAAAACTGCCATGTTACTCCCTCTTCCGATTTTGGTGGACCAGCAGAGCAGATCTGGAATAGTGACTGTGCATGGCAGATGACATCGATCATGAATCATGCCCACAAACTGGTGGAAACAAAAGTAGTAAAATGGAGCTGTCACTGTGAGAGGAAGGCCAAGCTCCGCTGGCATCTGCAGGCTGATGGTGGCGAATGTCTTTGGGGGATGAGACTGCCTTCCCTCAAGTTCAGCCAGAGCTGTTTTTCACATACTATTACTAAAACATTTATTTTCCCTTTGGAGGTAGTAGGATCCACTGGTAAAACAAATGATTCACATTACTTGCTTCAGCAAGGTGCATTTTCCAAGTCGAAAGTTTTCATCGGGACTCCTTAAAAGAGTTAATGTATAGTGTCCAGTGGACCTCTGTTTTTTTTTTAAGTCGGTATCTTACCACTGAACCACTGAAGGACATTTAGGCGTGCCAAGTCTGGAAAGTGACTAGGCGGGTTATGAGTGTGGGAAGGTTTTGGGAATTTTTATTTCTTTGTCTTATATCTAAACCAAAATATAATAAACATAAATACAATACCAGCAGCACAAAACTTTAAATACAACAAAGGAGAGTCAGAAGTGCAAGAACTTGGGCACAAAATGCAATAAAAATCAAACTAAAGTTAATAAATGATCTCACCATCAGGTTACAGCCTCTCTGTGTGACTCACTTTTACAAAGGTTATTGAGCAATAAGTTGTACCTGGCCTTGTTTTTCCATCGCCACACTGCTCCCGGGTGCAGCTCTCATCTTATGAGCTGGTTGTGCTCAGACTTGTCTTTCACATCTTCTGAATAGTCATCACTTCTGGTTTTATTTTGGCCAGTGGGTTCCATAGTGGCCCCCTTTTACTTGAAGGACATGGTTCTGAATACCTGCCCCCACTGTTTTAGTATGCAAAGCTACTATTGTAAGTAGAATAAAAAAATGTCAAGTACAACAGTTAATATGAATTTGTTAAAATGGCTGAATATTTAATATTTCAGCTAGTAGCTCATAGTCACATTTTATTCTTATAAAAAATAGCTTTACTATAGATATTTTAAAGAAATGCATCCTTTACAGAACACTGTCTGTGTAAGTGGACCACTTTGAAGTGAAGCAACACTACTATAGAATATACTTAATAATCCAAACTTCACCCTATCTACATGTTTGCAATATCCATTTCAAAGTACACTTAATGTAAAAATGTCACTCAGGTGTAAAAAATAATTTTAAAAAATTCTTTTTTGTAAGGGATAATCAGAAGTTAAGACCCTTTTAATCTGGGAAATTTGTGGGAACCAAAGACTGAACTGGCCTACAGGAACTGACTTTGTTACAACCCCCACATCCCTTGAGAATTTCTTCCTCCCATCCTGTTCTTCTCATTCCCCCCTTGCAGTCACATTAATTTGCATTTTGCTTTTGTGCTACTTTATATTCTAGTGCAAAAAGATGTGAAACACATGTAAAATATGGCAACAAATTTTAAACATCTTAAAACAGCTTTCCATTGGTAAGCTGATATCTGTCAACCTTTCCTTCACTCTTGGGGTGAATTTGTATGGTATGATGTCGATTTTAGTGCAATTTACCTCCACTGTTTTACTTTGGAAGTGACTCTAATGGAACATGGAATAGACATTGTGAGTTAAAGTGGACACCATGCAAAATTATTATAGGAAGCGCAGTATTACATTGTAGGGTGCAAATTAAACTAAAGGTCATAGCTGGCCTAACAATCCAAATCCAGTTCAACCACCTTTGGTTTCACTAGTGTTCTGAAAAGAGAAATTGTGACACTAAGAGGAAGGCACAAGAAGTGCATGTTGGATATTTTTTGTGAAGAATTTGCTGGTTTTTAAAATAAATATGCATATAATCTATTTCACAAAACTTTTTTTTCTGTAGGACAGAAGGCAAGAATCCTGCAACAGATGGTATGGTCCCCACACAGCCTTGATCTCAACATGATCAAGTCAGTCTGGGAGGACATGCAGAGACAGCCAAAGTCTGCAGAAGAACTGTGGCCAGTTCCTCAAAATGTTTGGAAGAACCTACCAACCTCTACCTTAAACTGCACGCAAGTTTGTATAAGAGAATTGATGGTGTTTTAAAGGCAAAGGGCGGTCACACCAAATATTGATTTGATTGAGGCTTTTTTTGTCTACTGCACTTTTTAGAAGGTTTATTGATTAATAAATATTCATGGCATTATTTTTGAAACCATCCTCGCTTTATAACATTTTTCGCACAGGTGCCTAAGACTTTTGCACTGTACTGTATATAATTTTAAATAATTGAATGTTTAACTATTTAGTAGATTTTGTATTGAGTTTTTAACTGTTTAGATGCTTTACTAGGACAATAAAGCCACTGTTTAACTACATGTAAATCATGTTCCCAAGAAACAGTGTATTGTTTGTAACCAAATGAAATGCAAATTAAATACAGACATGGCTGAAATTATTGGTACCCTTCCGCTTCCAAAAAACTGACAAATTTCTCAGAAATGTGTTGAAACTGACAAACGTATTTGGTATCCAACATTCTTTATTACACATTTAATAGAACAGAAAGTCTGCTTTTGATTTATGACTTAACCTTGTGTTTAAAAAAAAGAAAATGGAAAATGGAGCAAATATTGGGAGCCTTAACCTAATACTTTGTACCACAGCTTTTGGAGATAATAACTGCAGTCAAGCTCTTTATGTAGTTCTGAATGAGATTTCTACACTTCTCCACTAGTAGTTTGGCCCATTCTGCTTGAGCAACCTGCTCCAGTTCTCTCAGGTTTGATGGGTGCTTCTCCCAGCTGTCAGTTTCAGCTCTGTCCACAGATGTTCTATGGGATTCAGCTCAGGACTCATATCAGGCCACTTCAGAATAATCAAATGTTTTCTTCTCATCTAGCCTGGGTGCTTTTTGAGGTATGTTTTTGGTCATTATCCTGCTGGAAGATCTATGACCTATGACAGAGACAGAGCTTTCTGACACTTGATTGTACGTTTTGCTCCAAAATGCCTTGGTAGTCTTCTGATTTCATCATGCCATGCACAGATTCAAGGCACCCAGTGCCAGAGATCACAAAAGAACCCCAAAGCATCACTAAGCACCTCCATGTTTCAGGGAAGGGATTATGTTCTTTTCTTTGAAAGCTTCATTTTGTTTTCTGTGAATGTAGAGTTGGTGTGATTTATCAAAAAGCTGTGATGTTTTTTGTCTGTCTAAAGGACATTCTCCCAGGACTGTGGTTTGACAGTTGATTTTTTTTGTGCTTCTAGGTCTTCCTTGGTCTTCTACCAAGGATCCCATTTTCATTTAGACAGCAACAGGTGGGGCAACTTGAAACCATTGCACCTTGAACTTGAAGGTCAGCTGGATTTGCTCTGATGTTTCCCTTGGTTCTTTCTCCACCATTTGAATGCTCTTTCTCTTCAATCTTGATTAAAAGAGTTGTGGTAAGACTGAAAACACCTGTGATACTAACTAAAGGAAAACAGTCTGCTTGAAGTATCACTGTAATACAATTATTTCTTAAAACTTCTAAAGAGTACCAATGATACTCTCCAAGCAATTTTAGAATGTCTTTGTAAAAAAGGCAAGAAATCAATTCTTTTCATGGCTTTTTTCCATTGAAAACCAAAGAAATGCATGTATGGATGACAAAGCATCTTTTACAAAAATAGATGTCTCTGCAAGGCAACAAAAATACATGAGTTAGTATGAGCCCTTTAGATGAATAAATAGAGCTCTGTTAAGTTGTTCATTCTGAGCACATCTCCAAGGGTTTAGAGCTGCAAAGTTTTGAAAAAAGGGGTAACAGCAAAACTCATTTTCTAAGATCCTCTTTAATCCTAGCTGGTTTCAGAAACTTTTCATTTTTTAAATTTCATTTTCTACTTTCATCAGAATCCCCTAAATTTTATGTCAAGCATACTTTCATGTGTTAATGCAACTCTGAGTCTCATTTTGGTTTTAATTATAATGTGATGACCGTAAAGCTGGGTTATCGGTTTATTTGATTTTGGTCTTAAAAGACTTTTTTGTTGCAAGACATCCCTTCACATTTTGCTTAAGTATCTATTTGAATGGCATGAAAATATATTTAAACAGGTGTTAGAAAATGAAAAACAATTAACTATAGTACGGAAAAAAATAGCTAACTTATCTATATAATTTTATAATTATTTATGTAATATAGTAAAAGGTGTTTTGTTTTCTGTGACCTGACAGAGAATGAGAAATAATTTTAAAACTGGTAGCTACATTATCATCCTATATACAATCTGTAATAATGAAGGATTTAAAAAATTAGTCTCTGTCTAAAGGCTTGCATTATCCTTCTAATGGATATTGAGACCGTTGCTGTCTTTCAGCTTCCTTGAAAATGAGTGAATGGATATTGAATGACTGTTACAATGAAAAAGGATTATATTATTTGGGCACAGAATATAGAACTAGATTGTACCATCCAGTTGTTGACTGTGACAGCCTGATTTTTCACGGTTAGTCATCATATATGTAGCTTTTATATGTGTATGTGTGTGTTTTAAGCCGTAGCTTAAAAATAAACCTACTTGCCAGAAGAAATAGGACTCTGTCTGCACTCCACACTCAGTGTCACCAGAAGATGGCAATGTTACCCTTCCTGGTGAACAGTAGCTCTATGAGATGTTATCACATCTTAGTACAGGTAGGGTAACTGCCAACTGAATCTCCCACTAAAACTCTCGGCAAACATTTGCATGATTTTAAAGGTAGGAGATGGTACAGTAGTGGTTTACCACCGCATTTTTCTGCTCATGTCTTTTGACTGTGGGGGGAAACCAATGTGACCATGTGGAGAATGTGCCCCCTCCATGCAGACTGAGCCAGTTTCAAATTCACATCCAAGACAACTGCTCAGGAGCTGTGAGGCATAAGCATTTCCCACTGCACCGTCATGCCACCTTGGTACCCTTTGCAAATTTTCTTGTCATGCTTGCTTGCAACTTTCACCAAACTTCAGTTCATATTTCCATCATATTGGGTGGAAGGTTCATTCACATTGGTGAGGTTTCCTGTTGTTCTGAGTTTAACATAAATTAACCTGCTGTGTAAAGGAACTGTTATATTTAATAATAGACACTACAACTGTATTGCACAACACTGCCAAATGACAAGTTCTCTTTTCTGTTTTACCACTACACATGCATCAAAATGAATAAATCATGCATATATTTAACAAATGAACAGTTGGTTATATATTAGTACAAAGTAGGGGGGCTTTTAAGGAAAGCTGATCATGTAGATTCACTGCACTGTCTGAAATTGCATAAAAGCCTCACGGATATTGATTTTGACTGCAGTTTGATTGATGAACTAACAGTTACAACCGTCAAATGTGATCTGTGATCATCCTGTAAAATATCGATTGTATGTAATGTGTATACCAGAAATGGAGGAAGAACTAGATGGTAGAGACACAGCAGCAGACAGCGTGGACTAGGTGGGAAAAGACCCTTGAATGTAAGATGTCATGAGCAGAGCTCTGGACAACAGAGTCCTATTGTATTAAGTTCTTGATTTACAATGTGCTGCATAGGCCAACCAACCTGAGAAAAAGTTGAAGCTTCATCATGTTTGAAGAATGCATCACTGGTTCATGTCCTCAGCGGCAGCAGACGGCAGCAGGCTGGCACCCAATGGTCGACTTGCAGAGGCAACATAGTTTTACCGTCATGACCACAGAGATATCTCTACGACCTGGCATTGTCCTTCTGTCTGAAACTTCTAGACAAGCCATCATGGAGCTTGACATCCCAAGGGAAAGAAACACAGAGGCCAGTGAGGAGAAGAAGAAGAAGAAGAAGAAGAAGAAGAAGAAGAAGAAGAAGAAGAAGACAGTTTGGAAGGACCTGGTACAGCAGTTTTGGTGCATTTCACTGACATCAGTCAGCTGCTTGTTAAAATTCAGGTAATGTTCATGTTATAGTTGCCCTGCTACAGATAGAACATTTAGAAAATGTAGAAATTAAGAAAATTCAGTTAATGAAACTGGAAGATGTTTGTATATTCAAAAGTTCAATACCTGGCTGTTCATAACACAAGGAGTCAGTGTATAACAATTTCCTCTTTTCAGGCTGTAGATTCCTTCACTTGGATCATTCAGCATAAATATATACATGACATGGATACAAGCTACATAACTTTTATAAAGGCAGAAAACCTTTAAAATCTAAAACTTTGAAATAATAAAATTATACATTCTACTCAAGATTTTGTTCACTGCTCCAAGGAAGTTTACTTTCAATAAAATGTTATGATATATTTTTCCTGTGTTCTCAAAAAATGCAAGCAATAAATATAAGGAAAAGTTAATTTAAAAATGTTTAACAAACTACAGTGGAGCCTTTTTGTGACTATTTTTGTAACAGACAAGAATTGATGGGACATTTAAGTTTGAATAGACATTTATTTTATGCAATCTTTTTTTTACATTCGGTACAGACAAAAACACATTGTGTTTTATAGATATCATATTGCAACATATGACTGATGAGTGATCCTATAGAATTAAAAAAAATAGCATGCTTGCAATCATTTTTCAAAATTTACAATGTGTTCATGTTTATTCACAGTGGCTCTATCTTTAGATACCATTGGCGTGTAAGATGATCAACTGACATGAAAGACAGCATAATTAAAAACAAGTGATGCCTCTTATTGGACTTAATGCATTGCATTGGGTTTGTTTGCGGGGGACAGCAGGTATTTAAATGTTTAGGGCCATTGCTTTACAACCTAAACATCCCCGATTCAAATTCTGCTCCTGCTGTATTTCACTTGATTAAGGTATTTATATTTATTATTATAGTAAGAATATACCACAGCATAAATGGGAAAATTAAGTTGCTTGTTTTTGTACACTTCAAATTGCCTTTGACAAATGTGTCATATAAAGAAGCAATAATAATGAATACTCAGTGGCAGAACTGCTGTTTTGGCAGAAGCTGAATGTCACATTTCTTCTTACACTCCAGTCATTCATCTCTCCATCCATCCATTTAAAGTAACCGCTCATCCAAGCGACACTATGATCTGGAACCTTTCTCGTGAAAAAAAAGGCAGGAGGCAGGAACACCCCAAATGAAACACTGACACAGACACAGACACCACAGTCACCAGTTCACTGGGTGAACAGCATGCCTTTGGAATGGTGAACGAAACCCAGGAATCCACAAAAACTCCACATAGAGATGCACCCTCATTCAAAGCTGTACTGTAAACCATGAAAATGAATATGTTTTAGAAAACATTACTGAGGATTATTTTCCACCAGTACTTTATTATTTAGTAACTATATCTGGTCTTTATAAATGTGTGGTGTAAAATGCTGGCTGAATGTAGCCGTTGTGCATGAAGGGATTCAAGAGCCCTCTAGTGGATGGTAGAGGAACTGCACCGGCTGTATGGAAGACCACGTTTCCAGGCCCGAAGGCAGGGTAAGTTTGGTAATTTACAGTGCTCGAGCCCCCGGGCACTGAGCTGGTGTTGACTCTGCTTAGAGTGTTTGTCCCAGGCTGCACTGCTCCGTCTGCACCTGGATTCTGCTTTTTCCATTTAGTTCTTCGGTTCTGGAACCAGATTTTCACCTGGGTTTCGGTGAGGCTCAGGGACAGGGCCAGGTTTAGACGTTCACACACGGACAGGTAGCGTGTGGAGCGGAATTTGTTCTCCAGCGCCACCAGCTGTTCGTACGTAAAGGCAGTCCTGGCGCGCCGAGGTTTGCTGCAGCTGTGGTCAGACCGGCGCCTTTTTTGGCGTGTGGGGTCCTCGCTGATCCCGGTCACTATGTCACTGTCACATCGGGAGGAATCTGGCCTGTCCAGGACGTCCCCAAGAGGCGAGTTCGATTCTGCTTGAGTCATCAGTGATGTCACCTCGCAGTCATCTGTCTGTTCCAGGTCATCGGAGTAGGACATGAGGCGTTTTACCTCCTCTTTACCTGTCAAATTGAAACATATTTACATTAGTGATCACAACTGCATCAATAACTAGAATTGCATTCAAGATCTATGCATGAATGACCCTAACTGTATTAAGAAGATTTTTATTGATATCTAGCATTCATAAAATTTGCGACTATAACTACATTGATAATATGTGCATTTATAGGTATAATAACCACAGCTGTATTAGCAACATTTGTATTGATAACCACATCTGTATTCATAAAATTTGTCTTCATAACTACAGCAGCACTGTTTATAATGTATTGCATTATTATCCATGCTTGCTTTAGAAACTCCAAACAAGTGTTGTGCATCTCAGTTAGAAATGTAAAACCTTCCTCCAACAGCTTGACTATTTTTTTCATGAACTCCGAACTGAACACTTTTTTTTTTAAATACTGGCGTTGGCACCTGTCATCACAGTACAATTGTTCATTTTCATAAAGAACCATTTAGTAACACGTGTCCTCCACAATGTGCTGAAGCTTGTAGTTTGTAAAAGTAGTTTGAACCCAGGTGCTAAAAGAACAGCACTGCTGCTTTGTGTTACAAACAAATTTGCAGTAATTTCCAAATAATATCTGGTGCAAGATGAACATATGAAAGCATGGTCTTGTCCGGTGTATCTGTTTCTTTATTAACTGCAGAACAGTCCATTATTTTAGTGTAACCTTTTCACAAACAAAAACAATGCAGGTGCCAGCAATAAAGTAAAAAAAAACAGGTTAAAATGTATAGACATGTATTCCAATCTGTTTTTGTTATATAGCGTGATGTAACTTTATTACATATAGTATGAACTATGTAACTGTTATATTCTATGTGTAACCTCACAAAATCTCTGAATATTCTATATATGCATTGAATAGATATCATATATTTTATACCTAATGTAACCCGGGATATCTAGTGATTGACAGAGATCTTTCTGATGTAAGAGAAAGCGGACTAAAATGGGGGCTGCGGTGACCAGGTCCATAATCCCTAAATAATGTATGAATGAAAAATATCGCTAAATGCCATGTTAAGGACGGCAACGGAGCCCCACCATCCAGGCACGGCGTCCTAATGGAGTCTCATATTTGATGGCGGATCAATAAATGTCATCTATTTAAAGGTAAGTTTTAATCGAACAATGTTTGGGATCAGACACGGTTGGGGTGTGAAGTTTTGCACCTGCAAGCTGGCCGACAGAGATATGCAGGAGCGAGTAATGGGATATCGATCACAGGGAGGAGGGGGGCATCCTCAATGGGACGATTTAAACAATTACCCCGGCACACTGTCCCACTGCCAATCACACACACACACACACACACACACACACAACTTTTTTTGTGCGCGGCTTTAAAGGGAAACATTTCACGCCAGACTGGAGTCCGTCTTGCGTGCAGTTTCACTACATTCATCGACAGTCATTTAACCTCCATAATAAGCCATTATTTTGCAGACCCTGCATTTGAAACTACTTGCATTGATCAACTTCGCAATGATTTACTCATTTATACCAGCGAGGTGTTCTTACTGTATCAATCCAAGATAAGTAGGGGTCTACAGCCGGAGCGGGATTTGAACTGATAACCTTCAAACTACATGATAACAGCGATAAAAATGCGCCAAGGTTGAAGGAATATTTGCTGCATATTGGGTGCAATTTATCTTCCCGCCCAAACATATAACGTAATGTAAAACAATTAAGAACTCTGAGTATCAGTTACAAGTTTTATTCCGCTAACTGAGACAAATAAGGGGTCGAGTCCCAGGTTCGAATCCCCGCACACGCTGTAGTGCCCGTGAGCCAAGTGCTCAGCCAGAACTGGTCCAGTAAAACTGTCTCTGGCTAATAAGCAGGGAAATAAGTTGAAGAGGGTCACTCGACAGAGCGCACATTGAACGTGTGTGTACATTTAATATATATATTAAAAATTATTCAAGCAAAAACTTAGTTTGCCGTTATAGTCTTACCTGAGTTCGCCGGCTCTCGAGGCGCTACGCTCTCCTCAGCCTCCTCCTCACAGAGCGCATCTCCCACCTTCACACCTGACAAGGTGAGCCTTTCTTCTGCTCCCAAAACCTTCTTCCCGTTGAACTTCCGGGGGTCCAGTATGTCCACGATGGAGAAGGAAATCCTGTGTCCGGGACCCATCTTGACCACCCCGGTGTCCTGGTGCTCTAACATCGCGCAGGACTCCGTGCCTCCAAGTTACCGCGATTTCTGCGCATCAGCTGAGTAAAGCGGAAAAAAGCGGCGTTCTCCCTCCACGGCCTTCACAACTTTACACACCGGGCTATTGCATTTACTTATAGAATCGGGAGCGTGGAACTGCTGAGGTCCGGGGATGCGCGGGAACTGGGGTTCGGGTCCCGAAGCTGCGCTTTTCTCCGCTCCGTTTGAACGCGCGGCTCGTGGCGACCACGTGACCCGCAGCCGCGGCTTTAAAGCGCCACGCAGAAGCCTTTATTCATCCCTTTACTTGCTCATGATGTTCATAAGTACACAACTCAGTGCCTCCGAGTTGTACTTCAGCTGTCCTGTTAACGGTATGTTCTTTCTAAACTGCAAAGAAAAGTGTAGGTACATTAACATATTAAACAGTTATCATTTTTTCACTTCAACAAGCTTGAACGTGGAAATACTTAATAGCAGAATGGACCTTATATACTGTATGAGTGCATTAAGATTTATTTGTGCAATTATTGTAATGATGCAGTTATTTAAAGTTATTGTTATATAGGCAAACACTAGTTGCAGAATGTGTGGCGTGTTAGTTTTCTAAGCATACAATATAAGTGTGAGCCAAATGTTAGAAAAAAATCATTTATCTTTTTATTTGCTTAATAATTCGAAGCTATGCTTCCTATTTTCAGTGTGTGTTTTTTAAAGTGTAAAGAAAACTGTATATGACATTAGTATTTAACTAAATATGTAATATTTGTATGAGTCAGGCATATAGTTTCAGATCTGGGGATACAGTTTTAGAGTATTTACTAGATAATGAAGGAAAGAAGACAGGTGTGAAATCTCAGATGTACTTATTCAGTATTGTGCTTCCTTAAACAGTAAATGCATTACTCCAAAGTTTGTCACAACTGAAACATGTGAAAATAATTGCTTGAAAGTTTTCCAGAAGTAGCATGAAGGATAAAAGACAGGTTGGCACTTAGCACAGCCAGTCACTTTAAGAGAAATGTCTGAGAGGGGAAAAACTTGGAATAAATGAACAGACAGGCAATGATGCTAAGGCACCGCCTGAAATATGCGCATCGCTGCTTTGAATGCTTCACCAAGGTTTTCAGCATTTGGTATGGCAAAAGTATTTATTACTAGTGCTGTGGAAAAGCCATATTGCGGCAGTTTTAGGATTTTCATTAAACGTTTAAAAACATTAAAGGAAAACGGAATGTATTTTTTATGTATTTGAGAATTTGCGGCAAACTATTCCTTCCTTTGCTCTCCTTGATTAGAATTCAGTCTGGTTTGTCAGTGGGCGGTTTTAAGCTTAGGGGTGATCCGGATAGCAAGTGACGACCTAAACAAGCACTAGATCAATATTCACAGCCGGTGTCCCACACTGATAACACTGTCCAAGACAATGTGCCGTGTCGGTGAAGGCATTCCAGCTATTACACTGTTAGTGATACTGTTTAAATAGCCTGCAGAACTTCTTTACTTTTTTAATGTACTGCAAAGAAGATGGTATCTTCGGTTTAAATAACAAGCAGAAGAGCCTATGAGTGCAGACATCACTTTATGTTCTAGTTAGTGCACTAAAGGTTAGGCCTTGGCCTTAAATGTAGCAGTAAGTAAATATGCACTAAATAAATATAGTAATGTTTAAAGTTTAGAATAAACATATGTTTTTAGATTTATACCACATAGAAATGACATATATGTATGCATATATGCCTGTATATAATACAAAACTGCAATAATATAATACTACTGCATTGAATATGTGTAAAATACAAGCTATGCATGTAATATATTTATACACTCTTGTTGACCTCATATTTATTTTATTAGAAATCCCGCTGCTTAGCTGCCACTTATACAATAAAGAAGTAAATAAATAAATAAAATAAAGATTAAAAAAATAAACTATGCAAAGACAGTTGTGTCATTGCATGGCTCACAGAAATGCATTACATTTAAAAGCTTTTTTACAACTTGAAAGAAAGTAAACCAGCACTGAAAAGGAGCCTGAATAAGCAGACACTGACAGGCTTGTAACAGGTGTATGGAAAAAAAATCTATGTGTAGTAAGTCATGTACTGTTTACTTAATATTTAATACTTTGACCTCAGTAATTTGCCATAGCCGCAATACTAATTTTGTATATTCCAGAAGTAAAGGAATCTCCATTAACCTTGAATCCTGTCCGGTGTGCATTGCACTAACTCCCTGGTGACTGAATGAAAAGCATCAGGCTGTTTGGGGTGTAATCCAAAATCAAGTTTACAGGCTCTTTAAATGGTCACACAAAAATCTTTAATAGAACCAATAGCAGCCCATTTTCTGTTCTGTCTTGGTTTTATGGCTTGGGATGATGGAGCTCCAGCATGAATCTACCACTGGTGGAGGCTGGTGCTGCTCTATATGATAAAAGGCGGTTAAACACCAATAAAAGCATCCTTAGCCAGGATCCTGTTTGTCTACATTTGCATCTGTATAGCGCCCAGGGATGCTGTTAGCCATGGCCTCCCACCCGGTGAATGGCCGCTGCACTCTGGGGGTATACAGCTTCCTGTGTACTGCCCAACCAGTGGGATGTCTGTTTGTTGCATGGCTTCAGAACAAAAACTGAGCAGGGGGGCAGGTATGACACATCAGAGGGATGGCTGGTGGACACACTCCATGCCGAAGAATGGCCCTGGGTTCTGGCTGGGGGAAGATCACAGACCAGCACAGCAAGATTCCTTTGTGGAGGGGGGGTGGAATTAATAGATCCAACCCACAAACTTATCCTAGCATTCAATGGGGGGTAGTGGAGTTGGTTATGTGAGCACTTGTAAAGAATGTCCAAGCATCTGTCACTGCAATATTTCCTTGTTTGTGATTACATTGGCCCACTGGCTGCCATTCACCCTTTGCACATTTCATGTTGGCGCACCTGACCTTATCTATACACAGCGTGACATACCTCCAAAAAGTCATTACTAAAATAATTGCATTTACTTATAGAATTTAAATCCTTGTCTTTCCCTAATGACTCTTTTGGCGCTATTGGATACAGGACACGAGGACCAGTTATAGCTCAGTTAGCAGTGCAGTTATATTCTCTCAGCTTTCCATAAGCTGTGGATTTTGAGGGGCTATAAAGACATCTAAGTATTTTTGGTTGTCACTGAGTATCTAAGAATCCTACAGAAGGTAGTGATGGAGCCTCATTCTGCCTGCATTGTGTGATTGGATGTAAGTTTGATCCTTTTTTGGTCTGTGCAGCATGTTCTGCTTGTGTCTGGGTAGGTTTCCTCCCACAGTCCAAAGACTGTATGTCTCAGGTGGACTGGTGACTTTAAATTGCCTGTAAGGTGAGCATGTGTTACACTGCTGTGCTGTCTAATCAGGTGAATGATTGTAGGGAGTTTAGTGTCATTTTTCATTGCTTCAGGGGAATACAGTTTAACGTGGTTTATCCAGCATTATCAATCACCTTGGACAATGGTGTCGGGAATATACTACTTTATAATTGTTGCATATTGAAATGAATATATATATATATATATATATATATATATATATATATATATGATATAGACTGATGTCACCATACCTGGGATCCATCAGATCCCAGATATGGTGACATCAGTCTCAGTCTAGGACTAGGTGCAGCTAAAATACTGCACTGTACCCTCAAACTTCACAGCCTCTGGCATGAGGGCCAAATCTGAAGAAATTTATCATCCACAGGGGAAAAGTAGGTGAGAAAGCAGTTTTTTAATACATAATATTACAGGTCTGTTCCAAACTTATAAACAAGTGTATCTACTTTGTAAAACATGGAAATACACCTTTGCAAACACACATGGAGTATGGTTCCCCATTTCATAAAGAAGTACTGTTCTAGGTATCTCTGATAGCAGCACAAGCACCTGTAGCTAGCAGCAAGTAGCCTGGCCCTGTCTTCTTGCACTCCAAGGATCTCAGTTCATGTCCCTC
The DNA here is from genome assembly GCA_900497675.1 of Arapaima gigas. NCBI lineage: Eukaryota > Metazoa > Chordata > Actinopteri > Osteoglossiformes > Osteoglossidae > Arapaima > Arapaima gigas. Next base: position 42,655 of record UFQX01000740.1, on the reverse strand, counting down.
CTGCTGCTCTGCACTTGAACACAGTACCTTTAGTCAGATCTTCTAGTAAAAACTGCCCAGTTGCAACAATGGGTACATAATTGTTAGTAACTTAGCACGGCAATCTAACATTTGATGTTGCTTTGCAGAAGAGCATCAGCTGAATAGAAAAATGAAAGTTACAAAATGCATTTCAAAATTGTATTGTAGCTATTGTAGGCTACATGAGTACTGTGCTGTCAATAAATAGAGGGATTATGTTTTCTGCTAAGTTGTTCCAAAACCAGTTGTTCATAAAACCTTGTGCCATGATGGTGCAGCAGGTAACACTGCTGCCTGGATGATGTGAATGGACATGGGTTTGATCCTTGCTCAGTCTGTGTGTAGTTTGCATGTTCTCCCCATGTTTGTGTGTGGTTCCTCCAGCTGCTCTGGTTTTGTTCCACAGTCCAAACACACATTTCAGGTAAACTGTAACTAAATTACCCATATATATGGGTGGTTGACTGTGGGGAGTTTAGTGCAGTGTGTCTAGGACGGTAATTTGCCTTTATCACCTACACAATCTGCATGCTTCCTTTGTTTTTTTCTTTTCTCTTTCTTTGTGTTGTTGGGGAGCTGGGTGGAGGTGGTACAAGGACTGTGATTTTTAGGCCCCAGCAAGGTCAGTGGTGCTGCCCAGTAATTGTCCCAATGCCCCTACCTGTTCAGCAGCGGTAATGAGAGTTTTCCATTATGTGCGGGTGAGTGCACGCTAGCAGATGCTGACAGGCAGCAGATGTGTAAAGTTGGTGGTGATTTGTAAAGGGGGGGCCTTCATCGGAGGCAGGGTAATTACAGTGAGGGACACTGTCACTCACAGCACCGCCCCGGACGTGGCAAGGTAAAGGTCAGTTCAAGCTGGTGGCCGCAAACATTTGTTCAATGTTGGACAAACGCCAGTGGCAGGGAAAGAGTGGGGGAGTTGTTTTAAGGAAGGAGGAGGGACTAGGGTCGCTATCAATCTCCATCGAGACTATGCTCACCTCCTGCTGGGTGATGATGACAGTGTGAGGAAGAGAGGCTTGATTTGTATTGGCCCCTGTTCTACGGAAAGCCCACAAATATTCATGGTTTTTGTCAGTTGTTTCCAACAAGCCAGGGACTGCGTTTTCCTCATGGCCCTACCTCATTGGCTGGGACGCCAGTTAACTAAGGTGCTGTGGTGGGATTTCAGTAAGAATCACAGTCAGCAGCTAAATGAGGTAAACATAAAGAAAGTGTAACTTTGAAAATGTTGGCTTTATCTCTTGCACCGCAGTGACGTGTGTGTTTGTAGGGTAATGCCAAGTTATTGTTACAGTATATCTCTAAACCATGGTTTGCTCTTGCACATCATCTTGTAAGCTGAGGAAAGACGTGCTTTTTTCCCCGATACACCTTGTACAACAACATGTACATTAAAATGTCCTCAGCAAGTAGAATGGTGATTAAAGGTGCATATCTCTACCCTAAATATTATTTCTTCAAATAATAAGAAGATTTCAGTGTGTTTTAATGGTGTGTCTCTTCATCTGTTGCAAACGTGTTTACTACGGTGGTCATTTGGAGGAAAAGCATCAGGCAAATGTAAAAATATAAACATAATGGACCTTGTTCTGCTAATCTATGCAATGTTAAATATGATGATAATGTAGTTCTCAGAGGCACTCATTTAAATATGAAATATTTATGACATGATAACAAAAAATAAGGGCTAATTAAATTTATTCAATTTTTTTGATACGCAGATTATTATTACCAAAATTGGGCAACATGGTGTTGCAACGAGTAGTGCTCATGTCTTATTATGTCTTATGGTGTCAGCTTGATGTGGGTTTGAGTCTGTGTGGGGTTTGCCTGTTCACCCCATATTTGCTTGTTTCTTTCTACAGTTCAGTAGTGTGTGTTTTATGTGGACTGATGACTTTAAATGGCCTGCTGTGTGCATGTGAGTACACTGAGTTGTTGGTTTATTAGGTATGTCCCCCCAGCTTCACAAAAATTGTACATTCCAAAAAAAGGTGTCACATGATTGTGGTGTATGGTATAAATCACACAGACTAGTGGTTCTACCATCAGTTAGTGTTCAAATAAGCATTGGAACAGGCAAAACAAGTGATGTTAGTGACTTCTATGCTGGTAGGATAATTGACAGTAGACACGCCAGTTCAAGCATCTACCAAACTGAGCTTTTCACACACACAAGTGTTTCGAGGGTTTGCCAAGAATGGTGTGAAAAGGAAAAAAAGTACCAGTAACTGGTAGTCCTGTGGATGAAAATAGCTTGGGGATCAAAGGGGGTCAAAGGAGAATGATGATAATCATGCAAGTAAACAAAAGAGCTACAACCAGACAAATCACACCTGAATTCAACACTGATGAGCAGAATGTCATTTAAGAAAACAAGACTTATTGGACTTTGTCTTGAATTGGTAACAACAGATGAAGACCATATCAGGAGCAGATGCTGTCATTGAAGAATAAGAAATCCGTTGGGACCATTGAGGAGTGGGAAAAAGTTGCCTGGTGAGATGAATCAAGGCTCCTTTGCATCATGCTGATGGAAGGATTGGAATTTGATGCAAGAAAGTAAGCCCAAGGTACCATCTTGTTTGGTGTGAACACTGCAGGCTAGTGGTGGCAGTATGATACTGTGGGGAATGTTTTCCTCATACACATTAGGACCCCTGAAAATACTCACTGAAGAACATCTGAATGTCATCCCTTCATAGCTACGGTCTATCAACACTCAGATGGACATGTCCAGCAGATAATGCACTAAGTAATGTCACAAGGCACGAATCTTCCCTGAATGGTTTCAGAAGCATGACTGATTTTCTATTGCTTCAGCAGCCTGCATAGTTCAGAGATCTCAACCATATCAATCATCTTTATGATGAGATGGAAAGGACTGTGCAGCTGTGCAATTTGCAGCCACTATGTAACACAATCATTTCCACATGGAGCAACATTCCAGCACAATGAATCCAGCATCTTGTAGAATCCACGCCCAGACAAATTCTTTTCTGAAACCCAAAAGAGGTACAACACGCTGCTACACTGGTGTTGACTTATGATGTACTTCATATAGACTTGCAGTGGTCAATAATAATAAAAAAAACAACAGACATTATTGTTAAAAAATGAAATTGAGAAAATGTCTTTTTTTATGGTTTCCAGGAATTCTGGTAAGTGAATGAGCATCTTATAGCTACTTAAAACATGTATACATGGACACAATGTACAATCTATAGTACCCATACGACGTCATACCTTAACAATAGCATCTGTTGACAATCATACAAAAACTATTACACTAAAACTGAGCACTTACAGCTTATACCGCTGATGAAAAATGTTATTAAAATATGTACTGTATTGAAAATTGTATGCGCACTGACACAGTACACATGTAACATAGCATAACGATTGTGTAAGGTGAATGCCATATGAGACTGTGAGCTATGACACAATGGCAGATAGTCCACAGATAATACACATAGTCCGCAACCATCTTCTCACAACTCACGCTGGGTGAGTTGTTCTCATGAGCAGTAAACATCTTCCCACAAACACCCCCAATATCCCCCATTGCACCACCTCCACCTCTGTCCCAGTTGCACCACTGACCAGCGACCAGCCTTCAAAACGTTCAACAGGCTTTCCGACAGAACATTCACAAGAAATCATGTCTCTATGCTTACTACACTTTGCTGTTGTATGGCACAGAATACTAATGCATTTAAAAATATTATGAACAGGTAAAGAATACAGTAGGGAATTATTTAATAATGGTATAGAATATAATCACTCTATCATGAGTACAAACTGACTTGTGACCGAGGTGATTTGCTGTCTGACCGTCTATCTCTAACTTGGTTGTAGGTCAAGGGCGGTCTGTAACCTAATAAACTGACTAGTGTATTTATGTATGTGTGTGTTGTGCTCTCAGGCATAGATGGGTAAATGGTTTCAAGATGTTTAGTGTAGCATTTTATACCACTGTTTCTAAAGGATTCAGCTAAATATTACATAAAAATATATGTATGTTTCTTTAGAGAAAAGTGTCAGCTAAATGGATGTGTGAAACAAGCTATGGGTGTTATCTTACTTTTAAGTTCTTTTTAAGACTTGTAATCTACCATTAAGCTACTTCCTAAAGTATGTTGTACCTGAAAACAATTACAAAAACAGTGATAGTGAGTAAATCATTAACAAAACCAAAGGATCTTCTGTAAACTTACATACAAAGAAAACACTCTTAGATATGGGTTGCTAAAGTATAGTGACAGTATTCAATATCCTCTTATCAACTTTTTTGACTTCAAATACATCAGGTATTTTAGATGTTCGTAAAGCACAGGCATGCTTTGAAAATTACACTCTCTAAGTCAAGAAAATTTTAAAAAATAGTCCCTACTACTGTATCACTGTCTACTATAAAATTAGATGTAAAGGTTAATACATTTTAGTGCATTGACTTCAGTGTGATTTTTTTTTGTTGACATTTTTCAATGATGATGTTCCTACCTTTCATCAGACTTTTAAAAGTGGCCATAGGTTATCAAAGTTTAAGACCCTCTGACATACACTACAAAGAACATCAGTGTGGTTCCTGTGATGCCCCTCAGAGTTTTTGTGAATTCTCCACACAATTAAGGAACACAGCTTTCAAGTTCATGAATACAATTTAAGGTACAAATTTCACCTCCTCGTGAAGGAAATTCTGTTAAATTTGTGCCAGTTTAATTCCCCTAAGGGTGTGTTATATGATAAATTGTCTTTGTGTGAAGAAAACTTTCCAAAGCGATAAAACACTCATTTTTGAATTTATTTTCCTTACTCTTTGCAAGACTGTGCAAACCAGTGTGATTTCCTCCTATATGTATCCCTGTGTAAAACCGATTGTAAACTGCTTCCAGAGAAATCATCCCTCTGATCTAATGTTGTTAAACTGAAGGCAGAGTCCCGCAGTGTGAAGGTGGGGATGAAGGCGAGGGGGGGGGGGGGGGGTAGGGGCGG
>UFQX01000740.1:0-37594 GCA_900497675.1 Arapaima gigas | reverse complement strand
GGGGGGGGGGGGGGGGGGGGGGGGGGGGGGGGGGGGGGGGGGGATAGGGCAGGTGTGAGGTTGGGCATGGCTGTGTGCACACACTAGTGGGCCTGAAGTTCACCCACTCTCATGGATTCACTCTGGCAGACAAGGGAACCGTCACTCAATCGCTGCATTGATTGCTCATTGTTCTGAGAAGGTCACATCATAATTCATTAACAATAATTACTCCCCCGATGCCACCTGCACTTCTTCAGTCAATTGCCCCATTAAATTACGAGCAACGCTCACGTTCACCGCTCCCAACAATGAAGATGTATTTGTAATGTAAAGGCAAGAGCTATTAGTTACATTTATTTAAATGGACCAATTTAAACCAGGAGAGCTGTCTTTATGAAGGGCAATTAACCACTAACCGTAATTGATAATTCAAACTAATTACCATTAGGAAATATAAATAGAGTGGGGGGAATTAATCACCATTGTTGCTGGGAGAGCTGGACTGAAAATGCTTGATACACAGTCCACTTGAGTCCCATTCATCTCCATAGCATTTATAAACACATTTACATCTCTCTGTTTTAGACTTTCCTTTCAGCTCCTCTTGCTGTGTAGTTCTGCTTCTGTATGAACCTCGCATTTTATTACTGCAGCAGTTTCCACCCTCTTTCCAGTATCACAAATTAAACAATTTAACATATGAAACCTGAACGCATCTCTTGACAAACATTACTGTATACTGTAAATATAGAAATAACTTGTATAATAGACATACTTTGATACAGTGCAATAGAGTACATTTTCTCTGTTGAGCCCCATTTTAAGGTGTGCAGCCTGCACTTATTTCATCCTATGCCAAGAACATTAAAAAAGATAATCCGTTCCCTTGTCCGCCCTCTTGACCTTGGAAGGGATTAGATTCAATACCTGACCCACTGGCAGATATTAAATTGGATAGGTTTTGGACCCACAGGGTATTTATACATTTAGCTCTGAACTCTGTCTTAGCACGACTGTATAGACTACTTTTTCTACCACTCCAGTAAAGGTGCACATTGTTTTTAGGTCCTTGTGGTTTCCATTAGCAACACCAGGGTCATGTGGCTTCATGTAAAATTTCTGGATCCTGCTTCATGTCTGAAACCTTACTGAGGTCGTTGTTTTTTTTACAGTCTTACTTAAGCCTCATCTAATCTATAATATGACATACTGCACTACTGTGGCATAAAAAATAGATGGTGGATTTGTGCCATGCATGCCTCAGTAACAAACTGATGATTATCTTCCATTTTGTCACATTTTGAAGTCAGGGTTTGACGTCAGGATTTAGTATTTACTGCTAAAAAGTATCACAAGGGCTCTAAGCAAGCGGTCCCAATGATAATGATGTAATTGTCGTACTGAGCATCGGATCAGTGAAGCCGCTTTAATCAATAAAGTGTTCATCAGCCATTTCCCCTGGCAATTCACCCTCATTCCAGTCCTAATTGTTCTTTCAATTGGACAACGGTTGCGCTCCAAGCTCTGGGCAGCATGCTCCCGAGAGCCCGTTTTCCATTTCTGACCTTCCCTCAGCGAGATAGGAATAATAGATTATTAATGTGACTTGGAACATGCGGCGATGTCTCCTCTTGTGCTCCACTCTTGGCCATGCCCCCCACACAGACCGGCAAAGCTCGAGAACTGCAGACCGTGTGGTATGGTGGCAGGGGCAGACGGGAGGGCTCAGCTGAGGCCTGGGGTTATTTGAGGGATCAGAGGAGATATTTTGAGAGAATAAGTTTAAACTAGATACCCTTAGTGGTTTAAGCTGGATATTTGTTTCAAATTTAGTTGTCAACACTGCTATGGACGCAAAACATCTGTACATCGGACGGCGGAATGTATGTTTACAGAAAAGAGCTTGAGTTCTCTGAATCAGGGGCAATAGCAGCTTGTACTGGTGCTCTAACACTCATGTGTTGTGGGTTGGGATGTGTTAGGATTAGGATCTGAATCTGGCTCTGTCTGTATGTGCTTCACATGTTCTCCCTATGTTCATGTGGACTTTTTTCTGAGTGCTTCTACAGTCCAAAGACAAATGTGTTTTAGGTAATGTGGTGACTGTAATTCGCTCTTAGTGTGTCAGTGAGCGTTACATTCTCCGTTTGGTTTGGGCATATAATTATAAGCACTTTAGACTAATATCTTTAATATGGTAATATGCCTTGGCCAGAGGTGTCAGCTTAATAAAAGGTAATAATAATAAAGAACTGACAGACTGTGTAAAATTTAATAAAAATAGTAGACCCTGAAATCATCCTGTTCATAACATAAACTGTTTCAGTTTCAAGAATAGCCACACAATATGTTTAATGCAAATTACATGAGCAAAACTTAAAAAAAGGTAAAAAACTTAGGCTGAGCCATATAATTTTGATACTATTAAAAATAAAACATACAAATAAGACCCACAGCTGGGGTTGTAATCCCAACTACCGACAAGTCCAGTCCATCATATCCTCGTCTACGTTTTAGAATTTAGAACCTTTTTCCCCTTCAATCAGAAATGATGACAAAATAATTGCTCCTCCTTAACTGATTATTGTCCTTCACTGATAGTAAATTCGTGCTGTCGCTACCCCGTCCTGCACCACCTCCCCAAGGGACTCCCCCCCACCCCAGCCACAGACTCCATATGCCTCGGTCTGCAAGATGGCTTCTGCAGGCATCACTACTCAAGTGAAGCCGTGAGCCCGCCTGTCCGTCCCAAATCAGGACGCATGGTGAACCCTTACACAGAGCGCTTCATCTTCACCCCCGGGGAATTACAAAAGGTTAACTGCCTTTTCCTCCACTGCCATCTTCCCCCCAAGCCTTAACTGTCCCATATTTCTCAGCCTACCATAACGCAGCAAGCAGGATTAACAGCACATCCGCCAAGGTGATGAGGTTGACGGTGTCACACATATTAGCACTAAATAAACTCACGGTTTGTTGTATTTCACCAGACAGGCACTGAAGGTGTTTATCAGAACACATTTCCAATGAGTTCCTCAAACAAACAGAGAAATTAAGTCATCACTGTATTACTGTACTGCAAAACAAGGTGATAGTTTAATAAATATCTGTATTATCGCCATGTGAGGAGCTCCCTGGTCAGCAGGTTAAGCATTATTTGTCCTGGTTTTAAGTGCAGCTGATATGATGCAGTATGATAAATTGGATTTTTTGAAGTGAAGTCCCCTCACAAGAAGATTAGACTGATGATGGATCTGCTAACAACAGAGATGTATATCTGAACTATAAAAGTTAATTGAGCTGTTTTGCTTGATTTTTTTAACTAAGGGTTAAAAAACAGTGGGGGACCGAAATCCTTGGAGCACAACATGAGGAGGTCAGCATGACAAGTCCTGTGTAGGTGAATGAGTTACTAGATGGCTGCAGTGCTAACCTACACACCACCCAGACAGAGATTACCTACTGTACACTGCTGCCAAAGTGTGAGGCATTGTATAGTGAAGACAAACAGATAGATAGATAGATAGATAGACTACACAGGTCATACCACTTTACATTCTGAATGAAATATCAAATACTCCCCCTTATTAAAGTTCAAATGATCATAATACAATTATTCTTTGATTTGTTAATATTTCGGTCAACTCTGCCCGTAAAAGTAATGGAAACGCTGAAGTATTCCCAAATCCAGTTACACTAAAAATAACTTAATGAGTATTCATTCAGTTATCCTTTATCAAATGACCATTGGTCCTATTGCAGGGCCACAGGACAGGATGCCAGTCCATCATCGGGGAGACTCTCTCTCATAGACACACACAAAGGGCACATTAGAGACACCAACTCACCTGAAAAGCAGATGCCTGGTTGTGGGGCATCTGGAGCTACTTGAAGAATCCCACATAATCACAGGGAGAGCATGCAAACTCCAAACAGCCTGCAGGAGCTGTGAGGCACCAGTGCTACCTACTGTGCGTCTGTGCCCCCTGCACACATGGGAAATCGATCTTAAGTTCCATTAGCAAAGCTTATAGAGCAAGCAGTGCATAGCTCTCTTTGCTTTACTTCAGCAGGTACAGTACGTTCAGCTCATGATGCAAGCCAAAAGGGCCTTGTGTTATTTGAGGAACACCTTCCAAGCCAGCTGGAGACATCATGAATTTCAGGGAAAGATGTTTATTTCACAGCAGTATGAATATGTTCTGCACATAATGCAAGCTGTCTAGTTTACTGAACTGAAGGGACGTTGCCAACTTGAACGAACTGTGCCATCCGGAAATGTTATACTTTACTGCACCTTGCCAATAGAGGGCACTGTAACTCAAGAGCTGACTGCATTTATCTGACTTTTCTTTGTTCACTATTTCTTTAGTGTTTGCTTGTTATGAACTTTTACCGCACACCTGGTGCTAACATGAAGGATGCACAGCAGCTGGAAACAAATGATTTTGTCTTGTATCACCCCTTATTAATGAAAAGTAAAATGGATGGATTGTGCTGAAAATTTTGCTTCCTTCAGCAGTTACTTTGCTGAGCTCCCCATTATGGACTTGTAATATTTACGACCCCTTGCTTGTGTGTCCGGAGTTTGCAGCCAGCAGTGATCCTTCATGCATACAATAAATGTGATAGCAGTATGGTTTTGCAGAGCATAGAACTGGGGATTGCCTGGTGTCACTGGACATGGGTTAAACCCCTGCTGTCTGTGTGGAGTTTACACGTTTTCCCTGTCTACACATGAGTTTCCTCTATGTGCTCTGGATTCCTCCCACAAATCCAAACATGCCAGTTTCAGGTCAGTTTGTGTGTTACATTAATTTGCTACATAAACAAACAAATGATTATGTGGAGTTCAGTATAGTTAGTAGCATTTTAAGCCATCTTGGACAATGGCATTTGCTAAATACTAGTTAACAATGTGGTATTTTGGAGAACAGTTTGTGCTAAATGAAAAAAAAAATCTAACTGCAGCAGTGTAGGAGATACAGGGTGTTTCACAGCATTAAAATATTGGGAAAGCATTCAGAAGGCTAAGGGCAGGGCACGTGAGTGAAAGTAGCTGTGGGAAAGGCTGCAGGTGATGAATCACAGCTCTGAGTTTGGTTTGGCACAGCCCAGAGCATTCACCTTTCAGGTGTACTTGGCTTTCTGCCTTTTCTGTGGAACTACACCTCTGGGACACGTGAAGACCAAAGGCCTCGCACCCTGTCTTTCATCGAATGTACTCCTCATAAGGAGCAGTTATCATATATTGTTAGTGAACACTCCTTTCTGTGTTTTCAGTATGCATGTTGGTGGAGGGGTAGTTGGAGGTGTGTGTGTTTTTACGAATGTAGTTTTAGCCACACATATCAATAGCCATGTGTACAGAGTGATCTAGAGTTCATCCTGGATGGAATGCCAGCTCATCACAGAGCACTAATACACACTCATTCACTCTCACACACACACACAATGGGTATTTGGTCATCAATTCACCTGAAACATATGGACTGTGGGAGGGATCTTGTATGAACACAAGACCGTGCAAACTTACACAGACTGAGCCAGATTCAGACCCACATCTGATCCCTCAGCCCAGGATCTGTGAGGTACTAGTGTTGCCTATTGTGCCACCTGGCATATGTAGCTACTTATGTTGCTTATACATTTTGTAAATAGTTAGGTGTCTAACCATTGTGAGCAGTTGGAGGGGGATTCTGCACAAGTTCTTCCAGAAATGTCAGTGTAAAAAATTCTGCAGTGTTGACAAAAATAAAGTTTTTCTGCACTCTGATCTCTCGAGATTCCTCGTTCATAATGCCAACAACGGAGGCGGGACATTAAATAAATAAGAAAGTAATGAGAACATATGTAAAAAAGCAAAATTGCCTTCCTGTTGGAGATGTCACCTTTTTATTATATGTGCACATCAATAAAGCAACATACACGTAATGTAGTGCACCTCGTGTCCAGACTGCTTTTAATAGATGTACACTAGTCCAGGCACCTTTACATCAGTCAGACTCTCTACTGAGTCAAACAGAACCACAAGCGCGAATTATTGACCCCCACTACTGAGGCCAGATGAAACCTATGGTGAGACCAACAATCCATGTCGCCCTGGGCACCCTGCCTTGATGATGTGGCCAGCTCACCTGCACCTCAACATCACTTGATTCAACTTCTCTGTCCTACACGGTGTTGTCCTTAGCAACTTTTCTTAGCTGCTACTACTGGCACTATTTTCCATGTTTAGAAGCCCAGGAGTGGGGGGGGCCACCCGCCGGCACTTGGACCCCGAGAGGTTTATTTTTTTTTCTTACTTCCTGGTTAGGAGTTTTTTTTTGTTTTCCTCTCCTCAGTTACTGGCAGGCTTACTGTTTTGCACTTATACTTTATGTAGTTGCTCTCATTAACATTTAAAGGTTATCTATAGCTTCACTATATACTTGTTTTCTGTTCCATTGTCCTAATCTACTGTTACTAGTGCTCTGAGTCACTGTGTGAGAAGAAGTGCTCTATAAAAATAAACTGAATTGAATTGAAACAAGGATGAGCCTAAATAATCATTTCACTTCTTCCACTTATACAAGTTTTCCTCACAAATCATTTTTCCACAAACCTGGCACCTGGAACCACTGTTTCTAATGAGACTACAAATACATGGGCAGTATGTGTATATCTAAACCTTCAACACAGGCCCCCTGCTAGCTTGTTAAATATTCACTGACCATGTTAACATTTCAGTGTAGGACTTGAAGTCACCAGCCTCACGCAGCCCGTATCTAAGCTATAAACACCCAAATCTCTGTGTTATCAGCCTTCTGCATAAACTACCTACTGGAAAAAGTGTGACCATGGCGTCTGTAACTGAACCAGGATGTTTGACGCTTGAAGTTCAAAATACTCAGTTTTTTCATTGTTTGTGTATATGTTGCAAAACATAGATTATACGCATGGATAACTCTTTATACAGGGACAAAAATACCTTATTTGAATTTATTTTTTTATTTCTTGAAACCCTTTGGTTGTCAACTGAAATAATTTGAGGTAGTACTGAAGAAGACCAATGTGTTCCTGTTTTTTTGCATGTTAATGTTAATAAACAACTAAGCTGTGTAATGATTTTTTTTTTGTAGAATGAAATGAATGAATGAATAAATAAGAATCACTTGAGAACCAATATCTTCTTTTCAAAGAGACTGTTTTATAGTTTTCCAGGGAAGCAGCCATGCCTTTCCTTAGTGGCTCTGCTTTGTCTCACTGAAAGACATATTACAACCCTCTTTTTCTTCTGATCCATTCAAATAAATTGCCCACCGCCCCTGGTTAAGCACATTTGACTGTTGTTCTCACATCAGACCTTAACATTTGCATTTTAACCCTTTGTTCTTTTATGACTCTGGGAAAATGGCTTTACACAAATAGACACCATATAAAATACTTAGGAAGCAGCCGTATATTCATTTCTCCTTTGATACTAAAATATGGTAGCATAAATAGACCATTGTGCGTTGAGTCCTGTGCAGCTCAATACTCAGCAATAGTGCATTGTTTTTGGAGCAGCGAGCGTTGTGTTGTGATAGGCATGTCAAAGAGATCAGTTTGCAATTTTTACAGCTCACTTTTAAAACTAGGAATTGCAAACACTATACTAGTTAGAGGTGTCACTGATCAAAAGCTCCCAGGTTCTTACCTTGAACTGATATGGTAGGCTTGTCTAGATGTATTAATAGTAAATCACTGTAACATTAAAACACAAACCCACCACTGTAAGTCATGTTGGACAAATGTGTCAGCTGAATCAGTAAATGCAAAACCTGTAAGTCCATATAGATGAATGAGTACACAGTAAACAGAAATTATACTCTTTTTGACAACTGTTCTCAGAAGGATATATTCTAACCTTGTTCTGTTACAAGTAGGCTTCTGTTTCAGACATGAATAATGATAGTAACAGTTTGCCAACTATAAGCTGGGAAGGGATACATAATGTTTGCATTCATTAAGTCATTAAGGAAGAAAGTTCTGCATAGTTCAAACTGAATTTCAAACCTTTTATGAAATATTTAGTTAATGTGTAAAGACAGGTCCAAAAGGTTTTTGGACAAATTCATTTTTGAATGCATAAAAAAAAGATTGATCGATCCCGAAATACTGACTTGTTGGTTTTTGGCCATGAGAATACTTGAGGATACTGCTCTGTTGGCAGGGAATCAAGTCTGCAGAAATGGAGTGAATTAAGTGTACGGGCAGTTATGGAGAAAAGTGGTGATAAGTGTAAATATGTTCCTATATGCAGCCTGAATGCTTTTTCTTTAAATATAGGTTCACAGGTACACAGGTACACATATAGCTATGTCTTATATTCTTTTCCGTTCCTGTATAAATCCTCTTCTGAAGTGTGTTCATCATTAGCCTGAGGAGGTTTTAACATGTATCCTTCCATTTTAATTATAAACAGAACACATTAAAATATAAATCAGCATGGTATGGAATAAATAACAGCTTGCAAAGGAACTGTCTTTGACCAAACACAACCTATGCCTCGCTGTCAGAAGACAAAAAGTAACTGAAACAGGATGAAATGTTGTCCTGTTATCGCGAGTGCTGCAAGGTCAAGTCAGTCCAATTTGTTACAGAATATAAACATAGGAAAGTATACAAATGTAAAATATGGCCCATATCACTTCATCTCACAGCCAGTTTATCAAACAACTCCTGAATTTTTAAGCATCAGTTTGTTAAGAGCCTTGATGCAGTTTGACAGCTTTGGAGTGCATTTCCTGCAAAAGGCCTCAGTTTGGTTTATCTTGAAGCTGAATTACATAGTGGTTTTTTAGTTCAGCATTGAGATAGGTTTTCATGTCTTTTTCCTAATGACAAATTAAAAACCACATAATATCAAACAGATCAAATATTTTGACCAGTTATACCAAATCATTTATGAAGTGCTATATAGTGCAATGTTTAAAATTCTGTGTCAGGCAGTGTACAGCAATAATAGATAATTGTTATATGATAATTGGCCCTTCTGTTGAAACTTAAAGTAGCTGCAGTAAACATCACCTGCATTAACAGTGTTTGCACTGAATGTTAGGAACCAGGACAATCTGATGACAAAAACAACCACTGGAACCAATAACAGATGGACAAGATCTAAAAATATAGACTGAAACACATGCTGCAACAGCAAACACAATAAGAAAGGCTATGTACTTTAAGTATAGATGTACAGGGGATAAATTCCATTTGTGGATTAGCCACTGACAGCCATGTCCTCCTGCTATACTTTGAGGGGCACAGTAGCATAGCAGGTAAAGATAGTGCCATACAATTCTTGAGCTACGTGAGAGGTGTGATTTGAAATTCAGGTTTGTATGCTTGTATGTTCTTCCTTTGACTGTACCATGTGAACATGCATGAAAGAGTATGATGCTAAACCACTCCCATTCCCTGCAGTGCCTGGAAAGTCACACCAGTGGTCAGTATGCATCTGGTTTGATTTGATGGCATATTCATCTATTACTGTTTTATTAGAGCTTTTTTTGTATTTATTTTGCCATTCATCTCAGAACACATCAACTGTCTCCTTAAAGGCCAAATTGGAATCTCTCAGACTGCCCTTCCAAAGTATCAACATTACCCAGTATGCATCAGAGTGAACAAGGACCACAAGGTTAACCCTGAATTACCTTGTGTTTCAATCAGGTTGCAGTTTCCCCACGTGTGTAAACAGGCAGTCAGGGCCAGTTGGTTTCTATCTTCTGTTTGTCTTTCCCCAGTACAGTTCAGTAGGACAATCCATCAAAATAAGCATAACATAACCTAAGTGTAACATTTGAGTTGATTTGAATGCTATGGCAGTACTGCTGCCTAGTTTTCAGAGGTCTAACTGAAAAAGCAATGAACAGGCGGTTATGTTCAACATTATAGAAAGCTGAAACTGAAGAGCCTTGTCTCCTTCATTCAGCCTGTTCCATGTGGCATTACAAAATTGTAATCATGAACTTCTTAAACTAGGCCTCAGCAGATTTTCAGTGGAACCATGTCGACAAAAATACCACTGAGAGCCTCCATCATGTTAACCTTTACTCAGTGAGATTATATTCAACAACTCAGCACCTAGTGAAAGTCTGTTTAATACTACGAGCAAATTGAAAGTTATGCAAAGTATTCAAGATTTTCTTTCAATCCAGTTTAAATAAGGAAAAAGGATTATGTATCTAAAATTGTTAAGGGAAGGAGATTGTTGAGTAATTACAAGTAACAACTGCAAGCCCTGTACAGTTAATATGTATAGGACTGATCATTGGAGTTTAGGACATGCAGAATGCTCCTTGCTTGGCGTAGTCCTGTTTGCTCTCCTTATTGACCCACTGCCAGCCTCTTTAGAAGGTTCTTGAAGCCTGTGTTGTTTCCATGCTCCCTCTGAGCATCTTATCTTCAGAGAAGGGTCACAGCACACCAGGGAGGGCCGGCTGTACTCAGCTTTTAAGCAGACCTCTGGGGAAAAAAAGAAGGTCCTTTGTGTGGCAGCGTGCCGTATTTTCTTCTGGGTGTAACTGTGGCAGCACTACCTGCAGGGTCGTGGTGAAGCAGATAGGATCATGCACAATTACCTTCCCCCAAAACAAGGCTTTTTCCACTTATTAGTAATGCTATTTCTGTATAGTTTCCCCCCTTTAAACCACACCGCTGGTTATTAACCATCCCACCCTGCTATACAGGGGAAGCATTGGAACTATGTAAAGGGTCTGTGTGTGTGTGTGTGTGTGTGTGTGTGTGTGTGTGTGTGTGTGTGTGTGTGTGTGTGTGTGCGCGCATGTGCGTGTATTTATGCAAAAGATATGAACCACAAGCAGAAATCGCATAACAGTGGTTATTAAAATTATTATCATTAGGATTTTTGAGTTTAAAACACACAGCTTTGTTTTAGGGTTTTTCTTTTGAATTACTATTATTTGCTCAGTGATTTTCATCTGTTTTTTAGTAGAAATTAAATCTAAAATTAAAACTAAAATTTTCTAGAATTTAAAATTCTATTTGTGGTAGCAATGCTGAGAACTCATTATATACACATATATAAAAAGGCTATTAGTATGTATTAGTATGATCAAGTTTGGTTATGTTGTAAACCATGTAGAATATTTTTTATAAGACACGGTGAGGAATCATTGCCCACAATGTATGTTCATGCAGACTCTGCCATTCCCAGATTTGTCAGCATCAGTATCAGCCTGGCGACTCCTATCAGTGTTCTATAAAAACAGTCAAATGCCACACACCGCAAGCTTCCACATGGGCAGGTGATGACATATGCAGGAAAGAGTCTGACCCCTGAAAAGGTGGGTTCTAAATGCAAATTCTTCACATTCAGACTTCTGAGTTCATGAATTCCATTATGTTTCTTAGGATGGTGGTTTTTCCATGGCCCTCATACAGGCTTTCATGTCTATTATCATGCTGGGCCATTATGCACCGCCATGCATTTGTTTCAGTATTTAGATAATCCAGCTCACAAAGAGGGGTTAAAGAAGGCCAGGCAGATATTTAGTTCCTGAAACATATGCCATTCTGAGGATGTGGCATATGACCCCTGAAGCAGACATTATAACGGGCTTGGGGGTGGTCTCTCTAAAAAGCAGTCTGTTCCAAGTTTATGATGTAAGGCACTGAACAAGGGAGGGGTTTGATGTGTTTTTCGTCCGCTGTGCACTCACCCCCTCCATACCCCATGCCACTGGCATGAATGTACCCCCCAGTTCCACCGCAGAGTCTGGCCGCCCACCCCCACCCCTGTACATGCATATGTGCAGCTGTGTTTCTTTTCTCCACTGTGAGGCCACACTACTAATGATAAGCAAAGATTTCTTATGTGCTCCTGCCAGAATTAAATGTGCAATTCCATCTAACTAAACCCATTATCCCCACCACAGGCAAGGAAGGAAAGCTCCTTCAAGAAATTCCCAAGTGAAGAGGGACAGTGAATTCTGGCAAAACATGGGTGAATACAAAGAAAAGCACTCTTTTCCTTTAATGTGCACTGAGCAGTCCGGCATATCTTCACCTGGGGAAAGGTGAGCTGATTTTCCAAAATCTTCTTTGTCAGTAATGTTGGACTATTGCTAAAGTAAATGTGATCCCCGCCTTACAAAGATAACTAGTTTGTTAAATATTCTTTGCGTGGTAAATTTTCAAAACACAAAATTTTATGTTTGCGAGTCTCAAAATTAACACTCACTTGCACTAAACTGTAGCCAAATCCCATAAAAATGAAAGCAGTTATTTCAATACTAACTGAACCTAACATTTTGTCATAGCACAACATAACCTATTAATTTATTTACTTATCTATATTGTACCTCAAATTATCTCTATAAGCTGATTTTTTTGCTGCCCACGTCAGAAAATGGCAAGATAAAAAGTAATAACACATTATGCAATAATACCAACTTTATTACTCTTAAGTGGTTGCATTTAGCATGTAAGTATTGTTAATGCTGTTGAAGAGGCAGACACCACAGAGAATAATGCAGCTGTCTGTTTTAGTCCTATGGAAAGGTGGAAAAGTAATAAAATATATTTCATCAAACATTGTTATCCTTACGTCCAATCCCGTCACCTCTCCCTCTCATCATTAATCGGGACGGTTCTTCCAGCACACACCCAATCCCTCCTATCTTCAATTTTGGTCCATTCTTGTATGGAGCCCCCCTTTGGCCGTCATTCCTCTCTCTCAGCCAATTCTGGTCCCCATTTCTCATTCTACTGACAAATTAGCTCAGAACTACCTACTGCCGCATGTTGCTAATTGTCTGTGTGTGCATTTGTCTACCTACTGACAAGTTTGGGAACTGCCTGGAGACATACGTCCCTAATATGTGTTGCACTGTGTGTGCTTGACTTGATATCAAGTCTGTGGCTTAAAAAACAAAGCTGTGCATAAAAAACAAGCAAAGAGAGATTGAAATTTACAGACATAGAGATTGGACTATATCATTACATTGCCTGTTTATTGTACTGTGCACCATAGTCTAGGGGAAACTACCTTTCATTCTCTCTTGTACAACTGTACAAGTGCAGAATGACAATAAAGTGAACCTTGAACCTTGTATGCTTGCATCACATATATTCCTGGCCTGTCATCTTCATGCCAATTTCATACATCACCAGTTTGTATAGAAGTTCATTTAAACAGCTTGAGTTAAATCCCTTGCTAATCGATACACTTTACGGTCTGAGCTTTTTATTTGTAAAGTTTCACCCTTTCTAAAACTTGACGCAATGAAAATGAATAGAAAAAAGTTTCCTCATACTTTAATTTGGGAATTAAACCTCTAACTTTTTTTGCATTAATGCTGACCAGCTCTTCCATCATGTCTTCTAGGTAAATTGTCTTTGAAATTTACAAAGCAGGCCTACCTGCTCCTTTGCATGTTCCTCCCTGTCCTTGAACTGTAAGGCAGAGATTCTTAACCAACATCCATACAAATGACTAACAAAGCATTCTTTTTGATACTGTCTACTCAAAATGAAAGTTAACTTCCTTTCTGTTTGTTTTTCAGTGATCCCTGAAGTGCACTGGTGTTGCCCTACAATGTTGGTGTTCAGGTGACAGGAGCTTTTCCCATGCCAGAGCATTGTAAAAGACTGCTCAAGACAAGGGCTATACAAAATGAAAGACCAGCTCTGTGAATAGAAACAGGAACTTCTTGCCACTCCAAGTTTCCATGGGTATCTTCTCTAACAAAACTATTGGATCACCAAAATAAGACACAAGGTCACTTTCTAAAGCCAGTCTTTCTGCTTTTTTTCTTTTGCGAGGTTTTGTTCTATATGGCTGACTGAGCTGTAAGATTGTTTTGTCAGCCTTTCACCCTGCAGTTTGGGACATGCCATAATTTCACATTCATTTTTTAAATTTATTTCTCTTGTGTTTTTTCTCCAAAGCTGCTGCAGCAGTTTAAGGTGAGTACCATGCTCAAAAGTAACATGCCATGCACAGGTTAGTACCTTGCACAAGGGTACTACAGCAGGTGGTGTGATTTGGTAGCTCTACCTTCAACTACCTGCTGCCATCATAGTTTCTGTATACTATAATACCATATTATTCTCTTAATCTACATGCTCTCTCACACACATAACAGGGACCCATGATTTCAAGTAAAGGGGGCAACATTGCACACCTCTGCTGCTCACGTTAAATAACTGAGCATTTCTGCAAAATAACTGCACATGTTATATAGCTGAATGTAATGAAATTTTTGGCTATACCCTCTAATGACTGATTTAGCCCATCCATTTTCTTTAATGTGAAAGACTGAATACCATTGCATTTACAGAAAACAGCAGAAACTATATGTTTATGCACCAAATGCCCATCTAATGCATTTTGTGAAATTTGAACTCGTGTTTTGTAACCTGTTTGCATACAAAAACATATCTACGCCTTGCAGCAGAGAACATAACACCTTAGATATTTCTTGCTACTGTGTAT
The DNA here is from genome assembly GCA_900497675.1 of Arapaima gigas. Lineage (NCBI taxonomy): Eukaryota > Metazoa > Chordata > Actinopteri > Osteoglossiformes > Osteoglossidae > Arapaima > Arapaima gigas. Next base: position 23,130 of record UFQX01000740.1, on the reverse strand, counting down.
AATGTTTGAATTGTACTCAAGTTGCAAGGATGCTTAACTTCTGCATAGTGGTTTCCTCCTTCATAACCACAGCAGTCAAGCACAAGCCCTTGAGTTTGCAAGCCGACCTACATATACAGTACTGCATTTTCCCCTTTGTCTTCAGCATGTAACAGCAGTTCTTGGAAAGAGGAATTGTCTCAGTCCTCTGTTACAAACCTGACCTAATCTATTTTACTTTGGATTTCAAATATTAAACTGTGAACCTCATATGGTGGCGTAACATGAAATGTTCATACGTTAACGTACAGCTTGCTCCCATTTATCAGTACCGTTATGACTTGAAACAACTGTAAAGCTACCAGGGGATAGCATAGTACTTAGAATCATTATCTTACACTCTCCAGGCTCAGGTCCTGCTGTAGTACCATTGATCAGGGTATTTTCTTTGATTTACTGCAATAAAAATGAATGAGCTCTATAAATATGCATATGATGGTAAATTTGCCAACTAATGGGTGATAACAAAAACTGTTACTGGAAAACTTTCCGGTACATGAAGACTCAACAAGATAAATATTTCGTTGGAAGTATTGTACCTTCCCTAATTTTGAGCTTGGGGTCTTCAAACAACAAAAGCAGATTTAGGTTAGAAAGTCCTGCGAAATAGTTTGACTCTCAATCCAGATTCGCAGACAGTGTTAGAGTGGTGGGATCTGTTGAAGTGTAAATCAAAGTAGTCAAAGGAACTGCTGACCTAGGAGGACAGTAATGTTCACCCACTAACAGGTGGCCTCCACGGTGAAGTTAAAACTCAATCACTCCGGAAGAGTTGTGCATTGTAATTGGAGCAACAGGTACTCTATTGGCTAGAGCTGCTATGTAATTGAAGGCACATGTTTCACATTCTTGGTCCCACTACAATACCGCTGTGCATGGTTGCTACCCTGAATTGATACAGTAAAAAAATTGCCCAGTCTTATAACTCAGTACATTATTGTATATACCTTAACTAACAAAGTACACTTTAAGCTCCTTTGGACAAAAGTGTCAGGTAAAATAATGAGTGTTGTGGATGTCAAAGGCTGAAATAGAATAAAAGAATAGGCTATTCTGGAAGAACTTGACTCAACAGGGCTGTTGCTATTCATGTGTAAATACTGTCGTGAAAACACTCAGTGAAAAACACTACTTTAAGAATCGCGTGTCTGCCTCTGTATCTCTCTGTCTGGTGACATGCACAAATAGTAAACAAGATATGCCTTAGCCTATGCTCAAATGCCAGCTGACCCTACAAATCTTCACAGCAGCTTCCGTAACAGAAAGTGAGAGGGGCATCTGCACTTCTAGCCTGCCTGAGTCATGGTTGGGCTTGGCTCTTAAACAGCCAGAGGATTATCAGAACAAACAGATTGTAAACTTGTAGAGACAACCCTTGGGATATATGATGTCGTATTTGGCAGGGTGGTGGAGGGGTGGCTCAACTGTGTCTCCCTCAACAATTGTCCATCATCATCCTGCTTGTTTAGACTTATTCTGCCAAAAAGGTACTGTGGAAAAGAACAGCATGTTTCCCTTAGGTCACCCATTAGCTGTATAAAAGCACACGAACCTGAACTGAAAGCTTAGTAAGAAAGAAATCAGCTGTCATGGTTTAGAGTCAGTTGTGTGAGGTGGGGGGTTTGGTATATTTCCAGCAGGTACACAAAAGCTTGCATTCTGCCAACAAACAATACCCTCATTTGCAATGCTGACATTTGGTTGGGATATTTGTATAATCCTTTTTCTACTGTGGTTGCCAGAATAAAAGGCCACACCAGACAGCCAGACATGAGTGAGTACTGTCCAATATTTGTTGTTCCCATAGGTGATCAGGTTATGTTTGGCACCAACTCTCCTTCTCTCATCCCTCAGCAGTGTTGGGCATCAATGCAGGGATTGCTGCCAAAATCAGCAGGTCTCTTCCTCACTCATTAACCTCTGTTTTTAATTATTAACCAATTCTGTTTTTCACTTCTGTATTGAACCCAGCTTTTGTCTACAGTTTTGACCCCTTCAGTGGTGTGCTTTGCCATAGAACACTGGTATGGCTCCCTGATGGCTTCCATGATCAGATAATCTGTGCTCTCGGTACCTGCGAGAGTGACACAGTGCATGTAAAAGACGGTCCCACATCCCCAAAGCCCTCCCTTTCCTCACCACCACTCAGAATGTGTCACGTCACACCCATTCATAATCACAATTTCACTCATGCATCTGATCAATCGAAACTGTCCAATCACAGATTATCCCAGCAAGATGAAAGAGTGAGAACAAAGGGGTTAAAGAAAGTTTAAGTAATTAGCATTTTAAAAATTTATGTCAAAGTAATACTGTGCAATATACAGTACTGTGCAAAAGTCTTAGGCACCTGTGGGAAAAATGTTATAAAGCGAGGATGGTTCCAAAAATAATGCTATAAATACTTATTAATCAATAAACCTTCTAAAAAGTGCAGTAGACAAAAAAAACCTCAATCAAATCAATATTTGGTGTGACCACCCTTTGCCTTTAAAACACCATCAATTCTCTTATGCAAACTTGCATGCAGTTTAAGGTAGAGGTTGGTAGGTTCTTCCAAACATTTTGAGGAACTGGCCACAGTTCTTCTGCAGACTTTGACTGTCTCTGCATGTACTCCCAGACTGACTTGATCATGTTGAGATCAGGGCTCTGTGGGGACCATACCATCTGTTGCAGGATTCCTTCTTTTTGCTCAAGATAGTTCTGTATGACTGAGATTGGGTGTTTGAGGTCATTCTCAGGCTGCAGAATGAATTTGGGACCAATCAGAAACCTTCCTGATGGTAGATAAGAATCTACCTGTACTTCTCAACAGACATTGAAGTTGCATGCCTAAGACTTTGCACAGTACTGTATAACTGCCATTGCTAGGTATAAATATGTAGATCTATGAACATTAAACATAATAACAGTTTCCAGAGGCTGTGGATGTTGGATAGATGGCACATGTGTTGAGTGGAAGTCACAAATGGCCATAAAAACACACATTCACAAATTGCCAGCTTTTAGTGTAAAGCCTTATGGTGAGGTTTTAATCTGTTAGAATGAACAGAGACGCAGTATCACCATGACAGCATGACAGCAAGCAAGGAGTAGCACTGCAACTCTGGCAACAAGAAAAGGAAAACTGAATAAATCCTTTCTTTAAAATTTTATATCTAGATAGTTTGATGCATATGTCATCATTGCTTACTGGGTGTTTTTCTGGCTCTTCCCATGCAGTGGGGAAAAATCCATGACAAATCCTTCAATGCAAAGGAATCCATTGCTTTCTGTGAAAAGCAGCTTATTTCCTGTAAACTGACCTTTCCACCAATGACAGTCTGCCATGGCAAAAGAAAATACTTGTAGGCCATACTGGTAGCTATGTTTACATCAACAAAGTGGAGACATACATTCTAGTCAGTTTATATTGTTGTACATGTGCTTTTTTATTTCTGTCTGGCCCCCTGTTTTAATGTGGTCTACCACCAGTTGATCACTGCAGGTCAACACTGACAAATGCATTTCAATTATTTTGGTGTAGCATGTATTTCACAACTAACCAAAATCAGGCACTGATCCTGTAATTAAGAAGGTAATTAAAAAGAAAGCCATATGACATGAATTTTAAACTTTTTTTTCTCTGTGTGGTTTGTGGCAGATGGAAGTTCCACCAAAACAGGATGAGCAAAGGAGAGATATAAAATAGGTTAAAAAAAGAAGAAATGCAACAAACTAGTTTAACCAGTAAGAGAGAAGTGTTTCAACTGGTAACCATTTTAAGTCCTCTTAACTGAGTTTGGGAGTCTGGTCTTTCAGGTCCGTCCCATGCTGAATGCCCCTTCATTTACTTCCATACTGAACTCTGATTTCAGAGGACTGTAACACAAGGCCTGTGTAAGATATGACAAGGGAATAGAAGAAAATTACACAAAAAAAGCTCGAGTCAGAGGCCCAAGGCAACAGAATCCTGCTTTCAAGATGCCAATTACAGCATGTTAGACCACAAGGAGGGCTTGTTGTGGGGAACAAACGCCCCCGCCCCTTTATGGCGGAAGGGGCTATGTTTGTCTAGCTGCAGCTGTCCTGTTATTCCTCAGTTTTCCACTTTGTGCGTCAGTTTTTTTTCTTCTTTTTTAATGGCTTCCTTGTTTTAATAATACCCAGCCTCAGCAAAAGCAGCAAAGGGAGGATGATGGCAAAAACAGCTCACAGAGTCCTCTGAGCACCCTGCTCCCCATTCTAACATTTCCCTTTACCCCACATCATCAATCTATCACTCGCTAGCCTTTATTTAGCTGTAGTAGTAAACGCAAGAGCAGTTCCATTGCTTTTGGAGATTGAGTCTCTTTTGACTGCAATCAATACAGTCGCCCCAGAGGAAAAGAAACAACTCACTCGAGGTCTAAAACCAGATGCAAAAATCAGTCAGGACAAAATAAATTCAGTCATTGTTTCTCCACACCTTGTACTTTCAGCTATTGGTCCCACCACTGTCTTGTAACGCAGCTGTGATACATTGAACTTAATGACAGTCAGTAAAGGTTTGTAAGAGCTTTCTGACAAGTATAATTAAAAGGATATATTATAGGCTAAGTACGTAAACAGGTTTTTCCCTCCTCGTTCTCACTCAATTCATTGTGGACTCTGCCTAACCACACAGGTCTCCTGCCACCTGCATTTTCTCCTGGCAGACTGAAATTTAGCTTGCAGCTTTTGAACAAGATTGCAAGAATGATGTTGGTTATTACTGAATGTTACCCCACATTACTTGGGCAAATCTAGCCTTTGCATGCCATGTAGCTCAGAACACGCATATCAGGCTTCAGTCATGGTGCAGTAAGTCAGAGGTCAAAAGTATCTTGGCAACATAACCTGACTACAATCTTACCACAACATGTATTGAAACTGAAGCTGTACTTTAGTATAATACAGTCAAGTAAGCTTCAAAGAATATGCAATTACAGTAATTCCTTAGTGTCTGAATGTAATTCATCCCTGAATTTTTTGTATTTTGAGTGTCGATGTATTTTAAATAGGGGAAAAAAAATAAATAATGCGCTTTCAGCTAATTAGAAAAGACCTGCATATCAACCCATCATTTTAGCATGGTAAAACACTGTAAACACCAGTCACCTTATTAGAAAACACTTAATATTGTCATTAATTTGCATGATTATAACATGTGATACAATAGGTACAGTACCTACTTTACATGTCATTGCCTCCCCCCATGTCACTGTGTTGCAGAGGGGAGATAAGGTGTATGCATGGGATGTGCAGCGGCATGTTTCTTTGTGTGCCCAGTGTGTCTCACTGGATATGTATTCATTCTATTTAGGTTGCTGAGTTCTAGACAATGTAGGAACTGTTCACCACCACCGCACCCACTGTAGCATCTCTCCTGGCTGCATTAATCCTTAAATCTTACCTTATCGACGGTCTTATTATGTTGCCCCTACACATCTAACAAAAATTCTTAGTAAGTCGTGTGGTTGGAGACTTAATAGAGGGAATAGCGAAATGTGAGGTTGGTCAAGCCACCTGGGGGTGTGATAAGGGGGTAAGACTGTATTTACTTATTCATATATTTACCATTGTATCTATTGTTCATTATTTATGTATTTCTATATATCTGTTCATGTACTTAACTATTCAACTCGCTTGTGTTGTCCTGGGTCCCCATGCTGTCTGTTTAGTGTACTGCATTGTTCACTGTGGTCCAGGGGAAGCTACATTTTATTCTTTATTTAAATCTGTATAATTCAGAATGACAATAAACTTAATAAATTAATAAAGGAGCAATATATTGTTTGATAAATCAATCATTAGCAAGGGGCATGTTTGAGAAGTGATCTATGAACAGTTTTGTCACAACACTTTCCTAAATAAGCTTCCTTCTTTCTAAATCGAGCATTCTGTTTAATATTTGAACCTGCAACCTTTTGTTCAGGGCCCTAAGGAAAGTCATTTGGCTTGCTTTCAGTGGTTTATTTTTGTTCTTGAGCATATGAATATAATAATTTAACTTCTAATTTCAGCTTTCAGCTATTCAGTGTAGTTTTATTCTTCCATGCTTGCATAGCGTTACTTTAACAAACTCAAATTAGCCTAGCTTTAATCACATGCAATTTATGAAATTTCATATTTTTAATAACTGCTCATTGTTCTCTGACAAATACAGTAATAAAGTGTTATTATGGCTTTTTCAGCAGACTTGAGGGAGAGAGCTCAGCCACCCCATGTTTCATATTATTCTCTGGAGCAGTTTACTGTATGATAGATCAGTCATTGCCATGGTCAATTACTGAAAAGTGATCAGTTTATCAGTACTGTTATGACAAAGCCAAAACATAGCTTGGAAAATTCTTCAGCCTTTTTCTAAAATGGGAGCTGCTTCTGACTACTAAGGGGGAGCCTAACATGAGTTTCTTCTTCTTGAGTTACTTCCTCCTTTACTGCCTGCCCTGACCTTGGGAAGGCAATCACATGCAGGAGAGCCTCTCTGCCTAAGAGGAAGTTGTCCATGCTCTTTTTTTTAATGGGCGGATATGTCGATTAAAAAGTTCCCAACCACAGCCATAAACTATAGTATTCATCACTCCATAAAAGATATCACACAAGAAACAAGTGTGGCACCATTGAAAGTCAATGATATTCATGTGCTTGAGGGTGGAAGGTTCTTCTCATCATATGCAGCAGTTTTCAGAATGTGAAATGAAAGACAACCTTTACAACAGGTCACATAAATCATCAAACAAATTTTTAAAAATGTCCGTAGCATAAACTGTTTCCAGTTCTCTTCTGTTATCAATATCTCTGTAAAAATACTGCCAAACCCCTACTGACCTTATCCAGGCAGTCATTTTAGGTCAGTAACAGCAGTATAACTGCGGTATATCCCTTGAAGTCAGTTCATTATACTTCTTTAAGCCCCAAATCTTTTTTAAATCTTGGTATACAACAGAAAAAAATTAACACTGATGCAGTATGTTACTTAAACATTTCAGGAAAACATACAGTTTTCTCTGTACATATCCTCTTTTATCCTTTTTTAACCTCTTTTATCTATGATCATCAGAGTCAAATGAAACAACAGCAATGAGGCATTTGCAAAAGAAAAGATTATACCAGTTGCTGGTTCAAATAAGCATTCCTGCCTTTTTTTTGCTTTCTAGTTTGCTTGTTTCTTTGCATGCATTAGGAGCAAACTTGAACTCTGTCATATTAGCCACAGAACTATGACATTTTGTGGCTGAGAATTTACAGTCCTCACATTCAAACAACAAACTGTTTAACAAACGGTTTCAGAAAAAACTGTGAAGATTGTGGAATGATATCATTACAGTAGTTTGCATGTGTAATTTGCAGAACACAAAAAGTTTAGAGAAGATGGAGCACAGAGTTGTAATTGACCAGTTTAGATTTCAGGGACTTTGCTTTAACATTGTTGGAGCAAAGAAACAATTTTACAAACCTGGAAGGTCTACAATAGAAACCTCAAAAAAAGTATACATATTAGCAGTCAAAAATTTAAATACGTAGGCTGGCTGGAAACTATTTTTGTTAAAATAGGCATTTGTGAACAAGTTTGATTGGTAAAGGAGGAGCCATGCCTTTCCGGGTCTTCTGCAGCAGTTCCCAGAGATCTAGGATACTTTCTTTGTTTTCATTCTTCATTCTTCTGTCCAGTTTGTCCCATTTAAGTACTGTACAGTTTGCTCGATTCTTCTCAAATTTTGATTAGTATCAAATACTATAATGATAATTTGCTTAATAGGTGTTTGTGAGAAACTCCTTGTAGTTCAGTCCGTGACCCCATATTCCATAAGGTTTTTCCTTCTTTCAACCATCACTTCAATAATGGTTGGGCTGATAACGTCACTGTGTGCAAACTACTCATTTGCAGAAGTTTACAGATGTCGATTGTGTGAATGAGTAAGGACTGCTCTGTGCTTTCTTTGTATGTCTAGCCTCCTCACTCCCAATTCACATACCTAACCCCTACAGAGGGATAGGCAGACTCACCTTTTTGGCAGTTAACCACTACATGACAACTTTTCTGCAGCAAGTATGTTGATAAAGAGATAAACAGAACAGGTTTCTTCCCTCTAGGTCCAGTTTTTCAGTTCTCTTGAAAAATGATAACTGCCTGTTCTGTTAACCTGGAAGAACAGGAAGCAATTTCTAAGGGTTAGATGGGAAGTCTACATTTTAGATGGAGGATCTCTTTTCTGAGCTCTTAGTGGTACTGGAAGGGAAAGAAACATTGCTGGACTCATTGTTCCTTGACCATAATTAAACGATACTGATTTGATACGTAATCCAAAGCAGAGATGGAACACATGATGTGCTTTTGAGTAACTCCTCTCCAAACTGTTTAATTGTAGTGATTCTCCTTACAAGAACTTACATGATCTGGGTGTAACTTAAAAATCTTGAAAATATTTGACACTTTAGCAATCAGGACTGAGTTTGGCAAACACCTCCCAACCACCCTGCAGGTCTCCAGCATGAGAGCAGAACCTCTGAACCACTCCTGAATAAGACCTTAAAGGTTATATGCTGCCTGTTCAAGTTTTTGCCTATGGACTCTTGGTCTTGTAGTCTCTGTCAGAGACCAAGAATGCAGAGCAATGTGTGGCAGACAAGTGAGCATTCCAGGACGCGTGTGCGCGAGCACACACACACACACACACACACACACACACAGATGAGCCTGGGAACTGGCTTTGTGTCCATCTGTTCTCCCAGACAGCATTTCTAAGAAGCCTCCAATACCGACTGCTTGTTTGTGGTTCAGGAAAATCCCCAGCTTGTGGTTTAGCTGCAGTTTCAAATAACTGTGCAGCAAATAACAAAACTTTCTATAGCAACATAAAAAAATGTCATGATTTCATGGAACTAGGTTCAAAGCAAACAGCACTGGTTGATCACTGCAGGTCAACACTGACAAAAGCATTTGAATTATTTCTGCATTCCATATATTTCACTGCTAACCAAAAACAGGTTATTCAGTAAAATGTTGTTCTGTTTATCATTAAAATTTAAAAAAGGAACAGTGGGAAAACTTTTATTGTTTTACATGAACATTTTTAAATGTCTTCTAGTCAGGTGCAGAAATATTTTACAACAAATCCCTCTTGAAGGGAACCTTAATGAACCTTGACCCACACAACCACGTCAACACTGACGGGTGCCTGAGAGAGCCAGACCATGCAGCTGCTTCAGGAGCTTCACGCCACTGTCTGTGATAACTGAGATAGGAGCAATGTTTGTGTGAAGTATAACTTTCCCCTCTGTCAGGTCCCTGGCCAAAGAGAACACAGCTGCTGAGCAGAAACACTAGATCTCACCTTGTCTCTCATCCTCACTCTCTATTTCTCTTTGAAACACAGAAAAACATACATACACTCACCCTGGTGTTGCATAGTCATTTTCAAATCACACTTGGTGCTTCAAGCTAACATACACAAAGCAGTGTAAAAATGGTGCAGCTGGTGATGTAGTGGTTTGAGCTGTTGTCTTTGGATTTGAAAAACCCAAATTTAATTCCCAGCTCCTGCTGTAGCCCCCTTAACAATTGATACCCTAAATTACTCCAGTAAAAATTCCTTACCTCTATAAATGAGTCAATCATTTTCTTAACAATATAAGCTGTTTCGGAGAAAAACATCAGCTAAAGGTGTGATCAGTGCTCGAGATGCATGCACAACATAATACATATAGATTAGTTGTACCTTTAATAGTAGCAAAAGAAAAAAACAAAGAAACGAAAGAAATTACAAACAAGTTGTAAATCTTTTAGTTTCAAATAAAATAAAAGCATGCTGCAGCAGTTGAGTGCTATAGGAGCTAGCACTAATCAAGGTACTGTTGTGTATTTTTGGTTTGAAGGAATGACTTTACCTTGTAAACAGTTTTGCATTGTCAGTAAAAACGAAAGGAGGCCGGCAGGTCACATTGAGCAATACTTGGCCCACTAGGGTGAAAGGGAGGAGATACAAGAAGGAGTGCCTAGCCTGGTGGTTGTGGGTTCAGGTCCAGTCCTTCACTGGAACAAAAGCAACCCTATTCCACCCATGACCAAGCTTCAGGTTCAAAGCTTCCAGCTCACCACCACTTCCTGCCCCTGCAAGACTGCATACGTGTGCAGTGCAGGGCTGCTATAGGTTCTTTACTCTGACACACACACATTTCTTTGCAGGTGCCAGCACTCACACCCACATACATCCAGGGATAACCAAAAGACAGTAAGGCCTCCACCCATAGGGAACGGAACATGTTTGAAACCAGGAATGTATGTGAATCCAGGTTACTGGGAACACACTGTGAGGGGCCTCTGGTGTTTATTCACATTAATCTTGTAGACACATACTACAAAACCACAATACAAGTTATGACTAGATTGTTGCCTTCATGACCGAAAAAACTTCTCATTGCTTTCATCATTTACATATTTGCCATTTGTAAGGAATGTGAAACAGAGCACAAATATGTGGATTCATAGGTTATTGAATGTAACAAGGTTTTGCTATTTGTTATTTTTTAAAATCTGTTCAATATTATTCTAGCATTAGTATTAGTTTAGTATTCTATATTCCAGTTTTATAGGAAGTGTGCCCTATAGATTCCTGTGTTTCAGTGTAAAACAGGAATGCAAACAATGAAAACCACATATGAAAATGTATACTTCAGTTTAAGCAACAGAATAGGCCTGACACTTCTCTACAAAAGAGTGATGCACTGATCATATATTTTCCCACACAAATGCCTTAACTGAAAAACAAATTCTTTAAAGTGAATTTTCTCCCAAATTGAAAACAAGCAAATCTCTACTACTTAAAAGGCTAAATAAATTCATATGACAAGTAATTCTGTAAAATCACTGCTTCCCTTTATGCTAGACCCACAGTAACCATACTTTGACCATACTTATGATGAAAGATCTTGTTTTATGTACAGAACACCAGAGGTCATAGATAAATGTTCAGTGTGTTTCATCAGCAGATTTCAATAGGTAACTGCTAAATGAAACATATGCATTGCCACATAGATGGATCTCTGAACAGTCTCATTTTAGGTAATGGTAAAAATATGGGTTCATTTCATATGTTGACCCATAAGTGGCCATTAACCATTTCATAAATGTACTTCAATATTTATTATATAAATATAATGAAAGCTCTGGTGTAGCGGACAATAACAATGACATTACAAGCATAAATCACAAACACATTTATTTTTGAGTCATACTGTTTTGATGATAGTGGGACTTATTCTCACATTTTAATGATCAATTTAACTGACAACATGTCATTTAGCTGTGGTTACATAATGGCTGTTCATTCAATGAGTTTTCTGTTGTTAGTGATGCAAAAAGAAATCTTATTTTGATAGCATCCACATTAAAACTGTTTCCACAATTATTAATCACCATTGGACTTTCCCAGTTCTGTAGGTACTTAGAAAATGAGAACATTGAATTTTACATATTGCAACTATTAACAAAGGAGGCGGTAGGTTTTCAGAACATCTTAGAAGCAATGAATGTTACAAGTCACGGAATCACACTACAATCCGTTCTTTGCTTCTTTCACTTTTGATCAGTTATGTTTTCCTCGCAGTCAACCTGTTTACAGCCAACTCCAGAAAGCCATCATATCAGCACAGTACACCATGCTGCCCTACATTTATAGCTTTGTGTAGTGTCATCATTGCCTAAATAAGCAGAGTGAAAGTCCAAATGAGCAAAATCTACACAATCTTTTTACTCCAAGCCCTTGATGAATACACAGGCAATGTGTGCACTGTGTTTCCTATGTCACCCACAGCTGTGGAAGTTGCATTGAAATGAGAAACACTTGAGGATGGGCTGAAGAAATGGAGAAGCACGAGAGTTTGGCAGTTTTCCAGTGGAAGCTGCCCTTCGAGGCCCATTACTTCAGCCCTTCAATGGAGAGGAGCCCCCCCGAACTTACTGAAAAGAAAGCTGTGACCCAGGACAGACAATGTTTCAAAGGGTTGCAGGAAAACAAATCCAACAAAGACTGGTCACACCACATGTGGACAGTTGCAGTGTTGTCACTGGGTACTCTAAGTGCCCATCATCAACATTCTTTGGGTCCCACAGGGCAGATGGGAAGCCACCGTGTCCAGCACATGGCCAGGCAAACAGCACAGCATTGCATTTCACCAGCTCCCGTGTTCCCACATGCTGCTTGGCAGTGCTTCCAGTGACTAAAAGAGCAAAACTGACCACTAAAAGGGTGGCTCTGTGGCAGCTCAGCACTGGGTCGACTCCCCCTGTGCCACTTGAAACAGGCAAAAGGGAAATATTTAATGTCAGCAGAATAAACTGTGTATGAACAGTGGTAAAAATCTTAAATAACAACAGCTGTATAATTATTATTGTCATTATTATTATTATTATTATTATTATTAGTAGTATTATTATTATTATTGTTAATTCAGCTGAGACTTTTGTCCAAAGTCACTTGTAAAGTTATGCTTGTACAGTTAAACTGCTTACATCTTACCATTATTTACCCATCTACACGGCTGGGTAATTTTACTAGAGCAGCTCAGGGTAAGCACCTTGATCAAGATACCACAGCAGCAGTTGGGATCAAACATTGTTTTATAGTGCTATATATTTGATGCTTTTTAAGAAGAAATTTGATAGAGAACAGATAGATATAGACATAGAGAAGTGAGCTCATTCTGAAGGCCTTTATTAAAGTGACAGATCTCTGAAGAGCCCCCACACCAAACAACAGCCTCTATGCTCCCCAAACATAAACCAAGTATCACTTCTCTAACTGCAGGTGACCAAAACTGCAAAGCTCTTCCATCATATCATTGGGCTAAGAAATAATTCATTTATGTTTTATTAGGGAAAGCATAAAAGGCTTCATTTTTATTTCACCTACTAAGTAAATGCTGTCAACAATATCACTTATATGAAGATAACTGAGGTAGGTAATCCTAACCAGTTATCCCATCCATATTTCCATTTTAACAGCTCATCTTTAATTTAATTTATTTCATATTAGTCTAAACTCCTACCCTTCAGACCTTATCTGTTTTCCTATGATGAAATGCTGCTGACTCATTTGGCAAGAAAAAAAATACACCAGTGTTTGTGGATGTGTAGCATGGCTACCATGGCTGAGCATAACTCAGTAGCTCCCTCTCATCTGTTTCCATATTCATCAATGACATCGCTCTATTTATACACCACCAGGGAGCTGACACTTTGCTGAGCGCCTGTCTTACGCTGTTTCAGCCTTTCAACCACATGCTGTCCCTTCCAGTACTTCCTGCCAAACAGGAAGTGAGTAGTGAGCTGAACAGACTACATTCATTGCCATTCTAGTCTCCAGGGGAGGGTGGTCCTAACCCACCATTGAGCTCCATGATACTTTCCCATTATGTTAAGAGATAAGATGTGCAAACAGGTTTCTGGCATGTTTCAGTGGTAAAAACAGGCAAGCTTTTCCTTCAGTGGTCCTCCTCCCACCAAAACACAGCTGCAACAACAGTGTTCAGACAGCTCTTGACACAGAACTGGAGTGGATTCTGAAACTCCTACACTCTGTGGTCCAGAAGATTGTGCCAGAGAATGGCTGGCCACACATTATCAAGATAAATGTCCATTCATAGTAGCAAGGTTTGGTGTGGCATAGTGAAAGCTTAAGTGTATTGGTTAGAGCTGATGCCTTATACTTAAAGGATCTGGGTTTAAATCCCACCTTCTGTTGTTGTACCCTTAAGCATGGTAGTTACCCAAAATTGCTCCAGCAAAAATTATTCGGCTGTATCAAATGAATATATAACTGTAAGTAGTTTAGTATGTGCATCCGGTAGCACTGTTGAATGACAACATCTGGGCTGTCCAACTAGACATAGATTTTTTTGCTGTTCGTTCTGAGTGGAGTTTGCACCCACTGGTTGCGTGAGTTTCCTAAAGCTGCTCTTTTTTCTTTTATAGTTTCAAGACACAAATTTCAGGTACATTAGGAACTGAAATGGTCCATAGTGTGTTTATGCATTTGTGTGTTTTGTTACTAAGGCGTATAGATGGGTAAATGATTGCAGGGATTTTTGTGTTGTGTGTCTAGCACTACAGGTCAAGTTTGATAAAGGTGTCTGCTAAATACTACATAGTAGTTGTTGGAGAAAAACATCAGCCAAATGAATAAATAACTAAATATATTCAGTTGAAGAGTTACCAAGAGTGCAACAACAGGGAATGGCATGCAGCAAATGAAGAGCACACGCTTCCAAGGCATCACTGCTCGATGACACGGCTACTCTTTCCCAGGTGGCGAAGCAGTCTAAGGTCAAGCTGACTTCTGAAAGCATAGGTTAGGCAATCCATCCAGTTGCGTCAAGCCCTCCAGGGTGTGGTGCTCTCACCCCCAATTAAAATAATTGATTCAAGGTTGATGTTCACACCTAGTATTATAGGTGTGAACCACGTGCAACTGACTAAGCCATTTACTTCTGCTACGTTCTAATTGTTGTAATAAAGTACTGAATGTGCTATTGCCTTTAAGCATTTAAATGCATGAAAATCCAAAGGTTTTGAGCAGTTGTTATAGCCTATACCACAGACTAGCAAAGCACCACAGTAAAAGGTAGCTTGTGAGTTAGGAGTCACGCTTTTAGGAAACCACAGCACTACCCAGGTTACTGACCAAATTTCGGAGCAGGACTACACCCACTGAACAACTAGCCTGTATAAGATCATGATTTTCTTTTGAAAGAGTGCAGTATTGACAGCTTATATTAGTAGCTTAAAATCACATGTGCTTTCTTTTCAGTCTTGTCATGGTCCAAGAAAAAAATAAGGGATCATTTCTAAATTCCTGTTCTAAAGGAGTCACAGTGGATGTAGAATTCTGTCTCCTTTCCATCATGACTTGAAACCACTTTTTTAAGACACACCAATGACTACTGACTCCACTGCACGTCCACCTACAGCCTTCAGACTTAGGACACCAGGCAAGCCTCATCATGTAGCTTGATGGTTCATATGATGACTGATAATCAATATGCTATATTTATGATTACTAGTTATGTGTTAAAAATTACAACAGGGCATCTGGTGCAATATCAAATGACTGGCATTCACAACCCAAATAGTTTCCTGCACCTATTAAAACACAAGTATTTGGAGTTTAATGCTTTGGTGATGAAGAGATTAAGGAATAAAAGACTATCTCTTCTCAAGTTTGTGGAGTCAGCCCAGATGTGCGTGTTTGCACTCGTTACAAAAATACTGTTAGGTAAAGTGAAAAGGTCCCTTACACAAGCAGGGGCTTCAGACATCAATGTGCTTGGGTTCACCACACAAAGCGGATGTGTAAATGATGCCAACCTAGCGATTCAGATGTTCCCACAGTGACCTAAAACTCAAACAAAAGGCTACTACTCCTTTGTAATACACCGCCAAGATGACTAGGAGTACAAATGTCATTATGAAAAACTGGAGTGCACCTAAGGTGAAGGTGTAGAAAGACTGACATAAGAAGGAGAATAAATTGTAGCCTAAGACCCCTAGAGTGAGTCAAAGTAAATAGACCCTGGGTTTGGTCTCTGACAGTGAAGGCGAGGTCACAGAAACTCAGCCAGTGTTCACTACCTTGATAATTTCAATGTTTTGAATGCTTTCATTTTTTTTTTTTTTATTTGTAGACAGGACTAAATTGACCATTTCAGGTCCGTTTTAGACAACACATTCAAAAAACTAGAGATTCTTGCCTGAAAATGCCCCCTTGTCACCCATGTCTTCATTGCAATACTTCACATAAACTGACAAAAATCAGCAGAAACCAATAGAATGTTCCTTAAATTTTTAATTGTGGAGAGAGCCATACTGAATAGTTTTTATAGCCATCAGTAGATCTATGTGAATAAAACTGTATATTGAAGTTATTCATTCACCTTAACTTTTTTCCAAGACTAAATCACAACAGGACACTTTCAACAGTATGTATATTTATTGGTCATCTGTTGTTAACAGAAATAGTAGTCTCTTATTCCTGTTTTTTGACTGTTCTTAAAAATCAGATTTAGAAAAATATATATTGATATGAGAACCATAAAATAAAAAAAAATCAGTGTTTATTCAAATAAAAATATTTGTATATTAAAAACTGTAAAAAGGCAAATTAATGCTTGAAGCATAATTTTTCAAGACCTAGAATATCATTCAGTAGAGTAAATTCCCTGTTATTTTATTTTTTGCAAACATGAAGCTCATTATTTTAGCAATAATTGACACAGGTGCCAATACTTATATATGGAGATAAGGGAGAAGTCATATGAGAGTGAATTATTCTCAAATCCCTCTCCTTCAGGTCCTCATTTATCCCTGTACTATGGAGGAAGAGTCATACTACAATAAACCCCTGTTAGAAGAAATTTGTACAAACCTTTTGTTTATGTCCTCCATGATCAAGACATAGGGACCATCAGGCTGGCGGAGAGACTTTGAGAACATGTAAGAGAAATCCCTTCCTCCTCATCTCCTCTGCAAACCAGTGAACCAGGAACTGCCCCATCATCCAGCTCAGTAACGGTCCCCATCCAAGGAGACATTACCAAAGCAGAAATAGGGAAAAATTTAAGTATTCTGGCACATTCATCACCAGGCCTCTTTCAGTGTCTCTATAATCCATGGTTCCTTGAAGGCTGTGTCACTCTGCCCAGTTAACTTGATTTCCCTGCCACATGGCTGCCTTCATGTAATATAACCTTTTTTTCAGTGTCTAGTCTTCAAGCCACCAGCACCCCTCACTTTCTCAAAATTATCTGTTATTCTTTCTTTTGCGGAAGATTTGCTCAATTTCTCTCGATCTGCTCAATGTCCAGCTCACCACCCAACTGACTAGCTTCTCTCCTGATGTCGTGTGACCCCTGCCGTATCACGTCACTGTCTTCTCCATTTCCTGGCTCCACTGATCCTGTTGAATCACTATCTAGGCACTCACTGGAAAAATCGTCCATGTTGTCTCCACCCTCGCCTGTCTTCTCTTCAGAATTTGCCCCCAGGCCACAGGCAGAGGCAAAATCAGTCTTGAACAGGTTGGTGCTGCCATAGAAAGATGCGTTGTGGTCAGACTGGCAGCTGCTCAACCCAGTGAATCCTGGACAGCTGAGGCTCTGGAAATTGTGAAGTTTCTGGAAACAGACAAGGAGAATTTGTTTGGTTTAAGCTCCTACTACCAGAAGCAAGTCAAAGGGGAAAAACAGACAAATTACAGGAAGACCAACGTTCATATTTAACCTTTAGCAATGCTTCTCTGACTGACTTGAAGTTACACCATCCATTCTACACAACTTATACAGCAACTCCTCAGATTTCAAAATCTAAATTGTCCCTGAAAACATATAGTAAATTTTAAGGATAATTTTTAGGATTTTTAGAAATGTCTATTTCCCATTATTTTAAAAGGGGAAAAAAAATAATAATGCACCAGGCCATCTGAAAATGCCTATATAAATATCAACTCACTATTTCACCATGACAAAACACTCTAAACACCAGAAAACACTTAATGTTGATACAGTATGTATAGTACAGAATGAGTCTGCATGGGCATTTATAGGTCATTTATATAAAAAATGAATCTTAGTTAAAAATAATGCAGACAACAATTTAAACAAACAAAAGGCTAACAACTTTTACTGGGTTTAATGGAATAAAATGAAGAAGAGAGGCTTGTGAGATTTGTCAGTTTTGTCTGCTGGAGCTGTGGAGAAGAAGCAGATGAAAGACAATAAAAAAGAAACCCTGAGTAGGGAACTTTGCCTTCATACAGTTTTATGATATAAGTTTCTTTATAACTTATAACAGCATTTTCAATTGTGTTGTTGACAGCAACGCTGAACACTATCATATTCCATAAATAGTGAGATCACTGCGTTTGCATGCTGTAAAACTTTTAAAGGATTTTAGGTCGTGTGAAATGAATTATCCATCATTAAATCACAGTAAATGCAATAATGCAATGCAAACACATTCACACAAAGGAAACACAAGACACCCAAAGGAAGTGCAGAAACAGTTGATAAAGACAGTTGCACAGGTATGTGCGTTTTAAACGGGATGAATGTGTAGCAGTACACAACAGTTTGTTACAATACATGCAATATAATTGTTAGTACAGGACAGTATTTGCTAATGTTTTATTTTGATTTTTATTCATGTTTTGATTTTAAAAAATCATTATGGATAAGCTTGGATAAAAATTCGTTATAGCAAAAGTTTTCATTCAGGTATAGATATATAGGTATTAATTTTCAAGAGCTGTTATAGCACAAATTTGGATATCGTGTGGATACTGGGGGATTGCCGACTTTGTTCCCATTTTAACCATTATGTCTTCTAAATGCACTATTGGGGCTCAATGTCCATCCCTCCATCCATTTTAGTAAACTGCTTATTCTGAGCAGAATCACAGCAATCCAGAGCCTCTCCCAGAAGCAGCAGGCGCTAGACTACAAAACTGCCCCTGCATGGAACACCAATCCATCGCAGGATGAGCACACATGCCTATTCACACACAATATGAACAATTTAGTGACCATTTAACCTGAATCGCATGTGTTTGGACTATGGGAGGAAACCTACACAGACTTGAGGACAACATGCAAACTCCACGCAGACTGAGCTGAATTCGAATTCACGCCCAACCAGTCCAGAGATTGTGAGGTGGTAGTAATACTTGTTGAACCACCATGCAACCTTTTGTGTCTCAACAGTAATATCAAATCATACAGAACATTCAAGACAGAGTTACCAATTTAAAATATAATGTATGCAAGACCACAGACTAATGGCAAAAGGACCCAACATTTGGAGCTGGAAAAGAAATTCTTTTGCCCTAAGCTACATTCAAGCGCTTGATACGCTTCCTTCACAGCTCATAAAGACCCTGATGTCAGAAAGCAGATTTCACTTGGGCAAATCCTGATGCTCCAGTCTAACGTTACTGGCTATTAACAACGAGTATATTTATTTAGAGTCCATAGCCATTTCACTTGTAGCCCACTGTGCCTATTAAGACTTATACTGAATAAGACAAGAAAGGAACAGTATGAGATATATAATACAGGAACATTCCAAAAGAACATTCATGAATTTATTACTCAGTAACTAAGTATCATATGAACATGTAGCATATGGGGTATATGTAAGATTAAGAAAAAATTGAGTGACTTTACTTGATTTAGATTACATGTTCATAAAATACTTAGTTACTGAGTAATACATTTATGAGTGTTGCTTTCTTTTTGAATCACCCTGTATTCTACAATCGATAAATAGCAAGTACAACTTTAGGCAATGTGACACCTATAATCGACATGGCACTTACTGCTTCTATTATTTAACATTAAATATAATTATTTTCCTATCTGCAAAGTCATTTCAGAGTATTATTTACATGAAAGGTAAAGTATTGTAGCTACCTAACTAACATCTTAACATTTCATTTTCACACTGTAACAATTGTAGAAAAAAATAACAGAAAAAACACAAGTGTTAGCACTACTTTGTTTTAGGACCAATGGCTCAAAAGTATAACAACAGGGCTGCTTCTAAGAATTGGACTAGCAATCTTTTAAACAAAGCTGCCCAATCTTTGATTTATGCTCAAAAGAACATAGGACCAAACAGTCCCAAGGCATCTATGGCACCTTTTTCACCATCATTATCTAACCAGGCAATCTGTGAACATAGAACCACTTGTATTTTGACAGCCCTACAGGGCTGGGCTGGGCTGGGCTGGGCTGGGCCCCAACCCCCCCCACACACACACTCACACACATCAGTACTTTAAATTTTAATTATTTTCCTCAAAAGATACTTACATTATGTACTTTGTATTAATGTACAAGACAGGGATCCCTACCGCTCATTCTATTTACTGACTGTTTCAGTTCATACAAGTAGCAGGGCCATGCAGACACCTTCATGCTCTTGGATGACCTGTAGAACCAACGGTCAACTGTCAGTATTGACTGATGGGTACCCAATAAGGCATGTGGACCAATGTCATGGTCACCTACATAAAGCTCATTAGAGGACATGAGAGGACACGCACTCTATATGGTAAGCTAAACAACTACTGCATTTACACAGAATTCCATGGTGAGGGACCATAAACATACCAGAATTCTATCTACTTCATACACAGTGACCTAGAATCATCTGGACAATGACATATTGCATAAACAAGTCATTTTACCATGTTTCTTAGGCAGCCTACAAGTGAACACAGGAATGGCAGTTACATATCAGAGGTCTCCACGAGCATGAAACTGAAGCCCATACCTCGCTGGTACCCGAGACCTGGAAACCCGATTTGAACTGAATGGTGCTGCCAAACTTGAAACCAGCATTTGCCTCAAACCCAAGATGTAACATAATACTAGATGTACATTCAAAGTCTTGCTAGCAGCTGCTGCCCTGTCCTCTTTGAACCCATGACAGTATTTGTACTTTAGATATAAAGAACACATGACTAAAACACACACAGAGACACTCTCACTGACACAGTTCTGCAGCACTTTGCTTACTGCTATTCACTTCAGTTTATTAACAGAAAATGCTGTGCACTAAGAAAAACTGGTATTTTATAAATGTAATAGTTTAGAAAGTGGAAAACTATTGACAACCATAATGTACACTAAAAAAGCTAACACTATAAGCAAACTGAGTAAGCACAAAGGTTTTACTGATTTTAGCTACTTTTCACAGCACAGTGTAAGGCAACACAAGACCACACAAGCATTTACTATATTTTTGTGGAACAGATTATCTTACAGGTAACAATAATCATAAAAGTCATAATAGGCTGTATTTCCTTATAAGATAGTGAACTGTAACCTACCTACATAGAACAAGGAACGGTGGTTCATGAGCACAGTACAGCAGAGTATGATAATAAACTGGTTAGTTGTGATCAGCACTGAACACCAACACCAGCACCAACAACTTAAGGACTAGACAAGGAAACATTAGTTGCCAATTATCTTCACCAAAAAATATGGCTAAACAGTGAAATGAACTGAACTTGATGGTAAAAAACACGGCACAAGTCTTGTACTCCACAATCCAGAACTAACTGCAGTTATGATCAGTACAGGTTGAGAGGGGAGTAGAATCATATCTACCATTGCTAATGTCAAAACTGTCCTCCTCTGGTCACTGCTCTAAAGTGAGCTTTTTTATCTGCTTTTATGATTAAACTGTAATGTTTCCATAACAAATTCATCTCCAATAATACTGCTCTCTTTATGAGTTTTTGTTTTATTTCCTCTATTGTGAATAGTCAGCTATCTGGGCTCTGTTACACACAGATGGGAATGATAATGAGCAAACAAGTGTGCAAGTGCACAAAATGAGTTACTAATTTCTTCTACAAAATAAATTTAAAACATACTAATTTTCACTAATGTGAACCCCGAACCCCTTCAGTCTCTGAAGCTGTATGTGAAAAACCAAGCTGAACCCAACCAGAACCACAACACTTTGATGGGCCCCAAAGGGCTTGGGACGGGTAGCAGACCTCTACTATAAATTAAAGCATCTTTCTGTCCCACCCAGTTAAACCAAACACTTGTAAGTCCTGAAAGATGTATTCAGTCAAGAGATGCATGAAATTCACTTTATTTGAAACAAGTCCAGTAAGTCACAGTTGACCTGCTTTCCCCACATTCTACAAATCTTCTACAAATCAATATAGCCTCATATGACTGCGGGTAAACACGTGACAAGCTGCCTAGTTTCTTAATAAGTACAGACAGTAGACATTCAAGCAAAAATGTTAAGCCATATCAGCTTGAAGTCCATTATAGTATTATTATTATTATTATTATTATTATTATTACTACTAACACTACTATTATCATTTTATTGATGTCATTCAGGTCTAACACCTTGTTCCAACGTGTACCAGCAGGTAAACTAGGTGTTCCTTACTTACCATTACAGTCGTAGTTTTGCTGGTGAAGTTAGTCTAATGGAAGAAAATCTTTGGAAAGTGCATACACTTAAATTTTGGGGAAAAAAAATCCTACTATGCAAGGCAGCCAGCAAAATGTGATTCATATTACATCCTTTGAGGCTAAAAAAAAAAAAAAAAAACATTGTTAAAAACAAGACCCCCACCACAATCCTCTAGAGTTTAGGTAGATTCTCATTTTTAGTTTCCGTGCACATGGGCTTCTGCTCTCTGCTGCAGTGAACCTGGCAGGCTTTGTTCCAGACGGGTAGTTAGGGCAGCTGCCAGGGTGGAACCCCACAGCCATGTTCCCACAGTGAAATACATACAAACACTCAGCAAAAACACAGTCAATATAAGAAAAGGCTACACATTTCGGTCTCACCTGAAAAAAAAAAAACAAAAAAAAACATGCTACAGACAGTATAACAACAATTTTTTTACCACTCAATTAGCACCAGGAACACCAAGCAATTGTCTTATTAAATAATGACTACAGTGAAATAATTAGGAGCTGAGTTTCACTGAAAACAGCAGAGAATATGGCCCTTCTTGACCAGAACTGACCATTTTTGGTCTGCACAAATTGTCTAGAACCCTTTAGGTTAGCCAAGTTCATAGTGTCTAGCTCAGTTAAATGGGAGCAGCCAGTGAAATAATATTTTGGGTAAATGCCTTGCAACCAGAACACCTAAGGTTTAAATCCTAGTTCTATTCTTATACCCATGATTAAGGTACTTGCTCTGAATTACTCCAGTAAGACTATCTTGCTGTATAAAGGGGAAAATCATTATAAAATGTGATTATTGCAGCCACTGGTATGTGGACAGATGGCACATTGGCACAGGAAGTAGCATGACTGCCTCAGAATGCCTGGGTTATTCAGGCTTGGGTTCAAATCCAGCTCAGTCTGTAGGGAGTCTGCATGTTCTCATGCCACTGTAGGTTCCCTCCTGAAGTGTCTCAGGTCAAAATTGCCCACAAGATATGTATGTGACTACTCAAGGTATAGTTTTTTGCTTAGCACTGTTACGTGTCTGTGTTGCTCCGGTTGTTTGGCGGTTGTTTTTCTGTTTTTCCCCCTGTC
>UFQX01000739.1:98609-220784 GCA_900497675.1 Arapaima gigas | reverse complement strand
TATCGGTTACCTGATCTGTGTAGGTCAACAACCATCTGTCTCTTTTCAGCTGAAGGATCTCTGGTTTTGCCCCTGGTGATGGATGAGAAGGGAATTTTACATGCACTCAACCTCATATCTGTACCCCAGAGAAACAGGACCTGGTGAAAAACTGCATTACAGCTCCTGGAGACTCATGGAAAACACAGAACTTCATAACACATGCTACTTTGTCCAGTTTTATTTTAAATATGCATCATGGAGTGTTAATAGTTTTAAAATCTATGTTTTGTAGAAAAAATGTGCTCAATAACATGTTTTATGTTTGAAAAATTATTTTGCTATATAATATACAGTACTGTGCAAAAGTGTTATGCATGCAACTTGAATGTCTGTTGAGAAGTACAGGTAGATTCCTATCTACCATCAGGGAGGTTTCTGGTTGGTCCCAAATTCATTCTGCAGCCTGAGAATGACCTCAAACACCCAATCTCAGTCATACAGAACTATCTTGAGCAAAAAAAAGGAATCCTGCAACAGATGGTCTGGTCCCCACAGAGCCCTCATCTCAACATGATCAAGTCAGTCTGGGAGGACATGCAGAGACAGTCAAAGTCTGCAGAAGAACTGTGGCCGGTTCCTCAAAATGTTTGGAAGAACCTACCAACCTCTATCTTAAACTGCATGCAAGTTTGCATAAGAGAATTGATGGCGTTTTAAAGGCAAAGGGTGGTCCCACCAAATATTGATCTGACTGAGTTTTTTTTGTCTACTGCACTTTTTAGAAGGTTTATTGATTAATAAGTATCCATGGCATTATTTTTGGAACCATCCTCGCTTTATAGCATTTTTCCCACAGGTGCCTAAGACTTTTGCACAGTACTGTATATGTCTTTCCCATGAGCTCAAAGTATAACTTATTGTAGGTGCTGTTTGTTTAATGCATTATTTTTTGCCAGTCTTCATGAAGGGTGCCATTAATTCTGGCAGAAGAGTATAGAAGAGTAGTTTATGAAATGACAACAGAGCATGGTGGTTACAACTGTCACCTTGTCAGAAGACCCAGGTTCAAACCGCCCTTTTTGGTGCAGTGGATTTGAACAAGTTACTTGACATGCTCCAGTTAAAATGAGCCACATCAGCTTATATCTTAAAGCTGTTAAGTATTACATTTTGAATTTCTGTAGTGAATAATAGACAATAGGACATCTTGCTGATATTCACAATATATATTTCTCCAATAAAGGGGAGACAAATTTCAAATGACAGGTAGGAAAGCAGTACATGAGCACATGAGCAACCAGCTGATTAAAATTAACTTCTCAAAGAACATTAGCATCCTTGTATCATAAAGGCATTAACCTTAACTGTAACTGTAGTCATAGACTGAGCTGCAACCAACCGCCCACACAGCATACAACCTCATTTTATTGCTAAATTTGTCTGTCATTTGTTTTGGCCTCAGAATGGCTCTGATGTAGATTTCTAAACAAGTCTGTAATTATCTGGATTGACTGACAGGGAACATAGTTGACAAAAATGCCTGCATGCACTCACACACACACACACACACACACACACACACACACACACACACACACACACACACCACATGCGACTTTGTGTCAGACTGATGCAAAGCCAATACAAATACTGACGGAAAAATTACATGGATTGTAGGTCATGGTTACTAATGATTGCAAGTTGGATTTTTAAAAAAAATCTGAACAGAGATTTGATCCAGAGAATTATGGAATCAGGGGTGCGAGAAATATTTGTCTTGGTAAAACTATAAAACATCCAGAAGTAAGTAGCCCAATCCCATTTGGCCAACACCAGTACCTTAACAATGATGTATAGTTAACTAAGCAACAGAATTCTTTTGTCAACCCACCACCACCCCCATTCAAGCTCTATCTTGTTCAAAGGGTCCCAACAGGGGGGGCTCAACAACCTTGTTCAATGGCAGGTTTGAGCGTTCAGCAGACTCCAAGCCCCAGTGGACAGAACATCAAGCATCCATCCAAATGTATAACCGGTCTAATACAGCTAACTCCTCAAGAGAGGATCTGACATCTTCAGGTTCATACTGGCTCAGAAGTTTACTGTCAAGTACTCAGTGGGTGTCCCTGAGACCTGCGCCGTTTCTGTGTCTGCGAGAATGTACAGTTCAAATAAATTCCATCCACAATGCTTTCCCAAACAAATTGTTTCTTCTCCAAGGTCTTAAAATGTTTATCTGAAAGACAATTTTAGGTATGATTCTGCATGCATCTCCCTGTCAGTTAACTGCAGTATCTGCATATTGTTTTTGTCACAGGTACAATTTACTCAGTATAAGCTGCTGATCAGTGCTGTTACACTATATGCGAATATTTAAAATTCATCGCTAAATATTTAAATATTTTTCTTATTTAAAATGTTTTAAATATTTTTCTTTACCACATTTTGCTTTAGATATTGATTTTATTCACACCGCGTGAGTTATTTGGACGTAATGTAACATATGGCGTACATTTTCACGAATCCATACCGAGCAAAAATGGAAAAAAAAAGTTAAAAATTAGAGCAACAGGTGCCGGGCCCTTCAACAATGAAAGAAAAGGAAAATAGGACAAGACTGTCAGTTGTCACTATATACACAGTACATATCTATCTGTACTCCTGGATAAACGTATGTATATGTTTATATACATGCAAATATCCATATACACATACAGGCTTTTATACATGTCCACACCCCAAGCAGTAAAGATATTCCAACCAGTGAAAGTCCAGTGTTTGTGACAAAAAACCCCAACAGGGATATTGTGTTTAAGGTGGCTGTACAGACATGTATGAGTTACACGTGTTACATGTTCCGCACTATAATAAACGTACATCACGACAGCTGAGAGTACTGCTGGTCCTAAATGGTTCCGGTAACACAAAATATTTTCAGTTGTCTACATGTTAATCTCCCATTTTTTGGGTACGAAACCAAGTCACTCAGTAGAAATTGTTATAAAGCAAAATAAGTTTCAGAACACTTGTCTAAACTCCAGTGAAACCTTTTTCTTTCATTTCTTAATGCTTTATAGTTGTCTTTTAGGATATTGCATTTTGGTCTAAAAATTTTTTATAGACCTCACAAAGGATGTTCCGACTCTCAGTGATGTGCAGTGTGGGTGTGAGATGTAGGTTTTCACCTGCCTGGTAGACAATAGGCGCTACAGAAACACACTGACTGGAAAGCTGTCATGTGTGGGCAACCAGAGCACAACTACTGCAAGCACCAGGTATAAAATCCCCCAAGGTGCAGAGTAAGAGCATCTTTTTGCTGTTTATGGCAGCTGATATAGGAATATTTTAGTATTTAATAGGGTAATTCTCACGTTCTCACAACTTAGAAGAGTACATCTAATCGAGTTCCACGATTTTTTAGGCTCCGTCTCATAGGATTTTACCTCGATTTTTAAATGAACCCATGACCACTTTCTGTTACACGCCAGTCTACACCCTGGTAAGGAACGCTGTGAAATTCAGGAGAATATACTGTTTTCATTATGGTTGGATAAAGTTAAATCAAGATGTGTCTCTTCATGTTATGAGAGTTTAACTTTATGATTAGTTTCATTTATTGCCCCTCTA
Organism: Arapaima gigas; assembly: GCA_900497675.1. Classification (NCBI taxonomy): domain Eukaryota; kingdom Metazoa; phylum Chordata; class Actinopteri; order Osteoglossiformes; family Osteoglossidae; genus Arapaima; species Arapaima gigas. The sequence continues at coordinate 217,175 of UFQX01000739.1, read as the reverse complement.
TTGACTTACAAGACATTTCCTGGTAAGTCTCATATACACTTCAGCTGAACACATGTCTTGGGACTGTGCCTGCACACAAACACAAGGAGAAGCATGGAAGGGGGGCACTCAATCTTTGTGAATATAGGTGTTTTTGTTGTTTCTTTTGTATTTATATGTAATTACATTTTTAAAAAAAAGGTTGTGCCAATAATTCTGGAGTTGACTTAACAGTGATCAGTACACCGGAAACACGTCTTTGGACTGTACACCCATCTCCGTCAGGTGTGCAGCGCATAAGAGCTACAAAAGAACGAGCAAAAGTAGACAGATAAACAGCATTTCAGAGTATTTAATAAACTGCCCTGTTATGATGTGTGATGTCAGCTAATGTTAACTATGGAAATACTTGGGTGGTATTTGGCGACATTTTAGCACCTCAATAATGGTATTTAGTGATGATTTAGCCTAAAAGGGTCTTACATTTTTTTCTCAGAGTGCATGAAAAGCTTTTAGGGCTGAATCTTTTTTGCACGTTACATTTAAAAAAAAAAAAACATTTAAATGCCGGCTATCGTGTGAAATAAATCGGCGGGTTACTTTGACACACATATTCAACAACTCAGGGCTGAAGTCGGGTTGTGAGCGCCGCGCATGCGCCCTCTCCTCTCCCGTGTGTGACGCAGTGACTCCACGCCGCGCCACGCGCTACAAGCGTGCAAATAAATGGCGCGTTAAGTACTTTCTTTATGTAACTGGTGTTCAGTGTTTATCGTGCTCAAATCCCTGGGTTCATACTTATGTACTTGTTTTCCGATGGGCTGAGAGCCGTTTTATTCGTTTATTTTCCCCCGTTTAAAATAATGGAAATAGACACCCGGTATCTGGAATATTCGGCGTCTAACGCGCTTTCAGGAACGAACCCGATTCGGATATCGAGGAAGGTGTATTTGTAGCAACAAAGTCCTCAGAGAAAAACAACCCTTTTATGTCATACATGTAAATGTACTTTGAAAATACAGCGATCATATTTTCGTAAGTGGTACTGAGTCTAAAAAAAACACATTTTGATACATCCTGATAATTTGTTTGATACAAAAACCTGTTAGGATTTCAGTGTTATTGTCACGTGTTCTTAACTTTGCAGTGAATTTATTGTGTACCTTTTAGCCGATTATCATCATATCACAATAACAGCGTAATAATGAACAAGGTTAAACACTTAAAAAGGATTTAAACTCACCGATGATTGTTGGAAAGAATATTAGCAAGTCAGTCACAGCGAAATGCTTTTCTCACCCGTGACTGACAAGGAAGCTGAGCTTTAAAGCTGAATTGAAAGGAAAGAAACAATAGGCCTGGTAAGCATTGGAAGTATTTCTTTGAAGCTGGCAGTGTTAAGGTGTTTAATCTCGAGTGGTGCGTGACTCTTGTTGACAGCGTGTTACTGGGTGTTGTTCTCCCTTATGAGAAGCTAAGTGTGAAAAGCCTTCCCTGTACAATAGAGGACAGGTCTTACCCGTTGGGCGTCGGTGTGCTGGAGAATCTGCAGCTACTTGCCAAAGTGCAGACAGCTCCCTGATGGCAAGGATGCCCTTGACACTCAATGCAGCCCAGCAATCTAGATTACACAAAATGGGCCTTTCATTGGAAGGAGAATAAAGGCCATCATGTGTGACAGTCCTCAGATTTATTTTCCCTGGAGCTCGGAGAGCGATGACCTTTACCGCAGCTAAAGGCGTTTAGAAGGCAAATACGTGTCACATCAGCAATGTCTCGCAGGGCCGTTCGCCTCGCTGACTTATTCTAATAACTGAAGGCCAGCAGTTAGCTGATCCTAATGGGCCTCGTGTGAAATTAATACTTAGACAAATATGTGTTATGTTAACCTCTTTGTCTTTGTATTTCAGGCCTATAAATACAGGATGATCCGGTCTCTGTTGTGTTTGTAGGCCTGGACACAAGACACGAGGGGAACTTGGCTGCCACCATAACATTAAAAAAAAAAAAAATCAAAATAATGATTGATATCAGTATTGCAAATGACCTTGTATTACTTAATGCAACCCAATACTAAAACTCAACAGAATAAGATATTCTTTGCTTGTTTTTCCTACTCCCTGTCATTTTTTTTTTGTCCTTGTGTGCCCACCGGAATAATTTGTATGATTTTGTGGAGCATCGGTTCTTTGTCAACTGTGACAGCGAGGACACATCAGCTCACAAGAACATGCTGGGTGGAAATGTAAAAAAAATGTAACTCAGGCTAACGCCGCCACACAGGCAGGTAAACACTATTATACACCACCACACGTCTCGTTTTTTCGATGCACTGACTTTTTATGTTTTTATATTAAATCAGCTGTTCCATTTTCCAGTATTCACAGTTTTAGTCTTCATTTGTCGCAAATAATAATGGCAGGGTGAAAAAGTTCTGTTTTTCCAGCTATAGCTAAATTATAAAATTCAGTCAGGATGATTTTACTTAGGATATAAAATACTGCATCATTGACTTCTCAGAGGAATTATGGAAATCAAATTATTTGTAAATTATTTAGAGATAATAAATTATTACTGAAATGAAGAAGTGCTAGAAACCTGCTGCCTCTAAATGCAGACGTCATGCTTTTCAAATACCTGTTTATTGCCTCTGTCAGCTTATTTACTGTAGTTGATCAGTGGCAGGACTTTTGGTGATCAGAACCAGAATCAGGTTTATTCACCTAATTCCTAATGTTGTTCCTAATATTCATAATATATTTGCATGTATTAGGAATTTGTCTCATTGTTTGGTCATATGGCACAAAAACATATAAGATCACAGCTCACAAACTGTACAAATAATCGCTATATAACAGTTCAGCCAGCCATGTATAATGATCACAAACAGCCTGAGCAGATGTATAATATAATTTATATCTGACATACATATGGACCTACATCTGCAGTGAAAATATACGATCCAAGATGTTAAGAGTCCAGTGTAGCTGTGGGGTGCTTCAGGGAGTGATAGTATGAGCAGTACAAGGAGGAGCAGAACATCCTCCACAGAGTTTGATTGTTCCGGGCCAGAACCTGAGGAAAGACATTGTTTAAGGGCCATAAAATTTTTGTTCTCAGTGGTTGGAAGCACCGGCTGGAGGGAAAATCTCGCAATAGACTGTGTCCCAGATGGGAAGTGTCAGTAATAATTTTACCTCCACGCCTTCTCATCTTGGAGACATATAGGTCCTGTAGTGAAGCCAGTCTGCAGCTAATGATCTTCTCAGCTGATGATGATATGATGTAATTTCCTCTTTCCCTTTCAGGACGCAGAACCCAACTAGATGGTGACGGCTGATGATTTCTACACTGAAACATACAAACGCACCAGTATATCTTGGGGTGGGTGGAACTCTGCCAGCTGCAGCAAGAAGCTGCATATCCTCTGCTGAGCCCTTCTGTGAAAATAGGAGACCCGTATCTCACACTTAAGGCCCTCTGAAACTGTGGTGTCCCAGAAAAACAGAATTACGAGGGAATAACCGGCGCTGACTGCTGAGTTGTTTAAAATAAGTGGAGGGAGCAGAGACGTGTTCTTCCTGAAGTCAGTATGACGCAGTCTCCGCTGCTTTCACTGTGCTGACCTCAGCTTCCGGACACCAGGAGATTCGCTTCCTTATGGTCCTTGGATTTGTCTCCATTTGGGATTTTGACTCAGGTTCTAGGTGCAGTTGCAAGATGCAGTACTGTGCAAAAGTGTTTGTATGCAACTTCAATGTGTGTTGAGAAGTACAGGTAGATCCTTATCTCCCATCAGGGAGGTTTCTGGTTGGTCCCAAATTCATTCTGCAGCCTGAAAATGACCTCAAACACCTAATCTCAGTCATACACAACTATGTTGAGCAAAAAGAAGGAATCCTGCAACAGATGCTATGGTCCCCACAGAGCCCTCATCTCAACATGATCAAGTGAGTCTGGGAGGACATGCAGAGACAGTCAAAGTGTGCAGAAGAACTGTGGCCGGTTCCTCAAAATGTTTGGAAGAACCTACCAACCTCTACCTTAAACTGCATGCAAGTTTGCATAAGAGAATTGATGGTGTTTTAAAGGCAAAGGGTGGTCCCACCAAATATTGATCTGATGGGGGTTTTTTTTGTCTACTGCACTTTTTAGAAGGTTTATTGATTGATAAGTATTCATGGCATTGTTTTTGGAACCATCCTCACTTTATAGCATTTTTCCCACAGGTGCCTCAGACTTTTGCACAGTACTGTATGTATTGTAATGCTCCAGTAATAAAACAGAATTTTGTTACAGCGTCAACAGAGCTTTTATTTAAAGCGTTTTATTTGGATAATTTCTGCCTTTTCTGCCGTTTCTTGTTTTTATCCCAAAAATAACCACTATTACGCCTGGGAAACAGGCTGTAAGGCTGATACTCCGAGGCTCCGTTACAGCTAAAACAGGTGTTAAATATGAGCTCTCGTAGAACAAAAAATGTCAGCCTTCATCAGTGTGTGTTTATAAAGGCTGAATCCTGCAAGACCAGGGCTGAGGTTCCAACCGCTGCACTACCTGTCGCTCACTAACTCTGCAACATAGCATAACATGACGAAGCTTTTAATCATATTTGTAGGGGTTATGAAATTGCACGTCTGATCTTGCTGTGATGTTGAAATAAAACTGGAGAAATGGACCGACGCAAGCCGAACACGCAATAACATATGGAAATAAATGGATGCGTGCGTCTGTCCTTCAGCTTTGGCAGCCGGCAGCTGAGAGGAAAGGGACCTGCCGTTTGGATTGGAGGGCACATCATCAGCAAGGGGTTAAAGATTTCGGTTGCTGCTCTCCGAAAGATTAACAGGGGTCAGTGGTGCCGTGAGGGCAGATTGGCCCGAATGGGGCAGTCGATTTTCATATCTGTGTGCAACCACAAAAACGAAAGACCTTCCTGAATGACTGTGGCTTTCCTAGCCCACCCCAAAAATGAGCGGGTTATCGGCTTTGGTTAGTTCGCTCGCTGTGGCGCTCACTTCAGCAGAACTTTACCTCTCATTCGATTAACCAAACTGTTTTCCAGGGTGGGTAATAGTGCATTTCCTCAAAAAGGTATAAAATTCCCTCAGAGCGTTTTAACAACGTCCAGCAAATTGCAAGCATTTTTTTTTTACTGGGGCTGTGATTAAAATTCCTTCTGCAAGAAGCACTATTTTGAATGGAAACTATTTTGAATTGCTGGATAAATTGTTCTTCTTTTCAATAAGTGTAAGAGAAAATCTCTATTGTGAGTGCTTTTCCTTTTGATTTTATTCCTATAGGTGTTTGTAAGTGTCATGTAATGGTAAACTATTTTTTCTAGTAGAGATGCATAGTTTCCACACTGCAGGAGTACAATGATTATTTCCATTGTATGGGGTGAAGAAGATATTTTCAATTCAATTCAATATAATAGCCTCTGCTGCAGTTGAGCTTTTAGTGCTGCATTTCTATGCTAAATGAAAGAAGTGGGCAGGAAAATTGAATTGTCTCTATCACTCTTTCAACTGATAAATGCCTTTACTCAATCTTTCCAATTGTTGGTGTCAAAGGACAAATTTGTATTATTTTAAATTAAACTATAGTCTAGGGTGGGCTGGGTGCAGCTTGACTAACCTTGCATGCTGTGTTTCCAACATGGGCCCCAGACCACCTGACTTGGACAAGCAGTTAGTGTTGGTTAGTGGGTTAAAATAAAAGCAAAATCGCAAACATCTCAGAAATCACTGGATATATATGCTCTATTATTTATATACACTGGTTATATATATATACACTAAACATTTATTCGTGTTAAAACAAAATAACAGCTTCAGCATCATTTGGAAGAAAGTTGAGAGCAAACGTAGAACTTGGAAAAAGTGCAATGATTATATAATTATACAGGCTTTGAGCCACGACTAAGTTTACGCAAATAATCTAGGGAACAATCTTATTCCTAAAAGTTTTACTCTTAGTGGTACAGTACAAAGGTAGATTATGTTGGGTGCCAAGGATGAGAGGTGCTCTTTATTGCAAAAAAAAAAAGTTTATTGTTTGTCAATGCATCATAGTAAGGAAGTGAAGAAAGAGAGGATATTGTGTTTTTTATATGGTTTATACAGTGCATATCTCTAGGTATAGAACTGTTCTGTAAAGTTCCCAGATATGCAGGAAGCACACGTTCTAAGAACACGTTGGCTGTAGTAGTGAGAAAAGAAGATTGGCACTTAAAAACCCGCGGAATTTTATTTGATTTTTAAAATTTTTCTGGGTGAGGTGTAGGATCTGTAGCAGGTTAGTCAGCCATTCGAGAGACCACGTAGGTCTTGGTTTCACAGCATCTGCATTGCGATACTTGAGCGACATTAAACTAAGTTTTGCGCTTAATCGTTTTCTTCCTGTTCCTCCTATATCCCCTCTGCCTGTATTCACAGAATATAATGTCCAATCTGAGGAGATTATGGTCAACTCAAAATACAATGTACAAAATGTATTTCATTCCAAGGCATCAACCTCTGCCAAGTCTGAGGATCATCTTCAAATCATGTGTTGTCCAGAACTTCTCTGCAACTGCCGAGACGTGAAAGAAACCGCACTCTTGACGAAAATGGGATGCAAAAACTTTGACTAAACTACACAGGCAGAAATATTCGTATTCAAGTCAGTTCCTTTGATCAAACTCGGGAAACACACCTCCAACTGTAGAACGATCAGAGTCGTAACAAATTCTGGAGGAAGTTTTCTGCACTCGCTATCCCCCACATTGGATTATGGGTTTCTGAAAATGGATGAATGGATGGATTTTCTCCGCTTTTGTTTTCTTCTGCTGCTGTCATGAAATAGCACCTCCGAACAGAAGTCTTTGTAGAATACAGCACTGTACTCATAGCAGCAGGACTATGGCTCTGTCCTCCAGGAGGCTGAGTGATGCTTCCAGATTGTTCTGCTGTAAGTAGCTATGAAGCCCAGCACTGCACAACAAAGGAAGTTCCATGTCTTTGGAACAAGTGTACTAGCATACAGTTATGAAATTACTGTTTTCCTGGATTGCCTCCACCTTAGCAGAGGTTGTAGTTCTTTAAATCTCTGTTAATCGAAAATGTGTTTCATTACCTATAGTATGTTTTAAAGTGTAAGGCTGCGTTGCAGAGTCTCAGCATCAGGCGTTGCCTTAAACAGCAGTGTTAGGTGTGGAAGTGAAATTTGAGAAATGTTCTTTTCCTATGCAGATGTTTCGTTGGATGACAAGTTTCTGCCTTCTCTGCATCCATCAGGCTTGTAGGTGCCCTTGAGGTCCATTGTAAGCACCTGTCATTCAGGCAGCACTTCTCACTTCAAGTACATAGGTAAGCTGAGGTAAGGCAGCCCGTGTACGTATATACTTACATGTGTATTTTATAATATATACAAATTGTATATTACATACACTATTTACATATTATAATATATGTGTATATAATTTTGTACAATTTTATATATATATATTTTTTAATTGTTTTATTTCAAAGAGGCTGGGCACATGGTTAGGCTAAAAAACATTATAGGGAGCCCTGAATTTAAAGCAAATTTGTGGCAAAAAAGCCAAGCGGTGTTCTATCACAAGGACGTAAATAGGGAGGGTGCATATCCAGCTTGCCGGTGATTCAGAATGCTACTGTTAGAACTGTCATAAGAACTAGGAAGTGTGATCATATAACACCGCTTCTTAAATCTCTGCACTGGACTGCGGTTAAGTTTATAGTCGATTATAAAATCCTGCTCTTGACGTATAAGGCTTACCTTAGCGAGGTTATTGATTCTCATGTTCCAGGACATTGTCGACGATGTCGGTCTGCTGGTTATTAAAAGAACTTCTGATCAATAAGATTTCAGTAGAAGGGTCTGTCAGGCAGTACCAGAAATGCCCCTGCTATCTCCGCCTATAAAATCCAGGCTTCAGACTTGTCTCCTTGCCTGGGTGTCTATTGGGAATTTTCAGTTTTCCTTCCCTCAGCTGAGAGCTGGCTTTCTTTGTAGCTATCATATCTGCTTCTGCCATGTTTTTTCATCCGTTTTTCACCCTCTTTGTCACTGTGTGAGAAGAATGCTCCGTAAAAAATAAATTGAATTGAACGGGATAATAACGTTACAATAGCCTAAGCTGTGAGACAATTTGGTTGAACAAGCATGTCAAAATTCAGTGTTTAAAGTTCAGACAAGAAGGAAAAACCAATAAATCATCACTTGAATGAGCTCCTTGAGTCACCTCCAAGCGAAACATGGGCAAATTGCAGTCTGTCGTGTCACAGCAAATGGGGTCAGAATCTCCAGGCTGCCATTCTGTCCACGTGTGATGAGGAAGCTGAGGGAACACAAAGGGACCTGTGTTTCTCCAGGTAGATGAGGTGGCTGGAGACCTGTCCTCCCTGTTGCTGAAGTCTGCCAGGTGAATACAGGTGCACAAAGTCTGATGAGTTTTTTCATTCAAGGGTATCATAATACTCAAGAGGCAATTCAGTTCAATTCTAGCCAGCCGGCAGATAAAGACGAAAATTCCCAGTCACGTGGAAATGGAGAAAATTAAACCTCCTGGGGACAAGTGCCAGTGGCTGCCCCTCCCTCCTGGGCATTGAAACATGTTGCTTGTGTAAGTGTTACACATACATCCTCTGTTTTGCATTAAGCTAGAAGTACAGAAGAAGTACAGTTTTCTGGGGAACATTTTAATCTACCGCTCAATACAAAAATCCTGCAAATAAGTACAGGTATCCCTGACTTTACAAGCATAACACGTTCCTGGAAATCAGCCTTTGAGGTGAGATCTCATAAAATGGAGCCATAATTATTATTACAGCACTAACTTTGAAAATTCCCCCAGATTTGGCTCTTGTTACTCATAGGTGTGAAAAATCAGCAGTAAAGGGTATTAAAAACCTTCACTCATTTACATGAAAACTTGGAAGTCAGATTCATGTCTTAAGGGAGGCCCGTGCTTATGAAACTTAATTTAGTATTTTAGTTACATTTATCGACACCATCAGTCCTTTTTCGAGGAGCGGTCTGTGTGCCTCCACCTGCTGTTAAATAATGAGCATCGGTTTTCGCAGTGGCTACCAGCTCCTGTCTCCATCCGTGTGGTGAGCTTGTTGCTAGGGGGGTCCTTCCGAATCGCCGAAGCGATGATTGATTTGTACGACCGAACGCCTCCGTGTCTCATGACCGCGGATCAGGACGAAAGCCCACAAGGAAGCGTCCGACGAGCACAAACCCCCGATCGAAGACTTGCTCCGCGGAGCATGAAATGCTCCGCCACCACGTTCAGCGCCATGCTTGAGAAAACAAACACGGCCCCGGAACGCAGCCTGACGTACGAAAGGCTCTTGTATCTTGTTCCATCCTGGAAATGTTCTCTTTTTATTGAATTTTCTTGTTATGCATTAGAAATGAAAGCAATACCACAACACAACTAAAGAACCTGGCAGACTGAAATCAGTTTCTTGTTTTTTTTAAAAAATATTATTCATGACAAGAGCCCATGGAAGACAGCAATGTACACAGGGACAGATTGGAAGAAGGATTAGGAAAGGATTGAATCCATTATGGACAACAGCTCAAATCCCCTAAATGAGCTTTCTTAGTCACTGGGTTATTCAACTTTGTTGCACAAAGTGCTTTTGGGGGGGTCCCTCCCAGGGGGGTCCCTCCCACCAACAGCAATCTGCCTCCTTATGCCTCACAAGGACTTGTTTACAGTTACCTCTTCTACGCTGACGGAGCCCAGTGACCTCAGAGCTGTTGAACTTGTTTGCCTCCCTTTACAGTAACTTCTAATTGTCTTCTGTTAGTTGTTATTTATTGGGTGTTTGTTTATTTATTCTGTCTGTACCTCTTTATTCTGTGTTTTCCGTTGTGTGCTCTGTATATTTAGCTGCCATAGGGGTGAATTTCCTGCAGGGATTGATAATGTCTTATCTTTGTTTCCTAGAATGACTTGCAGTTTTCCTGGTTTTTCTCCCTCGAGCTCTTTAACTTCTGGCAGGTACGGGGAAACTTTGAAATTTTGTCGAAATTTTGTTCTCAGTTTTAAACAGCTGCAGGTGAATGGTTTAATGGGTATGATTCTACATGATTTCCTCCTAATTTGTGCTGAATGTTATGAACATTTTTCTTTAAGAGGTCTTTCTTTTTTAAATTCTGAGTAGGCGGTGCTGCTCTGTTCTGTGATAAACAGCCTGAGTAAGTTTCAGAGAATTTCATAAGATTTAAACTGCATGTTTTCAAAAATATCTTCTTTAAAAAATGACTTTGTTAACAAACACAGAACGTCCATCCACTTATTATCACACGGATGTGAAACTACCCCCTGAATGGGACTCCAGTCCAACACTGGGTGGCCACACAGAGATACTCTGAGCATTTTAGAGGGGCAAGCTAACCTGAAACACATGTGTTGGGACTGTGAGAGGAAACCAGAGCATTGCGAAAAAGCCAACATAGAAATGAGGAGAACATGCAGACTCCACACAGATTGAGCCAGATTCAAACCCACAGCTGAACAGCCCAGGGGCTGAGAGGCAGGAGCACCACCATGCCACCCAATACAGGACATGTGTAAAATGTCTTGTTTCAATGTATGTTCCGTGAAAATTTATTAATCGGAAATGTTGATAGTGAAATCATCCAGTGTCCATTTTATTTCCAGGTTTATTGGTGTCGGAGAACCAAAAATACATCATATATGCATAAATACAGATTCAGGTCTTTCCAAATGTCATGTCTTCTCCTTTGTCGTGTTTTTTTTTTTTTATTTTCGACATGAAACGTCAGGAAAATATAGGTTACATGAAGATTCAGGCATATTTATTCCTGCCGCCTCTGGGAATTGCTGCTGAAAAGCCATCATCTCAGCGGAAACTTAGACTGGAGGCTTTTCCATACAGTGACAGGGAGACGCAAGGCAGCGTGATCCCCGGGGGGAGGAAACGGTCATAAACAAGAAACATATTACTTCTGTACCTCCAGATTCTCGTAGGTCTCTCGGTGACAATGAACAAACTCTTCTGCTTAATGCTTAGTTATTCAGTTTGGTCTTGGGTTTGAATCAGGTTCAGTCTGTCGAGGTTTTGCTTGGGTTCACTTGGGTTTCTAGAGTGTTGAGGAGTGTAACATAAATTGTAAATATTTGGCATTGAACTGACAGGACATCAGTGTGCAACACACAAGCGGATGTATTTAGCTTTGATTTTGCAATCCAAGTACAAAAGAAACCTAGAAGTGGCAATTAAAGATAACAAAAAACCTAACTGTCCTAATTATTTCATATTATACAACTTGCTTCAAAAGAGAAAAACAAAAACAGTGCAGAGCCCAGAATAAAGTCTTCCCCAGCCTAGCTAACCACATGGCTCTACACAGTCTACAAAACAAACAGAAGACACATAACCACAAACAGAAGGAACCAACGTGTAAGCCAAAGACATTTCCAGAACATTTCTCAAGGTAAGACAGCACTCCTCAGCTTCACCCAGAAAGTGCCTGTATCTTCTAGGAGATTCCTGCCTCGCCGATTCTCCAGCGAATCCATGCAAATTCCAGATTCCAGAGGTCGACAGTTATGGATGGGTGTCCTGTGCATTGCCAGCCGGGGGGGTGAGAATAACATCACAGCACAAAAATAAAAACGGGCAGCGAAATGACCCTGGGATCAGTTTGTGCTTCTGCCGGTTGAGGGGTCATATGCTGAGCAAGTGACTGCAAAGAAGGTCAAAGGTGAAAGAAAACTGCATTAACCCGTTGGGCAAAAGTCAACTGTTAAAGTGTCGCGATACTCCGCTTTTTTCTTTGTTCTGTTTTCTACTGCACTGGGTCTGAAGGATCCCCAACAAGACAACAGACTTTAGGGCTGGGCTTACTATTGTTTCACAGCAAAACCAGGTTTCCAGTTCACATTTATTACTCACGATGCCAATGTAATTCCATTATAAATACAAGGGCTTAAATTTATTTAACATTTGACAAAATCAAAATAAACCCGGAAAGTCTGATCATTTAAGGTTGCGCTGAAGTCGTAGTTTCATATTGTACTGAAGCCTTACAAACATCTACGTCGGTTTTATTTTTTAGTTTTAATAATTTAAGACCTTTCTTCTGTCGTGACCACAAACTTTCCTCTTTGTATGGAGGATCTGTTGGATAAAGCAAAAATTTGATCGGTATATCTCATTGTTACGTGTCTGTGTTGCTCCTGCTGTTTGGCGGTTGTTTTTCTGTTTTTCCCCTGTCTCTCTTCTGTTCNGGATAAAGCAAAAATTTTGTCGGTATATCTCATTGTTACGTGTCTGTGTTGCTCCTGCTGTTTGGCGGTTGTTTTTCTGTTTTTCCCCTGTCTCTCTTCTGTTCTGTGTCACAGGTGGTTTGCTCCATCCATCAGTCATCAACCATCAACCTATCAGAATGTTCCAACCGACGACCTGGGGGCGGGCTTTCCCCTTGATAAGCAGCACCGTGACACCCCCCCCAAAGCTGGCTGTTTGGCTCACTTGTTTCCTGTTTTTTTGCTGCTTGTGTTTGACTTTGTTATATTGTTACGTGTGACTTCTGGTTTGACTTTGTTTTGGCTTAAGGATTCTGGTTTTTGGATAGTGGATTTTGCTCTAGTCAGCGGTGTAAATAGTCACGCACTAGATGTCACGTTGTTCACTGGGTTGTTGGCTTGGGTTGAGAACAGGCTAGTATGTGCGCGCACCTACACTGAACTTCACCTAGGGTTGTACGCACTGTTTAGACACATTAGGTTAGTGGGCAGGTGCCAACCCCTGTGTTTTCTGTGTTAGTTTAGACTAGCGTAGTTAGGTAGATATATATATATTTTTTTCACTACATTAGGAATAGGTAAGACACTGAAAATACAGATCAGGTTAGTGGCGACTTTTGTTTCTTTCTTTGCTTAGGCACCGCCCAAGTTCTCTATCCAGGTTAGCACCTTTGTTTGTATATACTTGTATATTGTATCACGTGTGTCTTGTATCAAACACTGAATGAATTATAAACCACCTATTTCACTATTTTTGTGTGGGCTGCTTGTTTATGCTCCCACTCCGCCGCCTAGACAGGAGTCAGTAGTGGGGGCGTAACACTCATGAACTCTGTATACTGTTTTAGGCCACCATTATTTCTCGGTGTCGCTGCTTTTGTCTGTTTCGGCGACGCTGATGCTGTTGCAATAAAGAAGTGAGCAGATTTCTAACCAATGGTGTTGTATTTACTCATGAATTTGTACGTAACGGCTGTTTTATTACGTCTCTTGCCGACGCCGCCCTGTAAGTTGTACTCAACTTCAACATAACCATCTGGCCATAACTGTTTCGTTACATTAAAATGCATTAGATGGTTTACCAAACTTCAGTGGACTGAAACTGTTAAATGAATAGCGTCCCGGCGACGATCTGATCAATAGATGTCACATTATTGAGTGATGTTAATAGAATATTCTCTGTCGCCATCATGTTTTTGTCCATCCGTTTTGCTTACATTTTCCTAGACGGTACCCTTGTTTGTAACTTGCACGGGTGAAATTTGCATTAGTTTGGTAGACAAAGGAGAACGTAGACAGTACCCACCTCACCAACTTTTACACTTCAGAGACCATAGGGCAAAACTAATAGATACAATAACAATTAAAAAAAGGTTAAACTTTCCATGGGACAGTTGGCATTAAAACATACTTGCTCTAAGACAGTCGGGAAATGACAACATTCCATTAAAATTGAATTTAATCTCCGTGACCTGGAGAGCAGAGGTGTGGGCTTGAATGTAACCCCAGCAACATCTGTGAATTTGCATTCTCTCCTCGTGTTTCGGTGAGACCAGGTGCTCCGGTCTTTATCCAAACAAGCGGTTTTTCATCAACCAGGTGCTTGAAATTGCTCTTAGCAGGACTGCCAAGCATGTTTACTCTGTTGCTAACACTAGTCTCCCAGGTTCTCAAGTATCTTGAACCCCATTAAGTAAGCTGAGCATTTAAAAAAAAATCACTTAGTTAAAATTTATTTCAAGTGTCCGTTTCGTTCGTGTTTTTGTTGTGCGTAGCTATAACAAAGTTCAACAATCATGCCAACAGAGTAAAACCATCGTCCCAGTTTGGAAGAAACGCTAAATGAAATGCTGAATCTCACACCGATCATTTTACTCTAAAATATGGTGCTTCTAACTTTCAGCCGTGACCCAGGAATGGTCTCTTATCGGCATAAAGATCAGCCTCGAGTCTGGGCGGGACTCACTTTACGCCTCTGTCACCGGCTGATCTTAGATCCACTTGCAACGGTCCGGCTGGAAAAGCTCACTTTGAATTACGAAGCAGTGGGACACAAACCAGTGGGAACAGCAGTCGTGGGCTTTTTGAGACATGTCAGTGTTAACTGAAAGCAGGTGCACCGAGAAGAGAAAAGCTGTTTCCTGCTGTTAGAAAGGAATGTAGAGCTAGAAGAAATGCAGGAGGAGGGGGGGAATCAAAAACAGACAAGGCAAAAAGAAGGATAAACAAAACAACACTTTGGGAAAAGAAAAATATGAAGAATTGCATGGAATCGCAGGCACTCGGCTTTTGGAAGTGACACACGGATGCTTTTTTCCCGTGTTACTTGTGACAGTTCGATATGATGTGGCCAAAAATCACACAGTTTGCATTTCAGTTGGAAGCATTAGGCTGGTTACGGGTTCGGATGGGTGAGCTGTCCTTTGGGGTTGGAGTCCGCTGGAGGGATAACCGTTGAGTGACGTTGTTGAGCTCCCTGCTGCCGGGACTCCATGAGCAGGATGGAGATGGAGGTGGAGGTGGAGGTGGAGGTGGAGGTGGAGGTGGGGTGGCGGTGGGTGCATGAAAAATGGCGTCCGTGAGGTTGAAGTAGGGTGGGCTTATATGTGTTTTCTTGTGTCTGATGGCTGGGCACGGACAGATTTTTGGTCTAATGCTTCCCGCACCGAAATTCGTTTTGAATCAAAACTTCAATTTGTGAAACTTTTTCACAGATTTAGTTCACTGGTACAAAATAAGCTGTTCCAGCTCAGGGTTACAGGTCAGAACAGTTTACGGCACAGCAAAGTTGCTCGCCTCACCCAAGGTGATCTGGTGCGTTTTGGACTTGACCATTTGCTGACTTTGGCAGCTTTTCCACATGTTTGCCATGTATTTTGAAGATGTGTCTTCAGTCTTCAGCATGAATTTTAACACAGGTTCTTCTCCCTTCATTAACGCCCACGCACAGTGTTGAGGAGCAGAGCCTGGGGGGCTGAGACCATCTCCAGCGGAATTAATCCCTGCAAGTAGCAAGAACAGGACAAAGGCAAACTGAGGTCATTAAAGGTCATTTCTGAGTATTAATAAGCTTTTTTAGGGTTGGATAGATAGATATTGATTGCTAAAGATAACCGAATGTCAACCGCCATATTTTTCCCACACAAAAATCACTGTCAGAAATAACAAAAAAAAATGAATCTAGCATCTTGACAGAAAACCTTGAAAATCTCGGAGCACTTTGTCCCGTTCAGTGCATTCCAGCAGTCGAAATAGCTGCGATTAGGGGCAATTTCATGAAGAATTGCTGCAATGTTGCTGTTGGTTCTATTAAAGAACAAGCGCTGCAAACATAACATAAAAGCAGGAGTAAATGCTCAAATACACAAAGGACGGACTTTGTGTTTCTTGGGATTTGAACATTCCACATAAAAGAACATATCAGAGACAGAGATGGAAAGTGTGGATAGAGAACATCATATAGACTGTTGAGTAGTCAGTTAGTGGCCTTAATACAAGTTAGTTTGCAACGGTCTGTTGTTCACTTTTTGTTTGAAGCACGAAGGGGTCCTGATGAATCAGCTGATCGCACATGCAGATAACGTTTAAAACACAGCAAGTTTGTCAACTGTGCTGTCGGGTTATGCGTCCGTGTACCTGAGATACTGCCTACAATTATTACCAGGAATGTGCGATTGCTGGCAACCAAAATGGACAAACTCGGCAAACAAACGTGGTGGCACAGAGACTGCAAGGTTCAGTGATCAGTGTTCAGCTTTATTATTCTGGTTTACACAGATGTGCAGCAGAGAGCGCAATGTAATGTGCACAATAACCTGTAGCCTGAACGGACAGCATGACAGCCAGGGACAAGATAGACAAAATGAGCCAGCTGGCAGGAGAGATAGATGAGAAAATGAAGACAAACAGGTAAGTGGATGAATAAATAAGTGGTATGGGGTGGTGGAGATGATCAGTCTCTGTTCTGTCCACAGCTCAGCAGCCTGACTGCTCTTCCTAAGCCAACGGGGTGTAATAGTATCTTCTAGCCCTGTGGTGCACCACTGTTCACAATGGTGGTGTGGGAGATGTTGCCATGGATCCTCATTTTCAATGGCCTGTTGGTCAAGAAGTCCAGGATCCAGTTGCACAGAGGAGTGTTGAGACCCAGTGAAGACAGTTTATTGACCAGCTGCTAGGGGGTGATGGTGTTGAATGCTGAGCTGAAGTCAGTGAGCATAACATTCTTTACCCTCCAGGTGGGTGAGGGCCAGACGTACTGCGGCGGCGATGGTCCCCTCAATGGATGTGTTGTGGTGGTAGTGTGACAGCTCTGGGCTGACTGTGTTCATTTGTTGGTTTTTTTTCTTCATACTGGTGTGGGTCTAGTATGGGGAGAGGGCTGCAGGACTTGATGTGTGACGATGTCTCTCGAAGCACTTCATATGAACAAGCTGCAATGGGACGGAATTCGCCGATCTCACATTCCTTTTGTGGAGATCATGAACACCCACATTAATAGAAACAAAGATTCCTTCTTTTCCACATATAAAACCAAAATTGCTTTGTAAGTATAATTTTAATGTCTTTTATATCAAAACACAAGTTAATACAGATATTTTTGTACTTAAAACAATGTAATCGCACTTATTCCTAGAACTTAATCTGAAATGATCTTGAATTCAGGAAACCCCACCAAAGTGGTCTGAATAGAGCTCCACACTGACCAAGTTGTGCTTTTGGGTAACAGACGGGTTTGGTCAGAAAGGTAAGTGGAGACTCGACATGCCCCTCGTATCCTGAGGGAAGAAACGTTTCAGTGCACATTTTTGGGTCTGCCAACATTAAGACAAAACGTGGAACAGGGGAACAAGGACAAGCTGCAAAAACAGGTTCGCACAGCACGACAAGCTTTGATTCAAGCAGGAGTCCATTCTCAGGTAATCCCTCCCGCGACTCAGAAAGCAGCGGAGAACAATGAAGAACAATGGGAGGCTGAGAGAGAGATGCTCCTCCGCTCTTTCGTGTACATTGTGCCTGTTGTAAAGAGCGAGAGCGGCGCTGAATCTACCTGCTGTGGCATTTAAAAGAATGCAGATATCTAGTCTGTCCCTCTGCCTTCAGCTTTGAGTCACGCTTAAAGTTCGCGGGTGTGTGAGACTTCAGCCGAAAACACTGCCGGAGGCAGACAAGAGAGCAAAGTGACATAACAGAGAAGAAGGGGGATGTTTAATTTTTTTATTTTATGTTTTTGAATGATACACCTGAAAGAATGCACTTGAATCCCTTGAATGATTATTTTAAAATCTATTTTCTACTTCTCATATTTTAGTCAAACTGTACCACTCCTGCTACTGGAATTTTCATAAATCATGATGTAAGATTAGGTGCCTCCCAGGGTCTGGGCTGGTTTGACTCTGCTTGTTCTCCCAGTGTGTGAGGGACTTTCCTCCAGGTGCTCAGGTTTCCTCCCAGAGTCCAAAGACAGGTGTGTCAGGTTATTGGTATCGTCGTCTTACCCCTACTGCGGCACCCAGTCAGGACAGATGGGCGGATGTAAGATGACTGAAAATAGGGGAGTATAACAGAAAAAAAACAGAAAGGAACATCTATGATGGGATTTAAGTGCCTTCTTGACAGTTAAATTCCCTCCGTTGCGCAGCGCTCCGATGATGATGCACAGAATTCCTGCACGTTTTATTCTGGAGGACCCTGGATAGAGGTTGAATGAAGAGCCATCTTATTTCATGTTTCTGTGGATGCTTACCTCTGGAATTTAACACATAAAAGAGGCTTGTGGTTGAAAACCCGCCACCTTCCAAAACTCTGCACTCATTGCTTGGTCAGAATGTAATATTGGGAACATTATGGTATTCCGAAATGTATGGTTATATGGTTGCGCTGTGAGACGAAGAAGAAATAATGAAGAAAAGTCATGTTCAAATATAAAATCACTCTGTAGGAAATTTTCTTCATTTCAGAATTTTACGTATTTTCTTGAATAAGTTGTTTATGGGTGTAGCTGTCATAACAGTTTCGTAACATCTTATCTGCACTAAAAGATATATTTGCGAGTTATGTGTTTCACTGAAAAAAAAACTACTTCTTAAGCAGGTTCCAGTACGTTTTTATAGGCGACTGGCATTGTTACAAAAACCACAAAGAAGTTGAGATTTAGAGCTCCAGTTTCCCAGCTGAGTTCCTGGGTATACAAAATGCTCCAGGTTTTCATGGGTTTGTGGTCTGCATTTAGAAACTGCCTTCTTCTGGCTGTGTGAAGGTTCTCTGCTCGCATCATTCTTCCCTCTACATTTGTGCCACTCGCTGTCCCGGTGAATCAGACTCCTTATCGGACCACAGACAGACATATAAACTCTCCTGTCAGCGCAGAAACACTGGAACACCTACACTTGGAAGAAGAGGGCATTGCTTGGCTTTACATTGGCATGATGTGATGGGCACAAAGTCTGCAGGAGAATGAGGGAGGAGGGAAAAAGACCCGTCCGCTCAGCGCGTTCGAACGAACGGTTAAGAACCCGTAACAGAAATTAACTGTCCCACCCTTATGTACGAAATCCGATGTTCACTTTTATCGATGTCTCTCAGAACCCGACTGTGAAACATGCCTGTCATATGAGCCCAGAGAGACAGTAAAAAAGTTTTTTTTTTAAATTGTTATTTTTCCAAAGTGTCTAAGCAGTATTTATTGTTGTGTTCTTTCAGCCCTGAATTTCACTTATACCATTTAATTCTCTTCCTAGGATTATTATCTTTTGCATGATAACTCCTGTAGACCCAACTGAGCGAAACTTTATACAATTCATATAATATTTGCAACTATTGGCGTGCAGCAAATATGTTAAAATCTGGACAGCAATTTGTAGGAGGTGAGTTTTACAGGCTTTTCTACGCGCAGCCAAGGTCTGACATGTATTTGTGTAAATTGCTGTGTATAGATGTACTCATCTTTTCAAGCGCGTGAGATTTGTGACTTTGGGAAGAATTCCCAAGGAGAGCAGCTTGTTTACTTTTCATTACTGGTGGAGGAGGAAAAAAAAACCTTTGAATTTGGCTTTGATCTGTTGACATGCCAAGTTTAATAAAACCGCAGATGTGTGACATTTAGGATTTATATCTAAGTCTGCCATTTATTCCACAGCCGTGAAGCACGGCTTTTTGAACAACATCAGCTACCTATTAATGACCGTGTTTCGAAATGGTCTTTAACCTTGTATTGCTACGTTGCAGAACAAAAATGAATTCCTTACAGTTAAACTTAGAAATCCTTTTAAAACCTACTGCACAGTATCTCAGGGCTGTACAATATATTAAATAAGAGCTTGATGTGCTGTTTGAAAGTAGACCTTGTAGTAGCTCTTTTTATTGAAATAATATTGTTGCTTAGCTGATGTTTATTCCATCAAAAACAACTTAAAGACCTCAGAATTTTGCCAACTGTTGCAGTGGGGTAAATTTTCACAGATTTTCACATGAATTACTTGTTGTAGAACTAACCTGGGCTCCTGGAAAGCACCACCTTTCAGTTCACAAACCCCAAACCTTGTTGCTGACCGACGTCTGAAAGTTGGGCGTCTCTCCGGGCTCCAGCCGCTATAGGCCCCGTCCAGCACTTTATGATATGTTTCAGCATCTACATTATAGCTCAGTCAAAAATTCTTCAAGAAATAAGGTGAAGGTTAAATTTCTCTGAGCTGCACTTGAATATCCGCTTATGAATAAATTATTTTTACTTTCATCAGTACAGATTCCATAGAAATCATTCCACCGCCATGGCCTTGTGCCTATTGGCGGACGGATTGTCTGCAGTGAATTTATCATCTTTTTTATTGCTTTATCAGAAGCTTTTGACAGTATGGATCACAATATTTTACTTATGAAATTGTTCTCATATAGCATTACCAACGTTCAACTGCTGGAACGGTGCCGTGTTAAGCTGCTTAAATGTTTCTTGTACCTCAAGGATGAGTTCTTGGCCCCCTGCTCCCCCATGTATATATCAGGGATTATACTGTATTTCCGTCAGATTATCATTCTGTTTGGTGATGATGCTAGCATTTTTCTTTCCAGTGTTCACGGCTGTATTAGAGCTGAATCCTCAAATTAAACAGTGGACGAGGTTATGCTGATGTTTGCTTTAAAGCCACTAAACTGTCCCTCAATGCTACTAAGGTGTTTTTTCAACCAAGAAACAAGTGCAGTAATGAATATGAAAAACATGTCTACCCATCCGGCTACCCGTTGTCCAGAGCCCCGTCGGCCGAACATTGATGACACAGTCGCTTGGAAAGCCCACAACTCCTATAAAACCAAAAAATGCATAAAATGTTGGTATCATCAAACTTCTTAAATACCGTATTTTCCACTCAACTTCTTGTCCCCCTTGTATTATATTCTGATTTACCATTATTTTTCCTATTGCTTGGCATCCACCTATAAAAGCTCTAAAACTTTTTTCTCTCTCCAAATGAGGTTGGTTAGGACAGTGACTTTCTTGCCGCCACTGACCAGTTCCTCCCTCTTGTCCAGCAGTCTTGAGATCTTGAATGTTTTCCAGATAAATCAGTTTCAGATGAGTCTGTTTGTTTTGCAGTTATTAAGGAACCTCCTTCTCATAGGTTTCAACAGTTGGTTGGTCTGCAATGAAGGTACCTACCAGTAGACCACTCAGACCTTATCTCACCCTCATCTTCCCTATTTCAGAACCACCCTGGGTCGGTGCTCTGTAGGATTTCAAGGTCGCCCTGTATGGAACAATCTTCTCCACCTTTTTTGAAATCATGTTCGCATGCTTCATTATTCAAGAAATTGTTTCAAGAACTTCTCTTGGATCGGCATAATGTGTGTGACATATATGTAAGTATGTTTACATTTTTTCTTCACTGTTCAATTTTTTGGGTTTTGTTTTGCTGTATTATTATCCACCAGCCTATGGGTGTGAATTGCTGATGTCTTTTTGGAGTCTTCTTCATTTCCGCACTTCTAACCGTTCTTTCATGTTTGATGGCGATCTTTCTACAAGCCTGTTGGTTTTTTGGTCTCCCCAATACATTGTTTTGTATTTCTTTGGTTCAATTCTTGTGTTTTTTTTCTCTCTTGTGCAAAAAAAATAAATAAATACTGAGCAGAATGTTGTCAAGCTGACGATGCAGAACATTTAAGCAGAAATATAATTCTTCCATTACCAGTTCTTTTCACCCAAGGCAAATAAACCAGCAACAGATCCTATAAAAAGTGGTTTTCATTTGGTTGAAACCTGCAGTATGTTGCCACGAGTCTGTAGCCTCCTGATGTTGTGGAAAGTCCCAAAGATGTTCCTCAAAGCGAGATACACTGAAAACACACATTAGAAAGCTTCACACACCAATCTATTACTAATAATCTAATAAAATAAAATACTACTAATAAAATAATAAATCTAAATAAAAAAACAAATCATGGGGTTCCAGTTAGTCTACAGTGGCACATGAATGACCAAAACTGACAGGTGCCTCCAGCCTCCAGCTGAACCACTTATTGCCTGATTTTGGAAGATTTATTGCTGCACGATACAGACTATCTGCATTATTATGCACAGATGCAACTGCTGACAAAAAAAAGTTGAAAGCCTCCAGACTTCTAAGGGAATTTCTGTGAAAAAACCTGGACAGTAGAACGTCATCACCTGCGTGCACAAGGCGGCAGTAAACAAAAACATTCATCACCCGTGGCAGGAACATTTTATTTGGACCGCGGCGGAATGCATGAGATGACAAATCACCACGACTGCACTTCATCTCTGTGTGCGCGGCTCCCAGGTTTATACCACATCCTTCTGAGCTTCTCAAAGGACCCCGTGTTTTGTTTACATCATTTTTGTGTCTTGAAAGAAAAATAATATCGACTTGGGGTTTTTACAAAAACACACGCGACTCATTACATCGAAGCCCTTTCGCAAGAGTTAGGGGCCGACATTTTTCTGACGTCAGGATAAAAGCACAGATTTTTGCACTTTCAAATATGCTGTATTTTGGACTAATTCTCGAAGGTACTGAAAGAAACGAAGGAGTACATTAGTGCACCTGTGATTTTGTTGTCTGTTTAAAATGTCTATCTCCTCTATTTGCATAGTTTTTTCAATTTCCATTATTTAAAATTATAGAAGTGTTCTATGTTTTTTAGGGCTGTACGAGTTAGACGCCAAGCAGACCTTTGCCCTGTGTCTGCCAGCACATGCCTTACCCTGGTAAACTCACGTCGTTCATGATGTTAAAACTTCCAGCTGCTCTATACAGTACAGTGTTTGTTTAAAACTCAGTCAGCAATATTGCACAAGGAAACAAGTGTTTCACAGCAATGTGTTATTAATGGACTTCTTTATTATTTTTTTTGTTTTTAACCTCAACTATGGCAAACCGTGCTTCAACCTGCGCTATTGTTTAGCATCTTCTACAGCTGCATTTGGAGAAGTCAGTTATGTTCTCCAGTGAGTTTGCCGCCTCATCCTGGGTTGAGCTCATTTGTGGAAAAGTGGGAAAGTGGTTTGCCCTTTAGGAACGTTGTTCTCCGAACGTGGCTCTGTGGAAGCTGTTGCACCCCCCGAGTTCTTATCCAGATCTGGTTCTTGTTTATTCACAGGTCAGGAGTTGCTGCACTCCTTGCTGCACGTAAAAACTGGGTGTAAAAGCTTCTCAAAAGTTCACGTTTGATTTTCATTATAATTCTAGTGAGTTTTTGAAGCCTTTACCATGCTTTTGGAGCTGCATACATAGTACTACATGGTTACTTCTGATGGCCATTGGTGTGTCTCTGTACGGTGTGACCCAGGTGTGTTCTGCTGTTAAATTTAAAAGATGGGTGTAAATAGCAGGTGCGGTATTTTTAGCCGCTGTAGTCATTGTGGCAATTTGACCTGTAAAGTCTTTACAATTAGACGCAGTTGAAAAGGTAACTATGAAGGCATTACAACACAGGTGAGTCACTAGTTCACCCGACCTGATCGTGACGTTATCTGGTTATGAAAGGACACCCGTGTGTCAGAGCCAGAGCCTTTATTCAGGGCTTTAAGGCACGAGCAGTGTTTGTCAATAAAAAACCCGTCCCCAAAAACGGTAACACTGGTTGCGGACAAAGAATGTGGGACACTTCCATTGCAGCTGGAGCCTTCATTTCACATGTAAATGGCCTCGCGGAAATGCAAGAGAAAATGGAAGAACATAGTCGAACAGATTGCCCATCAAGGCATTTTTTAAAAAAAAATTATTAGCTGGAGTATGAAAGGACCATGGATAAAAAGACAAGCCTTTAACCGTCAAACAAGGCGTCTTTGCTTATGAATGACATTCTAACGTGGGCAGGTAGCGTCAGGATCCTCAGGGTTGAGATGAGAATGATAGTGAGAGAAGGCTGAGCTTCTGAAGATGGAAAAGTAAACCCAGTCCATGACACCTCCAACGCCCCTTATGCACACATTTAAAAGCTGAAAAACCCATTTTAAGGGAAAATAAGTATTACATACATCTGTTGTTTCAGATGCAGTCCGGCAGGTTTTGCTAATGAAAGCGACTATTTTACAAAGACTTCTCTGAGCTCCTTCTTGCTCATGGCCTCTGTTTACATATGACGGCATTTCGGCTGGAAGAACTTCCTCTACTACTGTGTGTCTCAAGAAGAACTGGCCAAGCAGTCAAGTTCTGAACAGTTATCGGTTAAGTGTGCAAAAAAAATAACCTTTAAACCTGAATAATTATGTTTCATAATTCGCATAAGCATAAAACTATGAAACTAGAGGTAAGAATAATAGCCATATTTTCATCGGAGGCTAAATGAACCATTTTAATGCGACTTGGAGATTCTACTTTGTTTACACTTAGAACTGAAATGCAGAGCATCTTTATGATGGTCAGAAACTTCCGTACCAGACTGGACAGTGTCTGTCATCATTTTTGCGTTATTTTCATTATTTTCTGTTGTAAGAAAGGGCACGATCCACAAACAAACTGACTGCAGTTGTTGCATTTATTATTATTGTTATTATTTGGTAGTGACTACATGTTAGTCGGAGTAACAAAAGAGGCTGAGATGACAGGTATTTATTTTTACCTATTCGGAGGAAGGTTGCCCTGATGTCGCTGCAAAACTGCGTCCTCCTTATCACCTTCTTCCAGCTACTGCCCTGTTATCTGCAGCCAACGGCAGACAAGGCGGAGAGCGGTGAGGAGACAGGCAGATACAGGTGCCTCTCGCTTGCTGTCGTCGCTTATCGGTCCGTGAATCCCATCTGCTGATGATTTTAGTTGAGCCACAGACGTATCCGGCAGTCATCCTCGCCTCATCTTCCACGGCTCAGCTGCTGGCGTTGTGTCTTCCTGAGGAACGTCCACGTGTACTTTGACCTGAAGTTGCGCGCCAGCACGAGCCACAGCTTGCTTCTAGGAGAAGTGGCAGGTGTATATTTGACAGATGATATCATTAAAGTAACAAATTTTCGTAAAAATCATTATGCAAGTGCCAAAAATTTGAGAATAACCCAGGAAATGTTACCTGGCAGTACAAGCCAAGAGGAGCCGTATGAACAGAAGGGGCCAGCGGGTAGTACAATGCTCAGAAGTGTCACTTTCCGCTCAAAGGGAGCAGCTTCAAATTCACCCTTCTGCACGATGCTTACACTCCTTAAAGGAAAAATTGCCCAGGTGTATAAATGTGAAAAGAATTGCAAGTGTCTTCAAGCTTCAAGGTTCACTTCATTGGCATTCTGTGCAGAGAGAGAAGAAAATGTAGTACATCCTGGACGGTGGCTCACATCGCTCCAAAGAGACAGCAAGACAAAAGGTGGGTATTTACAGCGAGCGCCAGTGCTGATGTGCAGTGATGAGAGCTTAAGGGGTGATGGGGGTACAGTTGACAAGAGCAAGTGCAGGTGGCAAATGTGTCACAATACAGCCGTGCAAACATTGTAGCGCAAACGGTGAGCGGCGGAGGTGACAACGCCGCAGGTGGCTGATCGGCGGGGGTGGTGATCGGTCCCTATGCTGTTTGGAGATCAGCAGTTTGACAGCCTTTGGGGAAAAAAAAGAACTTTTCCTCAGCCTGCAACCTGAGGGCTGAGCACACAGCTCTGTGGTACACTGAGGTTCAAAAACAGTAGAGGAGATGTTGCCATGGATCCTCACAGCCAGTGGCCTGTTGGTCGGGAAGTCCAGGATCCAATTGCACAAAAGAACGTTCAGACCCAGCGAGGACAACGTACACACTGGGAGACGACGGTGCTCCCAGAGAAGGACACACTGGGACAGACCAGGACAACCTGAGATCACTTGGGGTTCCACGAGGAGAAGCTGGAGACCATTGCAGGGAGCAGGAGAGTGTGGGAGCACTTTCTCAGCCTGCTCCCACTGTGAGACTCGCCAGGACAAGCAGGACAGACAACTGACTGGTCCCATCCTCCAGTACTGGACACCCCCCAGTATTTCTGACAAGACAAACGCAAACAAGTTCACGTACTTACAGAACTTTAAATAATGAGAGGAACATATGCTTGATGAAGATATTTGCCTCCTTGCTTTTCTTTTCTGTTTAATGAAAGACGATGGGGAAAAAGTTCAGTCTCTTCAACATCTTGTCTTGAGGCAGAAAAAAAGCTGATTCTGATACTGACAAGAACCATTTCACCCTTTTCATAGCTAAACAAGTTGTCCCTCCCAGTGAACTAAATTTAAGATGTTGTCAACACTTTTATTTTTCTGAAGAAACGAAGCAAAGGTTACGATGGGATTTCGTACGGCCTTAGCGTCCGACTAGCCGGCACCGCCCTGAAGCACGGGAATTTGCACAGCGTGTCGACCCAGCTGTGCTGTCATCTCCCTCCTCTGTCCTTCAGATCAAGCCAACCGCCGCCTCCCCCCCGGCAAACGCTGCTGGAAACTCGCTCGCGTTCCCCTTTTGTGTTCAGATTTTCAATTGTTCCTGTTTCCTCCAGGAAAAAGAAAGACGTCAGCGCCGGCGCTTGTGACTTGTTGCTAAAAACGCACCTGAGCTGAACCGAATTCGATCCGCTGATTAAATATTAAAGACAAATGGTTTCTCTACGCTGTTAAATTCTCACAGAGCGATGCTTAAATTATGCATTTTTTTTCCCTCTCGGAATAAGGTTGTTTATTTATTTATTTATTTTACACAGGAAGCAAGAAACTTTTCAAGACGGTGGAGTGACTTAATGCACCTGCAACCAAGCAGGTGTTCCTTTTCTCAGTCAGTAGCTACATCGCAACCCAAGGAAGAAGAGGCAGAAGCCAAAGCTGTTGTCATGGCTGCTGGCGGCAGGTGCGTCGCAAGGCCGGCAGATGCTCAGACAAAAAATTAGACTTTAACAACACAGGAAAGTGACACCTTGTCACGATAGCAGAGTCACCGGTGCTTCCTTGGCGATAACTTAAGGGAGTCGTCTTCACGTGTATCCTTGACCGCCAGACACAAGACACTCAGAAAGTAAACACAGCGAGGTTTCGAAAAGTATCCGAGAGAGACGGGTACCGGGAAATGTGTTGAAATCACAGCAGGAAAGGACTTTGGTGTTTTACTTTGTTTCCTTTCTCGAGCGTTCGCTGAAGCAGATTCGAAATGTCTGACTCGTCATAACACCAGATCTCACTATTCGTAACAAACCGGCGCATCGATGAAAAAGAAAAAAAAATATGCAGACGACGACGGGCTCAGTTTCAAGGGCGGCCCGATAATAGTGTTACAAATGATGTCGCTATATTTAACATGAGTGAAACAAAGGGAAGATAATGCTTTTTCGCCCGCCGAACACCAGCTGTTTAAGTGAATGTTGGGATGAGTCTCAGCCTCACTCAGATTAACTTATTTGTTTGAGAATTCCTGTTCGGATCAGCGATGTTCTTACACGTTGACTTACCATTGTTGGAATAAGCCAAGGAGAGCTGGGGGGGAGGGATTTCTGAGGAAAAGAAAATATGAGGCTTGTTTCTTGCTGAAAGTTCAAGGTTTAAGTTATGCTTCATTGTCCTTCTGCCTGCCTGCCTTCTGCAGATGTACCGCAGAGAACATGGGGTAGTTTTGGACCATGGTGGGCAATACACTGAAGAGACAGCGAAGTGACACGGGACAACCAGCACTGAATAAGATAGCCGGATGTATAGACAAATAAATAAGTGGAAATAGATGAATGGATAGTAAGTAATCGGTAGATAAACGGATAAGGTACGGTGAGCGGAAAGAGTCAGTGGGGACATCGCAGTGGCAGGGAGGTCGGTGGTGATGCTCAAGATCAGTCCTCGGGTGGTTTAGGAAACAACCGTGTGACAAGCTGAGAGAGAAGCCTGTTCCCAAGCTCTTTCTGAAGGCTGCAAATGAATGAAGAAAGAAAAAGAGGCAACAGAAGAGCAACCGTCAAGCAACTAGACACATTCCTCATCATTTTAGTCATATTATATTATTAAGATCCCACTTACAGCACTTACGTGAACATTTTGCTGCAGGTCACAGTGTGCAGTATGTTTCCCGGTACGTAAATGCTCAGAATAAACCATTTCAGTTGCATGCAAAGACTTAATGAGATGCTGGCGACTTTGAATCAAAAGGTTCTTCTATGAATTCGTGAATGACTTTATAATACTTAATACAAACCTTTGCTGGGATCCTGCACGGGTAGACCTCATAAATCCTATTTCCACATCTGAGCAGAGACCAAGCGTAATTTTGAAATCCCGCAAAAAGAGTGGCGATGCACAGTGCAAAGAAAAAAGACAACACATCCTACATGAAAAGTGTGAGGAAGCCCTGCTTGCCGTAGCTGTGCGCATGAAAAAACAAACTCGATTAATTTAATTGTAAATTTAGTTCATCTTAACCAAGATCTACGTGGGGTAACGTATCCTCATCGTTGCCACTTATTTGCACAGTTTACAGCCTTCGCCCATGTCTCATTCCCGCAAGAGAGAACCGAAGCCGGTACTGCAAAGGGTATCGCCCACTACGGGCTATTTTTACCGCGGTGAGCATTATGAAATCATAGCGGGTCACAGACCTTAAATCAGCAGTAGACAGACATTCTTTCCAGGAACTTGGTCTGTACACAGCAGCTCTATCACACCGGACATGAACAGTATGGGTGTTGAGACCAGAATTGAGTGCAAACGCGGTGAAAAGATGATCAGAACATAACCACTAGATTCCACTTGGAAACGCTGGGGAGTTTCCAGCGATAAGAACCTGTGTCTGAGGTGCTGTCAGCAAGGTTGTCTTATATTATATTGCATTCTGGGGAAACTGTACATGGCAGTGAGTGACAGCTGAGATGCATCAAAGGGTTTTCAGAAGAGCACCTACCAGCAACACCTTGTGCTCTTGATGGTTTTGAAGAAGCAGATGTATTTAGGGGACTTTTCTCATCCTCGACTCCTCCAAAGCATATGCACCGCAGCCGCTTAACAGCCCTTGCGTGCAATAGCTCATAACCTTCGTCGCACCTCCTCAGCGCTCGAAATAAAATTTCATCACGTAGCATTTTTCAAGATTAATCTGACTGTTTCGTTATTTAGGACGGATATTAAGAAACGATTGATAACCTTAAAAATGTAAGCTGGCGCTAAAGATTCAGACTTAATACGTCATATTATTTTTAATCAGTTTTGCACTCCGTACCACGCTGGGTAGCACTGGTGCCCCACAGCTGCTGGGACGTGGGTCTGGACGTGGGTTCAATTCCGGCTCAGTATGTGTGGCGTTTGCATGTCTGTAGGTTTCTTCCAGATGCTATGGTTTGCCCCCACGGTCCAAGGATGTATTTCAGGGGGATTGGTCACTCTAACTGCCTGAAGTATGCACATGTGAACAACTCTCTATGTGGATGAGTGTTGCTTTGTGTGTGTGTGTGTGTGTGTGTGTCTATACCATCACACCACCCCCCACATAGCCGAAGCTTATTCCTTGTTTATGCTTTAGGTGATCCCGATGCCCTTCTCTGTGATTTGCACGTGAACCTTCTATTCAGCCTGGTCCTGGCTGCCCCCCCCTCCCCCAACACACACACCCCTGGCCTTCTTTATAGCTTCTCTGAAGCTAATTTAAAAAGGTCAAAATCACAAGTATTCTTTAAAAGCCAAACCATATCCGGCCCCATAGGGTGAGAGACCGTTGCCATCAATTTACATAAAATATGCGCAAAGTATGACATTAATTATTAAAACAGCCATTAAGTTGTCTTTATGTGCGCAGGTGCTTTATTTAGATGCTGTCAATGTCCTGTAGGACGTGACCGGAATGGAGACAGACGAAAGGCAATTATGTCCCTCTTTCCCTTTGGTGAATTTAGCGCGATGTTTATTGTGTAAAGCCGACACCTCTAACTGGGCAGTAAGTGACTGACATTTCGGGAGATGACAGACAGAGCCTTTCACACGGCCCATCCAACAAAAGAGGAAAATAGAAAAGTACCCTGGGGCTCGAGGCTTTCTGCCAACTCCTGATAATGTCACAGTGTCACCTCTACGCCTCAGTGTGATGTTCTCGTTCTCCAGCGCTTCTGCATGTTGCGGCCTGTGTCCATTGTTCAGTACCACGATCCTGTCAGTGATGCGTCATATTTCGGAAGTGTGAACCACGGTTGTGGCATTTTTCTCCAAACTGACTGGATGGACAGTGAAGCAGAATTAGTGAATATTGAGATTATAACTTGGGGGGAATGGAAAAGCATAAGTTAGATACTGTTTTATTTGCCAGCCAAGGGTTTACAACAAGAGTGTAAAAGAAGACAAACCTGGACTGACCTGATGTTCTAACAGTTTTCAGGGTTGTACATTCTTATTTTATATCTGTATTACTGTTTTTAAGGGGTTTTTTTTAACAGTGCATTGACTATATTGACTGTACTCTGTATTAATAGAATATATTTATGCAAAAACCTATATAAGAGCTTTATGTGACGATATTCTAGACCATTTACAAATTTACAAAATATATTACCTTACCCTTTCTTTCCTACTATGTGTGATTGTGGAAGGACCCTCGATCGCCGTGTGTAAACCACACATCGGGGTAAATTCTCAGGACAAATGCTGCACAAACTCTCCCACATAAAACTCAAGAGTTTGTGTGTTTGAACAGCAGCTGTTGTAAGTCATAGGAACGTCCCTCTGTTCTCTCCGCTTGTTTAACTAATAACAGGTTAGACAAAGAAAAGCTGTAACGTAAAGCATTAGCTCAGTTCCGGGAAATGCTGAATGTGCAGGTTTTCACTTCTGTCAGCTCATTATTCAGGGGAGGAATAAAACTGGACAAATCACCTCTGCGGTCAAAACCAATGACATACTTAGGTGCTCAAGTGTGTTCAAGAATGAAAGAATGAAAAGAAGAATAAATGAACAAAAACCGGGACATGTTTCAGCCCTGCGTCTGTGTGTGTGTGTGTGTGTGTGTGTGTGTGTGTGTGTGTGTGAGGCAGTACTTTGCTAACCTCAAGGGGACTTTTTTGATGGACAGCAACCCCTGAACCAAACCAATTATATTAAAGAAAGTGTCCAGTTATGAGAAGCACAGAATTTAGATGAAAGAAAGGCACATTCGGGGGAAGCTACTCCCTCTGAACTCTTGAGTTATTTCCAGGGGGTTTTTTAAATTGAAGTCTAGTTATTGTGTCGATACCTGATGTGGAAGACGAGAACAGCAACAGCTTCTTTGATGAAAAGGAAGAGCCCTGAGACGGATGCCTTGAGGAACATTATCCTGGAAGTAGGAGAATGAAGGCCCTCTGTAGCCTGCTTTGACATTCATGGAGGACAGAGAATCTTGAAAAGCCTTAAAGTGTTGTAAAAGTGATACCAAGCACTATGCTTTCTCCTTTTATGACATTGTGGATTTACAGGTGGGTAATTTGTAAGACATGTGTAAGACCCCTTTGAAGGGGTATAAGTATATCAATTTAAAATACAAACCACAAGGTCAAGGACAAACTGGTCCTTTGGACTGGGCAAATGATGTATGCCTTCACAGAACCCTGCAGAGATAGGTAGCGTGCTACACCCCACAGCCCTTTTTATAAAAGACGGTTTCTGCTTGTTTTATCAGGGAAAACCTCCTCCTGCTGGTTATGTGAAGGCCAAGACCTTACAGCTAAAAATAGTAAAGATATAAAGTGTCAGTGCTATATGGAGTTTGGATGTTTAGCCAAACACCACAGGGGCTCTAGCTGCTGTACCTGGTGTGGGAGGGGCCATCCCTCCTGTACCTGTCCCCATTGTTGGACCCCTGGGCAGCTGGAGGCGTTCGGAGGGCAGCCTCAGCAGAGGAGAAGAAGAGGAGCATAGCTGGGAACAGTGTGAGAAGACAGAGGAAAGTAGGAGCTGGAGGACATGGGATCACTCCAATGGGTGCTGTGTCTACAGTCTCAGCCAAGAAGGATTCTCCTGCCCCCAGGCCTCTTAGTATAGTCACGGATGCGACAGTATAACTGTGAGGAGGAAAAGGTACAGGAAGAGGAGCGGTGGATCTACAGAGGACGGACCAGGAGCTCCCACCTCCCTGGATGGACCAGGTGTTGGTGATGGAGTAACTCAGAAACCTCCGGGAGGAGATCTCCTCTTCTGACATTTGTGAGTGATGTAGGTGATGTTATTTGTAGATGTGGGTATCATTCTGTTTAAGTGTTTGGTTGTAGTTGTTGTGTAGTGGAATTAAATTACGATGGTGAAATACTGATGTTGATATGGATTTATCTGAATTTTTTAAAATGTTTGTGCATAAAGTAAGGGACGCCATTTGTATTATTGCGATGAAAGGTTTTTGTTATGGATTTTGCCTATGAAATGTTAACTGTGAAACGGACGTTACTCGTAGATTTAAGTTGTTTTGCTTATGTAACTGGAAGCTACAGGAACTGTCGACTTTCACTGTTAACATTGATGGTGATACGCATTTCGTTTGTGGAAACCTTAATGCAGGGTGTATTTCACAAAGAAACCGTGAGACCTGAATAGACTGTTGGAGGAACTGTTCAATGTTACCGTTTTAAATGTGGTGTTAGCATTTTTTTGGAGCTTAATACAGTTTTAAAAAAATGACCAATTTCCACCCATAACCATTTACCTTTGGATCCTGCAACTGCCTGCATGCAGTGCTGTATAATTCCTGCAGTCCGACTGTAATGTGCACCATCATCTCAGGTGGTATGGAGACAAACTGTAAAGGCAGAACTATGAAGTATGATGTTGGTCAGCCGACGCTATGAAAATAATCTCGTTGCAACAGGGACACAATAAGATGTCTAATGATATTGTTCATTGAGCCGTAACAGTTGACTACACTTAACATTTTTGCACCGTGACTATGAAAATTATTTGGAACTGCTTCACCCAGTTGGAATGTCTGGATGCTTCACTAGTGAAAATTGCCATTGTGCAGACCAGGGTGTGAGCCATTAGAAGGATTTAAACTATCCATTGCACAACCGCATCATTGACCACGAAGGAATGTTCCCCGTGTCTTCGTCTGCGTGTCACTTTCGGCGTCTCGGTCACAGGAACGGCTGGGAAACGGCACAGCGGAGAGGACAAAGGGCTCTGATCTTATCGTTCATTTCAGGGTATTGAGAGACACAGGTCGCCCTGTTATGATTTAACTCATTGTTATTATTCCAAGGAGCTCCTTGTCCGTGTTAGCATGATTTAGCTGGTATACTAATGTTCAAGTGCTGATCATGAAAGGTTAAAGAGATAACTATCACACCTGTTACTGGTGTCATAAGCAAGGAAGTTTTTTGTTTTTCACCTCCGCACGAATAACAAGCTTTCTTCGTGCAAAATTCTACACGTGCCGTAACCGGCAATTTCGGGATCCACGTGATCATTCGCGTCTAAGAGGTTGAGATGCGACGAGCGCCCTGCAGTAAACAATTTTCATTTAACAGTCTTGCACGGCAAAGGACTTTCTTAAGGAAGGAATGGGTAACAGGGTGCTCACAAGGAAATTGTGGATCTGCCCACATTGCAGCTGATCAGTTACCAGGAACACAAAACTATCATTGCCAAGGCCCAAACTAGAAATAAAATAAAATGAACCCAGAACAGTGCCATAAAATTCAATTCGTAGCTTCTGCATTGCTTTTATGTATAGTACCAGCCAAAAAATGAGCACATCTGGCAACCTGAAAAATATTGCTCACACCGACCTTTGACAGGGTAACTGGGGGTTAGTTCTTCTAGAGCAGCACAAGACAGACTCCATGCCAGCTGATAGACTTCAGTCTGAACTGGAATCAATGTCATTTGTTTAGCTTGTGCCCCCTGGAACAGAGTCTCATATCTAGTACCGAAGCTCCACCCGTCTCTTTCAGTTGGGCCAAAGTCCAGAGAACATCGTGCTGTCGATTTTCTTTAAATAATTGTTTAGATTTTGGAACACGGTTCTGAAAGTTAAAGTGATATTAATGACCAAGGTGACCAGGCCTGAAGGAGTTCGTACAGCTTTAACAGACGTCCCATTGTGTCGTCACGTCAGTCGATAGGCCAAGAGACGGTTAGACGTGCTCCCGGGTTCACAGTGATGTTATTTTTAAGGAATAAAAGCTTTGTGCAACCAAGATGGAATTTAGCCTTTCCTCTAGATAGTCTTGTCCAGTTCTCCTGGGTTGAAGACTGTTTATGTTCTTGCTCTAGATGCTCCACCTGTAGGTCTCATTGTTTATATGCCTCCCCTCGTAGTTTCGACAGGTGGGAAGCAAAGGAAATAATGAAATCCGGTAAAATTATTCTAATTCCACCCCAAAACGTAACAGTTGAAACTGCGGGCTGCTTATTTGCACAGAGTGATAGGTTTTCACGAAACTCACTAGAGAATTTTTCATTATTCCAAAGAGGAGAGTTCAGCCTTCATTGTTTTTTTTGTTTTGTTTTGTTTTTTTTTTGTTTTTTTTGAGAGGTGACCTTTAGAAGTCAACCTCTAAGAAGGCTGATCTGAAAGCACAACGGGGCCAGTTAGGCAAGATCTGTCTGTATGAATAAAGCTTTGGAAATGAAAATATAGCCTAATCTGAAATAATTAGTCTGAAATTAAATCATTTCAGTATCGGTGAAATAATAGTACCATATGGGACATGATCTGTGGAGAGTCCACACTCGGAGAATAAACATTTAGAGCCATGATGTTCTTTCAGAAATCAAAGTGAATCTGCCTTCTGAGTCCAGTTGTTCGTAGTCAAGATTACGATAGCAATACCGCTTTTGTTAGCGCTAAAGGAAAAGAAATAAACTTGGCCAACTTGACATGCCAAACAATGATCTGAAATGGGCAACTGATGTAATATTCGCATACAATAGTAGAGCAGCCTCTGTGATACTGTCTGTTTTGTGAGCAAACAGAGCGCAAACTGCAACGTGTGACCTAAAGCATCAGAAAATAAAACCAAAGAACAAGCAAAGTGAAGGAAAAACATCAGATGCCAGAAACAAGCAACTCCACCCCAGCCCTCAACCTGCAGATTGCCACATGGCCAACACATACAAGGTGGAGACACTTCCAGCCTCCTCTTATATTTCACCATCTCCAGCTGTACAAATCTCCCATAACCCTCTTTGGACAAATTAA
Organism: Arapaima gigas; assembly: GCA_900497675.1. Lineage (NCBI taxonomy): Eukaryota > Metazoa > Chordata > Actinopteri > Osteoglossiformes > Osteoglossidae > Arapaima > Arapaima gigas. The sequence goes on along the minus strand of UFQX01000739.1, from coordinate 182,326 downwards.
GACAGAGTAAAGGCAAACCTTTTGCAGTAACTTTAGAACATGCCCTGAGGAGCACTAAAACAAGAAGAACCCAGATTAACTTGTATTAACTATATAAACCTTTCTCATTCCTGCAAAGTGGCCTGAAAGGTGTTTCCTGACTCTAGTGTGTCAAACATGTCCCCTCATGAACACATCTGAACTGGGGTGGGCAAGGAAAACCTCAGTGTATATTCTGTAGAGAGAAAGGCCTTGCCACAGCTCTGAAATCACACCACTTCCAGATAATATCAGGGGACAGACCAGGGTAGAGTTGCAGAAGTTAATCTCACGTTTCTTCCGAGCTGCTCAGATCTGCTATATTTCTTGGGAAAGTGTTTGGACCAGGCACACTGGCCAGGTATCTATAAGCACAGTCTATCATGAAATTGGTTGGGGAGTTGGGATGTAGACTGGCATAGAGCATCTACAGCTGGGTGTGTAGAAATTGTTTCGGGGAGGTTTTCCCTCCATTGTCCGAGAGACTCCTCGATTATCAAATTATTGCACTGAACCTTTTTTTCAAGCTTGTCAACTTTCTCCTTATATTGCTTCACATCTTATTTCAGGGCAGTGTTTAATTTGCTGCCCTTGGAGTGAGACATATCTGTAGATCTTGGAAAAGTGGTCACCAAGACTCAGCACGGGGAAGACAAAACCGGGTGTCTAGACTGGAGCCAGGATTTAAGCAGACATCTTCTTCTCAAGGCATGTGACCTCTCATGTTCATACCTTATTTCTCCTGACACAATTCTAGCAGCAACATTCTGAACAAACTGCAGGCTGGATATAGTCTGGTATGAACAACCCGATAACAGAGCATTACAACAGTCAGTCCTGCTCGAGACAAATGCATGAACCAGCTTTTCAGCATCACGCTTCGGTAAGAATTGCTGTAGCTGTATTTCTCAACCAAAGGAAACGCGTCCCAGTCGGTGCAGCAATGGAAGAAACAACAGGTTCATGTCAAATGAAACACCCACATATGATAATGTGAGAAAAGCTAAAATGTTTGACAGGTCCTATTATACTAATAATTCTCAGTTCAAGTAAAGAGGGCCTTGACCTGGGGCCTTTGTTTGTGCCTTGGGACAAAAAAAATTTGGCATAAGAAGTACGAGAAAAATATCAACAGTGACGTTGGCACAAATGCATACTATATATTCAGCAAGTGTTTTGATTCTTGAGCTTTCAAAGCTTGCAGATGCACAGCACATGTCCTTTAATAAGCACCTTTAGAAGCAAAAGCGAGTCAAATTTTGAACCAGCAACACTTGTTCATTCTTCAGCCTCATCAGATATTTCCCTCACAGGTGCCAGCCACAGATCAGCATGTCAGATCCAGGGACGCTGTAATGTGACATAACCCCAACCGACCGGATTGCCCCGACAGCATCTTACCTTACTTAACCCTACCCCCCATCCCAACCCACGCAAAGAGAACATTTGGGAGGTAAACGTCCGACACAGCACCATGTCCCCGTCCGTGTCTGGTTGTGAAAGTGATTAAATCTCATTGTGTAATTGTCACAGGGATTAATAGAATCGCTCAGTGCCAGGTGAGCCCCGGGGGGCCATTGTCACGCTGAGCTAACAGGTGGAACAGAGACTAATGACACAGCCTTGGCAAGGTGACTGCGAAACCCCTGCTTTGTTTCTCCTGGAACACAGAGCGCATAATGATCAGCTCTGGTTTTCCTGCCTTCTAAGAAAAAAAAAAAAAAAAAAAAAACTTCTTTTATGATGGAATAAGAAGTATTTCTGAAATTTTCCCCTCCTTTGTCTTCAACCCTTCAGAATGACTTCATAGAACAATTTATGGCGGTATCACTAAGAACTCAGCACAGACCTGCCAGCCATGACACCAGAAAAATGTTTTCATTCTACTAGCAGTAATACTAACAATAATGATGTGTATTTATTTCCTGCATTCTATAGGCAGCTGTGGAAGGGTTAATTTAAACATATCTGCATTTGGACTTAAGACAGTTTACATTCAAGCCTATGTCTGGGTTGCACTCTGATGTTATTTAACCAAGACGGTTGAGAAGTTTTACAGGATGTGTGCAGTTGGATTATCTTCAACATCCTGAAATACCAGCTGTGCTGAGGTTAAAAACGCTCAGACGCGGAGGGTGGTATTGATGTGAACTTCTGTTTGATTCAGCCGACTGTCAGGAGCCCCCAGACTAATTTACACATTTCAGATTGTGAGTCACAATCTTGTATGACCGTAGACTAAGAAAGGGGGACTATGTCCACCTTCGTGCCACAAAGACCAGAGAGACACAATTTCCAATTGTTAACCTCAAATGGTTAAGGAGCAGTTGGCACCACTGCTTATACACCTTGAGAAGCGACCTTCTCTTAAGGATTCCAGTCTGACAACAAAGGGAATTACCTCATATTTAGGAACAGGTTTGAAGTGGTTACAAGCATGAGGAAGGTACTGGTACCATTTATAGTCACCGTTCCGTAGACCTTTAATTTGTTTTATGGAAGTGAGTAAAGGGAGAGTCCTGTTCCGGACTGCATTGTTCCTCTTACTTCTGTGTATCACCCTCGCAGGCCTTCTTTCTTGTAGCCCATTGTGAGCTAAAATCCAACGCAAACATCTGAGAAGCGATTGAAAAAAACAGCCTTTTATGAGAAAGGAAGTCAGAAATATATTGTGCAGAACACAACTAAAATTGCAGTGAGCTGACATTATCATGGCAGACAATGTTGGTGTAGATGTGCATCATCCATAACTGCTTTATCGCTGTGACCCTGACAGGGTCCCTGGCCGCCCGAGGCTGTGGCTGTAGGCTTGGAAAAGCGTCTTTTGCCAGAAAGTTTTATTAATTGCTGAGGAAATAATAAACAGCAGTCAATTTAATAAAGGAATAGGCCTCTGATGCCAGACAATTATTCCAATTAGTCCTAAAATATGTCTAAATAAGGAAGCAATCTAGTCAGTTCTGCCGGCACGCCTGTCAAATATGCTCGCTGTATAAGCTTCATCTCACTGCCATGGCTGACATTTTGCCTTTGAGGAACTGCTAAAATGTAAACTGATCAACAGAGCTCACTGCAACACCCTGAGAGATAAACCCACGATCCCATCTCCAGCTGAGCGGGAGACCTTATCCCCTCGAGCTAGTGAGAACAGCAGCTCTTCATTGTGAGGGACAAAGACCTTATGTTGCTTCCTATAGCCGTTATTGTTACCATGGTTTCTGGTCAACTTTTCTCACCACCTGCCATGTTTGGCCTGGGGATTTTCAAAGTGCCTGTGTGTTGATGGAATTTAGCATTAGCATATTTGCCGCTTCTGGAGAGCTTCGAAATGCTGTGTGCATATTAGAAAAACAGAAATGGAGGCATTAAAAAGAACTGAAAAAAGCGTTTAATCTATAAAAGGAGTGTAAATTGTTCTTCTTGAACGATCCTCCCAGTTGTTTGTACCACAGTAAAATTGGACACCTGCGCAGAGGTCTTGTCTCCCATCTGAACTGTGGGACAAATTTATGGCTCAGCTGAATAACTCAGTCTGTGGTGCCATTCCCTTCTCCCATAAAACCTCTGGGGCGGCTCAGGTTTTTATTTTTCAGAACTTTCCACCTTGTGTGGTCTTTGATGGCAGAATGCTGCAGGACAACATTACAAGTTGCTTAACACACACTTGGCAGGCGCACACAGGCACAGTTTTGTAAAGAGCAGCCTTTTATCCGACCCTAAATACATACATTATCCCACTGCTGCTTACACAGGTCTAGTTTAGTCTAAATAGATTCCATCTGCAACAACAGCATACAGTAGAGAGGATTAGAAGCAGTCCCACGATGTAGAAGTTGAGGATGAAAGTTTAAACGTAAAAAAGCGGTTGTCCAAAGCAGATCAAATCCCACGCTCTGTATTTCGTCTTTCTGTCAGTGCACCTGATGCTGCAGTGACATGGGTCAGACCAACATCATCCAGCACAACCTTCCCGTTCCTGTGCTACGTGCCAGGTGACTTCCCTAAGACGACACTGCCTTTCCTTTCGGACATTTTTGGCCCCGCTTTCCCAGCCCCGGTCTCCTTCCCAGAGGAAAGTGGCCACTGGAACTAAATGACCAGTTTTTGTAGAGGGTCACTGACCTCTGGCCTTGCTGAGGATGAGATGGGATATAGCAACTCACTCCTGCAGGGATCACAGAACGCTGGGCGGGTCAGTGGCCATGGGGGGGGTCTTTGAGCACACCGGTTCACTGAACAATGCCGGTGTCACCTCCTTTTAATTAACATTCCTGTCCATTTAAAGCGACTGCCAACACTTGACAGACACTCGCTGCTGCTCACACATGGAAGATACAATCCAGACGTTTGTGCCGTCGTTGAAAAGCGGTCCACAGAGTGCTGATGATACAGGGCTGGCAGCTGAAAGCTGGAAGAAAGGCAAACATCTGGTGTGTAACCATTGTTACTGAAGAAAAGCAGGGAGGCAAGGTTCAATATTGTGACACATTCTCAGATTCTTAATAAAGGTATAAATCAGCTTCAAATGTAAGTACATGACATGTTGCAAGACATCAGGCAGCTTCTGATAGGCCCCCCTCCCCACCGGAATTTGCCATAATACTCAAACATAAGGGGTTGGTTGTCTTTGTTCGAGCCGCAAGGAAACAATAGAATGAATATATGTAAGAGGTAATATCGCTGACTGACAAAAAACTAGGAAGCAGTGAGCGGCAGCACACACACACACACACACACACACACACACACACACACACACACACACACATACCCCAGACCATCCATCCCTGACACAGCTGAATTATCCTGCTCACTGTAGTCTCCATGGGGCCAGAGATTTGACCATCTCTAAAAACTCACCTCCATTTTATTCAGTTTCCTATAAACACCCTTTAAAGCTGTGCTTTCAGAAGAAGAGGCCATTGAACTGGCTGTGAAGGGCTGACCTGCCCCTGAGAGCCTCTGTTCCACTCCCTTCTGCCTGTCATTTTTCACTGGCTTGGTCACACCTCAGGGACAGTTGGTGGCATCCAGAGGCTGTCCAGCTGCCTCTGAATTAGGGGTAGGCAGGAATTCATAAAAGGTAGGGGATGGAAGAAAGGTGTAACGCCGAGTAACAGCGATGTCCGTGACACACTTAGAGCCCATATATGTGCGCATTAAGTCCACAAATGGTTCATGTTTATGCCCAAAATTGTGTTAATCTTCATTTCCCTGTGGAAATTTGTGTGAAGGGAAAGATACATTTGGAAGCCATCAATTCGGCAAATAGGTTGGAAACCACCCTTCCGTGGGGTCTCTCATTCCATGCTGACTTTGGCCAGTTGTGAGGCAAAAGAGGCTGTAGACATGGGGGGAAAAGGCACTGGACAGTAGCACCCCCTCTCCAAAATAAAAAAAAGCACAAAAAACCCCGTCAAACAGGTTCTGAAAATGCCCTCTAATAGTCTTCAGACCAGCTATCTTAAGCTACTCTGTCCATTTTTTAAAATGGTAGCAGCTGGTTCTCATCAAGCCTTTTGAGACAGGGCAGAGCAACAGGGCTCAGTTCCTCCCACCCCTGCCAGCTCACACTACGGCATGGTTTCTTTCAGCAAGCTTTTAGCGTGTGGAGACAATGGGATCTAAGAGGACTACATTCTTTAAGAGCTTTAATTGTATTATCATAATACCTGGCATTTCCATTAAAATCAAATGTTGGTGAAAAAAGCCTGCGAATACTGAGCAGAGTTTAAACTAAACAAAGTCTCATTGTATATACATTTCTTCTTTGCGTCCCATTAAGTCTTCAGTTTCTCCTTCGTGTCTATCATCATCTGTCAGCACTGAAATACTGGTTAGAGTTACTAACTTGGGTTCAAATCCCCATCTTGTTGTAGTAACATCTCACAAAGTATTTACTCTAAATTATTAAGTGGTTCTGTATAAATGGGTCAGTTGTTGTTAGTAGCTTCACAGTGCAAGATGCTGTGAAGAAAAGCATCTGCTAAACAAGTAATGTAGGTGGTCTAGTTTGGGGGTTTGGCTAACTGTTGGTTTCGAGGATGGTTTTTAGAGCTGGAGACAGAAGTTTGCTTTCTTTAAATTACGTTGCTTCACATTGTATTTAAAATATCAAATGTTTTGTAAGAGAGAATTATGAGTATTGCAGGTTTATGAAAACATTAAACCAAACAGGGGCGATCAAGTCAAAGGCCAAAGGTCAGGAACACACGCCGGTGCTTTTGTTTAGAAAAACAAGCAATTCCATAGCAACCCAGAAGGAAGGGATCTCACCTTGTTTGAATGGAAAATGCTCTCCTTATGCCTCAGACAGGCTGAGAAAAGGACGTAATCCAGCACAGTTCAGCCAAGAATTTGGAGACACCCAGCTGGACGGACACGAGTATATCTTCCTTACCGAAAACTCAAAACTCCAGCCAGTATTTATTCAGCTCTCTGCCCCTGGGGGAGAGGAAGGGCTGGAGACGGGGTGGTATCTGTGTCCTGTTAGCATGGCTTCATCGCCACTTTAATTTGGGAGTTTTGTTGTGCAAAAAAATGATTTTAATTATTCACCACAGTCACGGCGTTCAGGGATTATACCGGAAATGATTCACCACGAACTCCAAATTTTTAAGACATTAGGAATGCAAGGGAGAAAAGTAAATCATACTTGCGCTTGGAACAATTTGAGAAAAAAAATGTTTTCAGACAGTTTATAACGTGGCGGCGTTTTTAATGTAAAGGAAGATGAAGTTAAAGTTAGAAATGCGGACTGCGTGTTCCGTTTCATTTGAAGATCAGACTTTTTATGGTTCGGCTATTGTTATGTGGTTTAATACGTTACTGTCCTTATTATTAATGGAGAAAAGCATCCACTGCAATTTAATAGAACTAAAGTCGAAAATGTGTAAATAAAAGCAATATCAAAAACATAAGGTGTTAGAATATGAACATAACAGTACAGTAGGGCCATTATCCATTGTCAATGAAGAGAAAAACTCTTATGTTTATTAGCCATGAATTTCACATTGTGAAAAAATCCACTTGTACAAAATGTTCAATGGCAGTTGTCCAAAAACAAATCAGATAAAAAAGACCCTACAAATCCATAATTATGCATTTTCATTATTCATGCATTAAAGCATTTTAGTGGATGTACACGGCACACCAGATTGAACGACAGCAACGGAAATATACAAATCTCCAATTAGTATAATTAAAGCAAACCCACCCCCTCAAACCCCCCCCCCCGTCCACCCTCCCCCATCCAAACAGCACAAGACGGTCACACAGAAAGGAAGGTGGCTCTGTGTTAGGCGTTGCTATAGAAACACGAATGAAAGAGCCTGCATTTTGCCAGAAGTTTTTGGGTATGAATGGTTTCAGAGTTGGAAAAACAATTGGGACACTGTATGCCAGAATCGCGTTAACCGTGCCATCAGACACGCGTTACACCCTCCCAGGGTGGACAAATCTCAACAACTCATGGTGCCGCTTTGAAGTCACTTCCATGCCCAAAAGTTTGAACATTGAGCCATCAAGATAAGTAAATAAATGAAAACAACTGTTCACTTTTCATTCTTTCGTTGCTTTTTACATTTTTCTTGATGGTTATTAAGAAAGAAACAAAGACATTTGAATTTGTAATGATCACTGACTGCAGCAGACACCAGTACAGTGCATCTTATCAGTTTACATATGAACAAGACAGGCTTACATCTCAGCCCTGTGCAGAAGTTTTAAACACCATAACCTGTTTCTGCTCCTATCATCCTGAGCCAGGGAGGGGTCCTACTCTTACAATAATAAAAAGGAAAAAAAAAATCACATACTTGTCACAATGAAACTATTATTAGAGAGCTCAGCTAGTGCAGCGGTTCAAGAAAAACATCTTCCACAAAATGGTCGCACATTTACATCAGAGAAAGTTTAATTAAACAGATTGATCTGAAATGTTTGAGTAAATATCCAACAACTTAAATGAGTCAAAATTAAACACGATTAAGCTCTAAGTCACCTCGAACAAGGTATTCGCAGTGCTGTTTTTCTAAAAGTTACTGTAGTAAATGTTTTGAATTATGTGTTATAAACAGGGTGGTGGAAGGGTGGAGGGGAGGGTGACGGAATCTTCTTCATCTCCTGCAAATTTCACAAAGCCCAGGGTGATTATACCACTAGCTGGACAACCTCCAAACACCACCAGCTGTCTCTTAGGTGTCTCTATGATGGTATAGTGAGCACATTAAGTCTTATTTGAGAAAATAACCTGATACAGGAAATAGTACAATACAACTCACTATAGTAGCTGATGCACGTTCACTTTGATATACCTGTCAGGCATAAATACTCACAACTGACTTACATAAAAAATAAATTACCTACCAGAGTACTTAGCTAGCTGTATTACATTTTGTACATTTTGTGTGACAGATTGCGTGAGAATTTAAAGCACGTCACATGCACTTGTACAAGTACTCGAGTCTAGCAGGGACTTAGATGCAATGTGCATATAGCTTACATGTGCAAAATAAATCTGCTGGTATGGGAACCTTACATGGCAGCAAACAACTTAGATAAAATTAGAATTATTAAAATTTTAATGAAGTCATCAAAATGATTATGATTTCCTTTAACAATCTTGCTTAGTATTAAGGAAACATTCTCAACAAAGCCACCACTTCAACAGTAAACCAGGTTCTGACATTTGATTTTTCACTCAAAGAACTTTTTACACGGAGAAACAATAATTTGTAAATAATTCCTGAACCATCTCTTTTGACACGATTCATTCTCATTCTTCATTATCCATCAGTATGCAAACAAGTTGGTTGCTGCAAAAATCCTGTCGTGCCTTCATGCAGTCTGTCTTACAGAAACCGCACTCTCTGAAGCTACTGCTTACACCTCCGATTTAGAGCACTGTGATGCTTGATTAAAAGTTTCACCCAAAATACAGCTTTCTTCCGCCAGAAGTGTATGACTGTTCATCTGCCCCCTTAGTTTTCAGCATCTCCCATTTCTGATTTTTTGAAGTTAGAAAAAATTGCTGAAATAAAGGTGCTGAACAAAATAAGAAGGACTATCTGGCCAATGAGACGACCAAAAACTTTCCTTTGACTGCTTCCAGTCTCCGCTTCAACTGGTTCCCTTTCACGGCAAATGGTACAGTAAGATTCTTCATATCTGCAATCAAGAAGAGAAATCAGGAAAGAAAGGAAATAAAATGTTACTACAATAAAAAACAGGAATACTAATAGGTTATCATGCAAAGTGCAACAATAAAACAGAAAAGAGATTCTTAACTGGAGGTCTGCCGATGGGTCGCACAGGGGTCTGTAAAATTAAATATCAGTTTGCTATCGTGAGCCACTTCATAATTCTATGTGAACATGTTCAAATTTCAGAGCAGTACGTGGAGCGCAATATTCTCTCCAAATTTTTTAGGAACATATTTCGAGGAGAGGGTTTGTTGCCTAAAAAAGGTTAAGAATCTCTCACATAGAGTATCGCCCTAGTAGGAAGAGAATTACCCACATTCTGCTTTTGGAGATTCTAGTCCTTCGAGTTGACACCGAGTCACTGAGGGTTTTCATCATCAACGTTAACAGAATATTTCAATTATCATACCAGCATAATATGTTTTATCTTTTCGATGTGGATTAATTAGTTTGCATTAAGGCAGTTAATTAAAGGCAAAATGGAAGCAAATAATATTCATTTATACTTCGGGGTTCAAGCTCTCGGTTTCTAATTCCTGATGTAATGAGCAGCATACAGTACTGTGCAAAGGTGTTAGGCATGCAACTTCAGTGTGTGTTGAGAAGTACAGGTAGATTCTTATCTACCATCAGGGGGGTTTCTCATTGGTCCCAAATTCATTCTGCAGCCTGAGAATGACCTCAAACACCCAATCTCAGTCATACACAACTATCTCCAGCAAAAAGAAGGAATCCTGCAACAGATGCTATGGTCCCCACAGAGCCCTCATCTCAACATGATCAAGTCAGTCTGGGAGGACATGCGGAGACAGTCAAAGTGTGCAGAAGAACTGTGGCCGGTTCCTCAAAATGTTTGGAAGAACCTACCGACCTCTACCTTAAACTGCATGCAAGTTTGCATAAGAGAATTGATGGCGTTTTAAAGGCAAAGGGTGGTCCCACCAAATATTGAGCTGACCGAGGTTTTGTTTTGTCTACTGCACTTTTTAGAAGGTTTATTGATTAATAAGTATTCATGGCATTATTTTTGGAACCATCCTCACTTTATAGCATTTTTCCCACAGGTGCCTAAGACTTTTGCACAGTACTGTATGTCAATACCCAACTCAGTATCCAAGACAAGAAGTCCTGGCATACTAAGTGATACCTGAGAAGGAAACATTGGCACACGTACGAGTGCACAGCTATTTTGCAGCACTGCGCCCGGCGTCTGTGCTCTCAAGCGTTGCCTCATGTGGCTCGTGTTCAAACGCAGTTTGCGTGTTTGTGATTTCATCCACTTCTGTTCAGTCAAGAACTCCAGGAACAGTTCATTACAGTAACAGCATATTACAGCAGGCAAATTTTATAGCCTTTTTTATTTTATATTGTTTCTTTTTTGTTTTTTTAAACACATTTGACTATTAAATGTACGTTGCTGTTACTACTTAAAATAAGGAACAATACGTAATGTATGATGATAAATTTAAAAAAACTGCATAAACAAAAAATCCATGTTAATCACTTCATTAACTGATGTTTAAAATGTTTTTATTGTGCTGGAATCGGTATTTTAGAGCATTTTGGATATTGTGGGGAAATTATTTGGGTTTTTCAAATGAACCTGAAACAAATGATAATTTTCCTCATTAGGAATAATGGAAATTACTTTCCAAATTTCAGTTTTGCAGTATTGTAATAACTTCTAGGATCCATTTACACTCAGACACCGGGGTATAGTACTATTATCATAAATATTACCAAGTTTTTATTGGTTCATATAACAAACTGCAGATCACATAAAAACAAACTATTACAGTTGATGTTTTGAGATTCTCTAGTTTTAATGAATAAAACCTATTTTTACACAGTCTGTAATTTGGAGAAGTTATAATGTCCTATAATCTCACAGAAAGAACTCCCAGTGGCAGCCTTGGAGTCACTGCACAGCAATACATTTTGAACGTATACACATGGGTGGACCATGTCTAAGGCTGCACTCCAGTGGACCAGTTTAGAGAAAATAGTCAGTTTCTATTCGTTCCTCCCTGCTCTCTACTGTACTGTCATACTCATATAAATAAATAATAAACATCTTAAGATGGCAGTACATTTACAGTATGTGTGCACTTGCATTATTATGAGCGTGCTGCAGAGCATGACAGCTGTGCCTGTTTGCAGCACTTCAACCAAAAACCTTAAGATTACAAATAATCCATATCCTTAACTATCATGCTTCCTTTTGAGATGTGTTCAGTGCAATTATGTGATTAAATACGTCCCCAGCCCCTTCTTTGAACTTGTCAAAACTTTCTTCTTTCCTTCCCTATAGTTCTGAAGTTTCAGGGCTCTCCTATAAAGTGTGAAATTCATTAGAAGGACGCTGACCGACTGTGGGATCTGAACCTCCAACTTTGTGTTATTTTGTGTTCTCCTCTACCTTCAAGGGGAGGCTAAGAGCAGAAGAGCTGAGCTGGGTGAGCAGGAACCCAGCAGTCTTCCCACAGGGATACAGCAGAAGAACACAAATCAATGAGGAAGCAAACACAGAGACATCTTTCCTTCCCCCACCCCATTAGGCTTGACCAGCAGAAGAAAACAGCCCTGTTTATGGGCCCCCATAGAAGCCATCTTTAGGACATTTTAAGGGTAATAACAGCAGCCCACTAAGAAAGCACTGAGTTGAAATGTATTTCCCAGCCTAAGTGAGCAACATTCCACATGCAAATGGGTGTTGTGATGAAATTCCATAGAATACCCCTGAACATAGATTTGTGCTGATGCTGGACTTATTTGACTGTTCAGTTGTCTTTTGGTGTTACTTTCTTCACAAGATTTTAATGAGACTTGAAACCCATTTATATCAAAAGTAAAACTTGATATAAGTTCATAACAAGTGTCTTTATTTTATTTTACTCGAAAAGGTAACATTTGACCTGCATCATAATGCAAATGAATTTTGGAAGACCTTGGTCACCGATGTCTTAGAGAGCGCTAACCAACAGACATGCTAAGTGTGGTAATCTCCTGCTCTTCTACTGTACTTATCTGTGTCTGTATGCATGAGCAATTCCTTAATATACTGCTTCTGTCTCTTTCTGTTTCTTTGTCCCCATATATAAGAATTTTAAAATCATGAAGGTGGAAGAGTTTACACAAAGTTTACACAGCAGTTTTCCAGACACAGAGTAGCACAAACTGACAGGGATCATCTCGTCCAACGGGCGGGCCAAGCCTCCCCACAGATGCATCTATGAGGCACAGCTGCTTTGTGCAGAATCTGTATTTCAATGTTGAATACGGTCATACGTATATGTCACTCTGGTAGGTGCAGGGTCAGGTTATTAATCATGGCAGGATGGGTTTGGTGATCAATACACCTGCAGCAGACACCGTTTTTTTTAACCTTTTGACCTTCACCACGTCAACCCGGTGCAGCTGTATGAATGTCTATCTTGCGCTGAAGAGTGCCCCCAGTTCAGTGCCTTTAAAACTGAAATTGAGTGGAAATCAGCCCAAAACTTCCACATCAAACACATGATCCTGGTGGGTACAGAGCTGATGCAGGCAGACAGCAGCTGCTTCATCACACTACATGATCAAGGTGTTACTGCCTGCCAGTGAGATGTTGGTCTGAGCAAATTTTCAGCTGCGCCCTACCACACACTGGCTCTTATAACTTATTAGCAAACCTACTGATGTGCTGAATACTGAAATGCAGAGCCTACGAAGAACCTAGTTCATGGACATATTTGCTTGTTGTTCTAAACCTCACTGTACACAGAAATCTGTGGAACCATAGCAGCCAAAAGCAGAATAATACAAAAAATATGGACAGAGATGCTCGTCTACATTTTAGACAGCTGAGGCCTGGCTAATGGTTCTTTTATGTGAACGTAATACCAGCAATTTGGAATCCTTTAAGTATCAGAGAGATACTGTATATATAAATATTTTTACAGACAGATGAATGTTTATAAACACGAGCCAGGTCAAAACAACAATATTAATAATCCGGAAAAAAAAGACAACTTTGCTGTTCACGTTTGGACGGGGTACTCTGTGCTGGCTGTGTGACAAATTCTACACAGATTTAGAAGACAATACAAAGGTTCTTACCTACAGGGTTAAACTGGATGACTAGGTGGCAATATGTTTCCAGGTGCTGACGAAGGCCGTGGGAATAAGTGAATACGGCACTGTGGTAATGCTGCTCCAGGTGTCCAGCGTGGGGTCATAGCAGTCCAGAGTTTTACAGCGCTGGGTACCAAAGTACCCACCCACAACATACAATTTGTTGCCAGATGCCACAGCTTGGCAACTCATGCGCTTGGCGGTGACGTCGCCTACTTTAGTCCACTGGAAGGTCTCGCTGTTGAATTTGTATGCTGAACAGGCCGAGAACTCAGTGTCTCCTCCCATGACAAAAATCTGGTTGCCCAGCACGGCAGCGGCTGTGTAGCGCCAAGGCTGGGGGCAGGTGGCTGGCACTGTCCATCGGTTCTCCAGAGGGTCGTAGCACTGCACCTTGGGCAGCTTGTCGTGGCTCACGCTGGTGCCCCCGAAAGCAAAAAGCTTGAGCTTGACACTCACTACCGCTGCATTGCTGACCCCTTCCCTGAGTGGGGCTACCATCGTCCACTTGTTGACAGTGGAGTCATACTGCTCCACCTGCTTGAGTGACACCGAAGGGGAAGCGGGCAGGCAGCCTGTGGCTGCAGTGTGACCACCCACCACATAGAGACAGTGCCTGAGCTCAGCAGATCCGTGGCCAAACCTGGCAATGAGCATGGGTGCTGCCTTGGACCACTCCTCCACCAAAGTGTCATACACCCAGACATCCTTTGACACACCGTTCTCTGAGCCCCTCCCCCCGGTTATGTAGACCTTGCAGGCGATGGCACAGGCACTGAACTCCTTGCGGGGGCTTGGAATGTCAGCTTTCGGGATGATCTCTTTAGCTTTTTGGTCCACCAGGTACAGTTTGTCACACATGAAGGTCTGGCCACCGAGAAGGAATAGGGCATGGCTGGTCTTCCTTGGTTGGGCACACAAGCTCGTGACAACACCCTCATTTTGCAGGATCTTCAGCTTGCATCGGATGGCTTCATCCACCAGCTCTTTGCTCTTCTCCTGCCTGTTGATGAGTTCTTCTGTCGAGACATTCTCCATGAGGAAGATGGCGGGCAGAAGGGCAAGTCGGACTGTCCGCAGCAGCTCCGGGAGATGGGACAGCCGTCTTTCAAGGTCATAGTGGACCCAGTTCAAGGCGGACTCATAGACCAACCTCTCATCTTCCGTCTCTAGCTCTTCGTGGGAAAGTAATTGGATCAGAATATCCTTGGGAAGCTGCAGGAAATCCTCGGTCTTGCAGATGGTGGGGAAGTGACTGAGGCACATTCCCCAGGAGAGCTCAGAAAGCTTGGCACACTGGTGGGCATCGGAGAGCAACAGCATGCCCAGGCAGTTGGTGGGGTGCAGGTTTCTCTGAAGGAACTCAGCGCAGGCATCACGGACGTCTTGGAATTCGAGCATGTCACCGGCTTCCAGCAGTGACTCGGCATTCTCCTCGCTGATGACCACCCGGGAGGAGTAGGCATAGTCCAGCAGCTGCTCCAGCACTTCGGGGTGGATGGACTCGTGGAAGTCCACCTCACTGGCCTGGCTCTCCCGCAGGCCACCACGGAACATGGCCTCAAAGTAGCGGCTGCAGGCTGCCAACACAGCACGGTGGCAGGGGAAGAAGCGGCCACCAGCACGCAGTAGGACATCTGTGAACAGCCTCTGCTGCCGCAGAGTGTTTAGGTGCATCAGCACGCTGTCGGCATATGACGACTTGTGGAACAGGTAGATGTTCGTGGAGCCTGAACTAGCTCGAGATTTTCGACTCTCATGGACGCAAACCGACATTTTCATTGAATCCTGTGTGACAAAACAAACCGAAGTTGAGTCTCCGTTCAGTAAAAGGGTTTTTGAGCATTGAACTACGGCACATAAAGTCAAACAGAACATTCTATTTTTGTTATTCTAACTAGCAGTTATAAGCTGACACTAATTTATACTATGAATCAGCGCAGCAAGAAAAGCTGAAGCATCATCAGTCAGTTTATCGGCATGACCGTAAGGCACGAGTAAATCTGAGCAAAGCAGACAATGCCACGTCATGTGATGTCATTCTGCACAAACTGCTGAGGCCATCGGTGGCCATTTAACCGCAGCCAGGTGCTCGGTGAAAAAGAACTTCACGGGAACATCTGGCCACGTGACGGCAGAGTCATTACATTTCGGAGGCATGTTTCATAGGGCAACCAAGCGAGAAATTAGTCGGGCACAAAGCTATCCCTGAAGACAAGGATTTCCACAGGGAGTGTCATTCAGCTCAAGCAAAAGGTGATGAATGACATGATATTTCAGAAATTAGGTCCATGTATCTCATTCATGAGGAGCTCCATATAGGCAAGTCGGTGTGGTCTCTCACATCTGCCAGCGTCCCTCCAGATGCACCTCTCCTTATGCCGAGTGTTTAATAATTCATCCAAAATTAATAACACATTTCTGACTGTCTGCGACAGTCTGTCAAGCCACAGTTTACATTACATCTACTATTTAATCCATGCAAATTTGTTTAAAGAAACATCGCTCTTTTTAAGAATGCAAGGCGGAGGTGAATTATGGTTTATGACAACATTAACAGCCACACATCTGCCACTTTTCTAACCTTTCAATTATTCTCACTTAATTTCGCATTTTACCTTTATTCTTTTGTTTGCTCATTTGTGTCAAAACGGGCAAATGCGCAACGCTTTAACGTTCCACACGCGCGTAACGTCTGCTACTTTTCTTTACTTGGAGCCGGTCAGGAAGGACAGACACCTGCTGTACCGCGACAATGTGACACACCGGTCACTGCGTGTCACCGTGCCGACAACAATGTGGCTGTACATTTTTTGCCAGCGACACGAAACGCTTTACCTTTCCGGGTGAAAGAGACAGTGAAAATGAGTCAAATGCAGCGGTGGACCATGTCACGGTGTCGCTTCCCGAGTGGCTCCTTCTGAGACGCTTCTTTGTCCCGGTCGCCTCTGAAGGCGCGTCTCCCGTTACGTCGTCGTGGAGGCTCGTGCCGCGTTCCCAACTGCTGCGGCTCGCGCACACGAACTGGACGGACGCTCGCGTGGCGCCTTATGCCGCTCGCGTCGCTTGGCGGGAAGGGGCGTGTGCGCGCGGAGCGGACGAGGGGAGACGCGGGGCGGGGCGGGGCGGGGCGGGGCGGCGTGGCGCACAGCGGCGGACAACCTGCGGCAGGAGACTGGGGGCGGAGGGGGGGGTGTCAGTGTCACTTGAGGGAAAACAGGGGATAACGCTGCTCTCATCACAGACACTGAATTTTTTTTACACTTATTCGTTTTTTGATTAGTTTTGCTTATTTTTTTACTGCAATAACAGCGACACTGGGCCACAGTACCGTAGAAAAAAGCAGTAACAGAACAATAACGGGGCCAGAAGAGATTCCATCGTTTGGATCGTCCATATAAAAAGGAAGGGACGATTATAGGCCACAACAGTAAAATGCGGTTAAGCTGTCTAACTTCATGAAATAAGATTAACACAAGCCTTAGGTGCAATACTAAGCAGACTTCCTATTTTCTTAGAAATATACCGAAGTACCTACTCCTAGTTATATAGGCACCAAAAATGATCATCTTATCCCGGTTTTAACGTTAAGCTATTCAGCGCCGTCAAAAGCGGAAAAAAGACACAGCGGCGAGCGGGAGATATCGGAACCCGTAGAGCGAAGCCAGAATATAAACAAAAGCTATTAACAACATGATGGTCAGTCACCAACCATACGGATGACAGGGAAGAGCCACAGCTAATAAATATGTAAAATTTGAACTTAAAAATGTACACAATCCTCAAAAAATAAATGAATATTAACTGCGACAATTTCCAAGACAAATGAACAACAGCGCCATCTGTCGTCGGCTAGGTGCTCAAGTAGAACACAATGTTATTAAGTGACTGCAAGGCTGCGCTGTCTTTGACTGGAGACACGTTTCTCTATATTATTCAAGCCTTAAAATTTAATACAATTTCATATTAAAAATTTCGGTCATGGCGCTAAAACTGCTTGATCTCTGTAGATTAAAAATCCAACAATGGGTCCCCAATCTTGCCGATTCAAAATTAGACAAAAGATTAGGTTAACTAAAGGTCCCCAGAAAAAGCATCGCCAATTCATACTTTTGAAAATAAAAGCTGTTTTGTGGTTTAGGTTAAGGTAAGTTAAAATAGCTAAAGTATCTCATCATTACTTACATCAGAAGGGGACTAGATCAATTTTAAAACAAGTCTTATGGAGCTGGTGGTGGAAATGATATTTTTGTACTCCAGATCAGTATTATTATTATCCTTTTTTGAACAAGTATGTGAGGTATAGAACCAACACACATTTATTTCAGCCTCTTCAAGCTTACATCTAAGATTTAGGTTAGGGTTCAGATGCGTAACACACAGAGTCATTCTTCGCTGGCATTTTTAAGTTGCACGTGCCATGCTGTTTGGTATCAGAGTTGCGGAGTAGAACACTGACAAAACCAACCCATTCTGTTCCAACCTTTGTCTCTTTTTATACTTTAGATGAACAAGTACCAACATGTGTCAAGCCACCAAGAAAAAAACAGTGGCATGAAAAGGAAAGCTGACCAAATGAATGAAAATAACCTTAAAAAAACTTTAGCTACTCCAACAACTATGATTTTCTTCTTAAGATGAAACCAATGTTATGTCAAAACAAGTATGTGCTATGACTTCTGTGTACAATAATAATTATAATAATCACACAGTATGTTTTTTCCCCCCACAAAAAAGCAGCTGACACAAAAATGGTTCTTCAGGTTACAAGATAAGATCAAGATAGATATGTATATGATTTATTTCAGCAAGAGGTAAACAACTACCAAACAGATGACAGATGACAGTACTTTGTGAGAGAAGTGGTCATGTGAAAAGTGAAAGTGACACTTTCATAATATTCAGTGTTCATTCAGGAATGTGCACCTCTACCGATGTCTTTGTTACTATTACAGAAATCATACTATTACACTATCATAGAAATAATGCAAATCATATTTTTTAAAACAAGTTTTTTCGCAAGGAAATCTTTATTTACGACATAACAAAATAACATTGTTGAAAAGTTAGCAGGTAAAATAGGTGTTTCCTATAAAAAAAGCATAAGAAACCTTAGGCACTAATTGAAAAGGTTATCATATCAAGAGAGACCAGCACCTTCAACACAGACATGTAGAGGAAAATGAAATAATATATCCATCCATCCATCCATTATCATTTAACCGCATATGTAGAGGACGGTTGCGGAGGTTCGGAGCCTATCCTGGAAGCAGAGGGCACTAGTCCATGAAACTGAAATGGAGAAAAATGGTGGTATGCCAGTCCAGCACAGGGCAATGAAACAATACAGTAGTTTAATTTATAAAATGCACACTATGCAGAAATACACATTTACATTATAAAGCAGTGGACCATCGCTGCCTGGTTTAAATGTAATTTTGCAACTATAGGCAAAAATTTGGTGTTCTAACAGTATGAGGTAAGACATGCAAAGAATGTGGCTAAAATATTTTGAATTGTAAAAAGGTTTCTTCAAAAAACAATGTTGATACTTAAGATATAATAAATGGGTGGAAACAGCAAGGCCTTTTACCATTTATGTATTATCTATATTACCCTGTCCTTGTATTGAGAAACTGTCAATTTTCCAACCAAAGGTTCTTATCTAAGTCTTGCTGCGTCATTTTGATTGATGTTGTGTTGGGGTTCTTCTGCATTTCCTCTTTGGAAGTTCTCTTTTTAAAACACAAGCGGTAATATCCCCAACCAAACTCTTCTTTACATGTTTCTCTTTAGTTCCCTTGACTTTTTCTTTAAAACTCTCTTTTTTCTCCATTTCACTATTCTTTTCCATCTCCAAAACTTTCTTTCTGTGTTGTCTGGGCTTTACCTGCAATGTTTTTGTCTTGCCTCTAAAAACCCTCCTCTTCAAAACTGTAGACTTTTCATCTTGAGCCTCGCTAACACGCCTCTCGGAGCATTTGGCTTCTTCCTCAGCTCCTGTTGCCTGCCTTGCCTCTACATCCCCTTTCTCAGCAGTTTCTTCATTCTGGTCTCTCTCAGTTTCCCCTCGTTTTCCCATCTTATCGTTCAGATTTTCCTCCAAACTTCTCATCTCTGTCACAGATTCTTCACGCTGCCCCTCTAATTTCTGTTTCACCTGTTTGTCTTCGATTTCCAGATTGTCTTCTGTAGGTAAAGCATCCTTGCACTCCTGTGATGGTCCTTTATTCTGTTGTTTTGTTTTGCTCATATAAACTGCCTTTGTAGGATCCTCCTGAAAGGTATCTTCCTCTTCTGCATTCTCCTTCTTTTTTTCCTCATTCCCCTTTATAATGTTCTTTTCTCCACTCCCATCCACTACTGGTAAACTATGCATACTGTCTTGTGCTCTTTGCTTGCCGAGACATTTGGCTTTGGATGCTGCATTCAGACCTTTCTTTTTCTTAATTTTTTCTTTTTGCTTTTTATGAGCTCTCTTTTCCATATTTTTTCGTTCTTTAACCGGTCTTAAGTTGGTGGTTAAGACATCTGTCTCCTCTGTTTCCTCTTTCTCCGCCATTATATCCTTCTGTCCACGTGTCTCCTCTTGAAACACATCCAACACTAGAGTCATCTCATTAGTTTCACAAACTACAGTTTCTCCCTCCTGTTCAGTTGATCCCTCATTCCTCTCTGGTGAATCTCCCTTTCCTGTTGTACTGTTCTTCTCAGTTTCCTCCTCATCCATTATTGAGAGGGTGTCTTTGTACTCCTGTGCTGGTTGATCACTGAGATGCGTCTCCTCTGGGGCCACATCTGCCTTTACTTTTTCAGAGCAATTCCTGACAACTCCTGTTTCTATATTAACAGGATCTTCTGATAAATTCAGGCTTGCTGTTAAAGCTCCCATTTTCTCCTCACTGACTTTGGTCACTTTCTCTCCTTTCTCCTCATCCACTATTGGAAGATCATCTTTGTACTCTTGTGTTGGTCTTTTAAGGACATGTTTTGACCTACATTTCATTGTCACCTTTGGAGTAGTATTTACTATTAATTTTTGTGGCCTAGGCCTCAAAGTTCTCTTTCCCACAGTATTTGACTCCTCTGCAACGCTTATGTTTGTTGTACAGTCTTCTATCTCTCCCTCAGCAGCTGTAGACCCAGGCTGTTCCTTCTCATTCTCATCCATTGTTACAAGATCATCTTTATAATCCTGTATAGGTTGTTTGCAGAGACGCCTGGATTTACGTCTAGGTGTTCCACTTGGACAAGCTTTTCTCTTACCACTTTTTAATGCACCCTTGCAGAGAACTCTTTGTTCTACTATAGCCTCCCTTGCCACAACCTTCCCTGTTGCTGAAATTTTGACAGCTTCATTGACTTGAGTGTCCTTTTGTTTCTCATTCTCTTTCATCCCAACATCTTCCTGTTCTTCAACTGATATTTCCACATTTTCCAGATTGTCTTTTTCAGTTTTTTTGTCTTCCACCTCTATCTCTGTACTACTGTGTTCCTCTAAATGTTCCTCTTTGCCTATTTCTTTTGCCTCTTTCTCAACAACTTCTACCACCATTGCTCCTTTATTCCCGATGTCTTTTTCCATAATTTCCATTACCACATCCTCTTCAGTCCCCAGAACTGTGCATTCATGCTTACCATCAGCAATATCCTCTATTTCAATATTCTGTTTAATGCTTTTGCCAGTCTTATCTTCAACTCTTTTTTCTTCTGCATTTCCAGCCATTTCCACCAATTTACTCTTCACCTTCACAGTTATATTCTTATGCACAAAATTTTCCATTTCATCTTGTATCTGCTTGCCTATAACTTCATCTTCCATCTTTTCCTCAATACTTGTTGCAAGCTCTTTTGTCTGTATTTCCTTTACGTCTAGCTTCTCATTTTCAACAGTTTTTTCAGAGGTATCTTCAGTGCTATGCTTTTTGTTTTCCTCACACCCTACCTTTTCTTTACCTTTCTCAGTAAAAATGTCCTTTATATTAACCTCAGAATTTGTGTCCTCTGTCCTTGCCCCCTCCATGTTTTCCTCATGCTCACCCTCCTGCTCATCTGTTGCTCCTGCAATTTCTTTTCTCTTCTCTTTGTCATCCTTTCCTTCCCCCTGTATTTCTAACATTTTGCCCACAATCACTTCAGTTGTTTTTTGTGAAACCTCATTCTGTTCCACAGTTTCTGTATTTTCCCTATTTTTTTCTACTACAACAGCATTCTCCTGATCTGGCTCATTCATTGCAATCTCCTCTTCATTCACTACTGTCTTCTCGTTGTCAGTCTTTTCTTTCTTCTTCCCTTCTTCAGTCACTTTGTCCTGTATTTTTTCCACACCTTCCATATATTTCACCTCATTCTCCTTAAGCTGCTGTGTTTGCCTCTGGTTGTTCCCTGAACGTTTTTTCTCTGCTTTATTGTATTTAGGTATGGGCATTTCACAGATTCTCATTTTAGTTTTCCCTCTAAGAACTCTCACTGCTACAACTGTCTCATCAGACTGTTTTCTGTCAGCTTTCATTCCTTTTGACATGTTTGAGGCTGCTTTATCTATTGAAGATGGGTCACTGTCATTGTCCTGTTGCCTCTGTGCTTGACTGGTTACTTCTGTACTCCTCTTACAGCCTTTCTTTAACGAAACTGCTGTGGTTTCCCTGTCATTTGCCACAGCTTCCGTCTTTTCTTCATCATTATCCTTCCATTCTTCATCATGTTCTGCCACAGTCTCCTTTGTATTCAGCATTTCATCCATTTCACTCTCTTTCTCATTTTTCTTTTCCTCCCCCATTTCCAAATCTGATGCAATTTGGTTAATCTCATCACTTTCAAGTGGCTTGAAAGATGCTTCCTTTTGACTCATAAGCAATACTTGACACACATCCATGGAGGTGGGTTCCTTGATCTTACTCCTGGATTTGTTTTGATCTTCCTCTGTTGCTGTAAGACTTGTTGCCTCCTCCAGCAGTTCTTTGAAAGGCTCTTCCGTAGTTGCCTCTAGCCCACCTGTGAGAGGCTCAGTCTGCTCTGGAGGATTCCATTTCTCCACAGCCTTGTCTGGCAGGCTGATAGGTATGGGTGCAACCTCATCACGTGAGGCCTCTTGCTCTACTATTTTCTGTGGTGTATTAAAAAAGTAAAATTATATAAGAATTATATTAAATTATTCATTCTTCTTTACATAACCATTTCAGAACTGTGTCCATGATAATCTGCATAATTATTTAAAAATGAAATAAATACTGTTTTCTGAATTCTGTACCTCAACCTCCATGGTTTCCTCAGTAGACACTTCTGCAATAACCACCTCTTCTGTAACATCTGTTAAGGAATCTTTGTTGGTATCTGCACTTACACTGACCATAAAATCACTATTCATTGTTGATTTCTTCTTTTCTAGTAATTGGGTTTCCTGCAAAATAAGTGTTTATGTATGACTGACTTCAATAATCATACATTCTGTAACAAAAGCAAACCTTTTGGAATAAGTGTCCAGGTATTAAAAAGTTTCAAAAAGACATGCAGTATAAAAATGCTTGCAAAACTTCAACACCTTTTCCTCAGAAGTCTTAACATGTCTGAGACATTCCAAAAGTGAATTGACTTTTTACCAAACTCAGTTTTCCCTCCAAGTGCTCTTCCTGTGTCATCCCTTGTCCCACTTGGCCTTCTGAACAGTCTTGTTCACCATCATCCTCTGCATCCATTAACATTTCCAGTGGTACTTCTACGATTTCTTCTACGTACTCCATCCTGTATAAAACACATCAGACACAGTGTTGCAATGCAGGAGCTGAAATACTATTCTGAGATTAGTTTTAATTTACTGGAAACAACACACAGTTACCTGTTCATCTTATCTGGTGTGCTTTCAACAATAACTTGCTCTGATCTTCCCCTTAACCTCTTCTGTCCAAGGTCAGTAGTTCTGGGGTGTGCTAAGACAGGAGTGTCATCAATAGCTGAGGATTAAGCATTTCAGGAATCAAAAATGATCGTGCTTTGCACATCAAAAAAAAATAATTTGGATTACTTAAAAAGGCACTCCATAGTTAGAAACATCAATAAACTCCCAGAATTTCTTTCTGCATACATTTATCCTCTACTTCCAAACAAGTTGCTTTTTTTCCACACAGTACAGTCCTTTCTGCCCTTTTACTCATTGTAACAGATACTTACCTTCTCTGACTCTGGCATGCCTTGTGACAGTAACAACTTCTTCCTTTATGACAAATCAGAACAGTTGACTAGATAAGTTCTACAAAGGTAAAAAAAATGTTGGTCTCATTTATAACACTTTTTTTGTGAATATCACCTCTGTGCAGAAAAAGGAAAAATGACTGCAATAATATGTGTAATTCTGTGAATAGACAAATCTCTATGAATATGTAGTTTTGCATATTATATAAACATTAAGTATGAAGCAGCAAATACATACTTCCATAAAATGTGTCATTGGCTGTTTTTCTGCCTTCTCTTCCACCACCATTTCTGTACTCTCAGAACATTCTTGCAAGGTTCTCCCTAAATGGTAATTCATTTATCATCAAAAAGCATAATGAAATTTGGATTTGTATCAAATTACATCCAGAAAAGTCTCACCTCTCACAGACATATTTAAGATCTTTTGGGCTATTGAAAACCTTTGGTATGGGCCTCCAACACCTCGCACCCCCCAAAGCAGGTATTTGTCTTCTGGATACATACTTAAGTACTCCTCACATGCTAGTAAAAAGAGAACAGTCCAATAACACACTTACATTATTGAGTTTTTGGTTTTAATACTTGTAAACAACATATATTGCTAAATTCTGCAAAATTATGATGCCACTGCAACTATGATGTATCACTAGAAATTTTTGAGCAAAAGTAAATATCTAATCTTAGTAAAACATGGAATAACGCTTTAATAACATGTTTATATAGTATTTCATGCTTACCCTTATACATAAAAGGCGAAAGGGGGGAGTCTACACCAACCAAATCCTCTCTGAAAGACTGAACAAAATCCTCTAGAAGTTGAAGGCCGTACTGATTTCCACGGTAACTGTTCCGAACAAACATGGAATTCATGACAGGAAGCTGATAAACCTGAGTCAGAGAGTTGCCATATGAACTGTCTGTTGATAAAAACACAGACAAAACACAACAGAAGTTAATCCTCAGTACAGTATGAACATATTTTCTTTTTGGAGTTATGTTTATTGAATGTCAAACCATCACCAGGTCAACACCAACAAAACAAAGGAGCTGGTGGTTTATCTACGCCGTGTTAAAGAGCTCTTGTACCCGATAACTATCATGGGTTCAGGTGGTTATGCAGGTCAGTCCTACAAGTACTTGGGGGTCCACATCAACAACAAACAGGACTGGTCTCACGACAAAGATTCACTGCATGAAAAGCAACAGAATAGACTGTATTTTTGTTACACGATTCTGTATTCAAACAGCTGCCTTTAATTATTCCCTTTATTAGGCCGATTAAAATGATGGAATTGTGGGTAATTACTTTTTTATGCCTGTCACTGCATATTTCTTTATGTTTTACTCTGAGGAAATGACTGCAAACAACACATTCATATACTACTGGCTAAGTAGGAAATAACAAAAAAGAGAAAATGGAGAAGAAGGCAAATACCTTTTCACAGCATTATAAGAGTGATATCTCCATTTTATTATCAAAGTTTAGTAAGGGGATTTTAAAAATGTGCTCCTTATATGAAGAACAAATCAAAGAATATGAAAAAAAAGAAGCAAAAGAAAATATTTGCATTGTTAAGCTGGAATTCTTGATGTGAAAGAAGTGGGGAGAAATGTTGTAAATGCTGCTGAGATACATCTAAAGGGACTGAATGAGAGTAACGCTGTCTTGGTAACGTATCCAAATCTGTATACAATCTTCAAGCATTACCTTTAGGCTTCACAGAGTAGAAGCCAATGGCCTTGCCATCGTTCCATAGAATCTTTACAAAGTCATCTTTGGTGTGACAAAGGAAAGGTACTTCATCTGTTCCAATTTCATGTGCTCTGTAAACTACACAGTTCAAAATATAGAGCACAATTCTCTCTCCTAGAGTCTGCACCTAGAAAGAAGGCACATTCAGTCAATGCAAAGATGTATCTGGAAAACTATGGTCATTAATACAAAACACAATATGAAGACATGTTTAAATTCTTTCCAGAAAGAACAAAATAACACAAAAGACTGGATGTGAAGTCAGATGTTGCTATATCCACTTTGGTAACTCTTTGGAAGAAAACTTTTTTTTAATGAAAATGCAGTAATTGCTCTTTCTGTAAACATTTCATCATGTGGTCTGGTTCTTGAATGGGTAGCATTTCATTACATGTGTTGTAGGTAGATCATTGACTATTTGTGATGTTCAGGATCAAATCCAGAAGTACCAAAAGGAAATGCATTTATTTGCTTGGTTACCTTCAGCAATCCTTTTCGAATAGGGTTTGCAGTTTTAAGAATGTCTTCTACGGCCCACCACTGATTTGCCAAGTACAGTGCAACTGCTGAAGAAAAAGACCTCGGAATAGTCAGATTAACGCCTAGCTACTATTTTTTGACCACAGAGATGCATGTTCTAAAATGCATGGACGGAAAATGTAGTTGTACTGTAAGAAAAATATTTATTTATTCAGAGTTTCTTCAGAAGAAAACCAACATCTTAAGTTGTTCAAAGACTAAAATTGAAACATGTAACTTATTTTATATAACCTTATTTTATATAGCCTTTACTGACTAAACAAACAATAATATCAACATTTTGTACACGTTTTGAGTATAAAATGTTTATGTGGGACAGGCAGGCTTTACCTGTTGCATTTTTTTGGGGATCAAACAAAGCCAGTATTTTCTGTTCAGAGTCACCTCCATAGAGGGAGATGAAGCCCACTGTTGACAGGTTAATGGGGACCTGACACAAAAAGTATGTCAGTCATCAAAAATACAGTAAAACCATTAATGTAACCACCTGAATCTCTTATCCAAAGGAGCCAATGCACAGATAAACGGATAATTAATATTTTGCCAGGATTTGGAAATTCATTGTCCTAAACAAGGAGGGACGCTTACCTGTGTGAAATCTGGCAGCATAAAACACTCTTCATTGTCTGGGTTGCCCTGGAGAAGAGCAGACACAAATCTCTTGCCTGCCTCCTCCAGGTCCTCGTGGCTTGAGGCTGTCAGGAAATCTACAGGGAATTCCATCCCTAAGAAATAAGAAATTTTAGTCACCACTCTCTCAACATTCCATGTTGTCCATGCCTGCCCACATAACTGGCATTGTACCTGTACCCACACTTTACTTTACAGGTGACTTTCCCACATCATCACCCTCTTTAAATGAGTTTACTATGCTGCAGTCTTGTTTGCAGATTATGGAAATGGGAAACAGAGGCTCAAAGGCTGATTTTCACAGTGTCGGCAGTTTTGTGGGCACTGGTCTGTCCTTTTTAGTGAAACAGGAGTTGCATCTTCAAACAAAGCTCTCAATTGACTATTCAATCTGCATTCCCATCCTGACCTTGTAATTTTTGGGTCATGGCTGAGAGAAATAGACTGCAGATACAAGCAGCCAAAACAAGGTTCTTTCATATAATCAATGAGGTCACTTTCCAAGCGGTGAACCTGGCGAACCTCAGAACAAAGTTATGCTCCTCCAGGCAGAGAGCGGTCAGTTGAGGTGGTTGAGGCATGAGAAATGTCCCCATGGTCACATCTTGCTAGTGTTTAATTTAGAGACCTGATCAGTCTTGTTAGTAGAGATGAATGATGATACCAGAATCATATCAGCATCAGCCAGTAATTGTCTGAATTAATTTTATCGGCTTTGGGCGATTGCTTAGATTTGACTGAAAATTCAAACCGATATTTGATGACACAGTCACACACGCTGTTTATATACAGCACAAAGATGTCTGTGGTGTGGAAGTTCTTCAAAGTGAGAGTGAAATAAAATATGCCACATCTAATACTTGTAAACTTAATAAACATAGTTAGTGTTGAGGTTCAGGGTTGCTTCTAATGTGGTCAACAAAAACAGAAACAGAATTTCCTACAACAAGGCAGAGATGCACTTATTTGTTAAGAAAAATGTGTCCTGCATGCCAAAAAATTAGAATGAGGAACTTCCAGAACAAAGTTAGTGTTATTAAGTGGTATTATTTCTTTATTATTGTACTGGTTTACACTTTTCTTAACTTTCATAATTTCAATTGCTGTCACATTTTTCCTGATATGCAGCTGTTACGTCCCAAAATGTGTTCTGTCTTTGCTGGCCTGTTTATCTGCTTACAGATTTTCCGGGTTACCGGTCACCATCGTCCATCATTCTGCCAGTCACCTTCACTGATGACATCACAACCAACCCACCAGTGAACAGAATTCAAGGTGGCATTATTTCAATAGGCTGGCGTTTGATTCTGGAACTTCAGCTCTGCTCGGCCAGTCTTGGCTACTCACTATTCAATTCACTATTGCCCGCTGTGACCTTTTTTCTCTTTCCAAAAATTTAAACGGTGCTGAGAAGACATTTTATTGCTGTGTTGCTGTCCGTTCAGCAACGTTTAGATTTTTTGAAAAAGAAAAAAGTCACAGTGGATAATATTAGGTGAGTACGGAGGCTACTAAAATTGCTTGATATCATGTTTTGTAAGTTGTGCAGTTAGTTTTATTCAAACAATTAGATCTTTCCATACCACCCCAATTGTGCTATCAGACTATGGACTGTCTACCCAGGGTATGTTCTCTTAGTCTTGTGCTCAGTGATTCTGGGTTAGGCTCCAGACTGCTGCCAACCTAACTAGGACAAATTGTTAAGGATAACACATGGATGGAGTGTCTGGGCATTCAAAGGTTACCTCTCAAGACAAAACACTGGAAGCTAAACTCTGCACTTTTACATAATGAACAATTTTGTACTGTTCCTGTTCCTATTCCTGTACTGTCAAAGATCATCAGCAGCCTGAAATTTCAGCTGTTATATTTTGGGATGAAGCTAAAATTACTGTACAGGGTCTCCTCATTTCCTTCCCATGAAAACAAACTGCAAGAGGAGGAACGTAAAAAATTTGAATAAGAGGTGAAGCACCTAGCACAAGAACATAAACGGTTTTGAGCTCAGCGGAGCTGGACAAGACTATCCGCAGCAATGGTTCAAAAAATCTGGGTTTTACAAATGATACTATAAAGTATTTACTATTTACAAAACAGTGTTACAAGGAACTTGGGAACAAGCTGGCCTATCAGCCGGTCTGTCTTTTTGATCAAGTTATGAAATGCAGGTTGTTTATGCTGATGCACTTGGCAGGGAAATACATTTTAATGTTTTAGTCTACACCTGACACTCCCCCTAAAATTTTTTTCCTGCTCAAAAATTCTGCATTTGATGTGCATGGAAATTCAAAGGAATTCTGCAATGTTTTGACACCCTTTGGAACTTGTTAGACAGGGTTACATGACACAACAGTGTCACAACAGTGTCACACTGTAACCATCTGACCCTAATGGCCTCATTCAATGCAAGTGGATAAGTTTGCCATCTCTTGAAGTACTATCTCTACCGTTATGATCCTGTGACTTAAAGCTGTTTATAAATCTAATTAAAAAGAAAAAAAGTAGATGAAGAAAAGTTAAATTGTTCCAAAATGACCCATGTAATCCAAGTTAAACAGGTGCTAGCTGTGCTGTTGAATGGTTTGGTAGCCCATAGAAAACAATTTTACAAGGTTTCTATGCTGGTGGTCATCTGTGCAATATGCTAGTTTATTGTTTTTGTGGAAAAAAATCCATCCGCCATTTTCATTTTAACAAATAGTGGCAGAATAGTGCAGCAGGTAATGCTGGTACTTCACAGCTGTGGAACTCCTTGCTTGAGTGTAGGCTCAGTGTTATCTACATGTTCCTGATCCAAAGATGAAGAAGTGTTATTTCAGGTTTTTTACCTTCAGATACAAAATGGTTTATTTCCAGCTGATTTTTCATATTTTTGATTTGTTTTCTTTTTATGTATCATACACAGACGTGGCTGAAATTATTGAGACCCTTCCACTTCTTCAAAAAAGTTCACTTTCTCTGAAATGAGTCGAAGCAAAAGTATTTAGTATCCACTGTTCTTTATTTCACATTTAATAAAGCATAAACTTTGTTTTTTGATTTATGACCTAACATATTATTTTAAATAATGAAACAAACGAAAAAGGAATGGACAAAAATATTGGAACCCTTAACATAATATTTTGTAGTACAGCCTTCGGAGACAATATCTACAACCAAGAGCTTTCTGTAGCTCTGAATGAGGTTTCTGCACTTCTCCACTGGTAGTTTGGCCCACGGTTCTTGAGCAAACTTCTCCAGTTCTCTCAGGATTGATGGGTATCTTCTCCTTATTGCAAGTTTCAGGTCTTTCAACAGATGTTCTAAGGGACTCAGACCAGGCTACTTTAGAGCAGTCCAATGTTTTCTTCTCATCCATTCTGGGTGCTTTTTGAGGTGCTTGTGCTTTTTCTGGAGCATTTCTTCAACCGCAAATTTCACTCCAAAATACCTTGATATTTTTCTGATTACATTGTGTATCCTGTACATATTCAAGGTATCCAGTGCCAGAGGTAGCAAAGGAACCCCAAAACATCACTGAACCTCCTCCATTCACAGTAGGGATGGTGTTCTTTTCTTTGAAAGCTTCATTTTGTTTTCTGTGAACATAGAGTTGGTGTGATTTACCAAAAAACCTCTAGTTTTGTTTTGTCTGTCCAAAGGACATTCTCCCAGGAGGACTGTGGGTTGTCAACATGCATTTTGGCAAACTCCAGTCAGGCTTTTTTGTGTTTCTCCTTAGAAGTGGACTCTTCCTGGGTCCTTTTCCAAATAGCCCGTTTTCATTCAGACTGCGGCAGATGGTGCGACTTGAAACTGTTGCACCTTGAGCTTGAAGGTCAGCTTGGATCTGTTATAATGTTTTCCTTGTTCTTTCTCCACCATTTGAACAAGCTTTCTCTTCAATTTTCAGTCAGCTTTCCCCTTCTGGCCACATCCAGGGATGTTGGCTACATGGCCCTGGCACCCCCCGTCTGCCTGGCACTCAGCGCAAATTGCCTCCCCGTTCCCTAATATACAACTTGGTGGTATATTCCTGGCATTCCCATGTTCATTTCAATCCATTGGAATGGTGAGTTAAGGGGAGCAATGAACTACATTTCTAAACAATGCTTTACTTATATGAAAAAATGTAGCATTTCTTCCATGCAGAAAGCTGTCATACAAAACACAGCCTACACTGTGTTGTTAACAGGTAGTTTTAGGAACAAGAGTCAGCTGTCTTTCTTATGTCAGAATGCTAAATCCTGTAACACCATTCAAAATTGCTTCATTTTCATTATTATTACCTGTTTCAACAGAAACATGTTGATGTTCACATAGCTACTTCAGTTGATATAACTTAAATGGATTGCGGACTTCTGTGTTGCACACTTGCAGCATGCTGCTTTGTCTTCAGAACACAGCTTGTTCAAAACCACCTCTGAGGTGATGCAGGGATTACACACACATCTCTGGCTTCAAACAAAAACTGGCTAAACCAGGTCTTATTCCACACTGCATAACAGTACTGTGCCCCAAGCAAACATCTTTACTGAGCGTTCTCTTTCAGAATGCCTGCAAGAGCGTTATAATTTGTTCATCCACTCTACTAACTGCCAAGAACATAACAGCAAGCAGTTACTTGCTGAAGAACCTCAGTCTGTTTCTGATTTAGCTCAAAATGTGTTTACAATGAGCTTTTCAGCATGATTTCTAGATAAAGACCTTACGTCCAAAAACACTTCAGTGAAGGAAAGTACACTGTACATTGAGCAACAACTAGCTGAACATGGGGTATGGTTATCTCAACAATTGTCTTCTGTAATTGATCAACAATTTACTGTTCTTCGAGGAAACAAATACTCACTTTATTATCAAAGCCTTTTTGACCTGAACAAGTATAACCAAGCTGCAGTCTATTGGTCATTGCTAATGGTCTATTGACCATTAACAATTCATTTTGTAGTGGATTCAAACAGTTCTCTACTTTTTAGGGCCCCCAATGTAAAGCTTAAAATGGTGGGCATTTAGTCACATACATATCCAGTTTGGTTCTGGTAAGGCAGTATGTTTCATGCAGTAAACTATGTAACTTTGCAGGGAATTCATACACTGAAAGCAGCTACACTTGACATGTTTATCAACTGTTCAGAATAAACAGATATGTGATGTGTAACTGGTTTACATGTATTGCCCTCCTGTCTCTTCCAAAGAGACCTTGTGGTAGTTGTCACACTGCCAGGAACAATAAATAATTTGATACAGCAGAAGAAAATGCTGAAAATTTATTAAGTGCTTCTGTTTGAATCAGAGCATTGTAGAACTATTGTTGTACTCTGACCAAGCTGAAAGAGTTGCTGTGTAAGAAAATTCTATATCCTTTTTCATGTTGTCATCACTGTATTGCAGGGAAATTTGTGCTCTGACATCAGGAGTGTCAGACTCCTGACCAGCCAGTTTATTTGCTGTGATTTTCCTGTTTGTTGACTGAATAACGATTCATATCATACTGAACCAAACTGTTGAAAACTGACAATTTTATCACGCTAATTCAATTGTTTTTAAACTAGTGATAGGCAACTGCTTTTATTTTGTATGTGTGTAAATCCAGGAGAAAGCAGAGACTGACAAAAGAATTTTTATGAATCTGAAGATCAGATTCATTGATTATTTAAGCATATGAATAGCATAACATGATTTTGCATGCAAATATTAGTAAATGACTTAGCTGAAACAAAGGCCAGCATATCTTATGATACCGGTAACAATTCTGTAAGACAGCCATTTTCTAAATACCTTTTATGTAACTATTTTTGTTCATTCACTGACATTTCTGGCACAAACAAAATCCATCAAATATTACTGGCACAAACTATATTGTAAATTCTCACATTTCAATAGACGTAATGTTCAGTTGTTTAACTCCTCCCACTGCTGCTACAATACTAATAATACTGACAGAAACTTCTACCCAACATATGTCATCTTCAGTAAATCTTGTACATTCTTATCACAGGGAGTTAGAGTGGGGTTTTACTGTACCATATCTGAATACATCTGTGCATTATATAATGTCACTCCATAAGTGGTTACATAGAAGGCAAAATCCACACCTAAATATGGCGGTTTTGCCTCTGGGGTCTTAGGTTAGCATCTTTATCTAGAAACCATGTTGAAAAGCTCAACACAGCAATCGCCTCCCATTTTTTCTTGCTAATTTATGTTACACAGCCAGTTTACTTCCAATTACCAGTAGACACCTGCTGTTTTTTCTGGACCCAGTTCTTACTGTGCACAATGTTACCTTTCCGTTGAAGACATAAAATCTGTATTACATGAAACTGCATCAAGGCCAAAAGGTTGTTTCTTATGTTTTCATAAAGCAAAAGTGTTAAGAATAACTTGCATGTTAAGGCTCGCTTGTCTAAAAATGCTGACATATCTAAAAATACTGAAGGACAGCATGGTGGCACACTGGGTACTTGTGCTGCCTTACAGGCATGGGTTCGGGTCTACTTCAGCCTGGGTAAGGCTTGCATATTCTTCATTGCCTGTGTGGATTTCCTCCCACTGTTCAAAGACATGTTTCTGGTTAACTGCTGCTTATAAAATTGGCTAGTGTGTGTGAAACTGCCCTCAGATGGACCGGTACCAGGGTGATTCAGCTTGTATTTTCTTAGCTTTGCACCCAGTGTTTCTGGGATAAGTTTCATACTGCTGCAGCCCAAACCAAGAAAAGCCATTAATAATATTGGATTGATAAAAATACTGACACAATTCTAAACAAGTCCAAACATGCCTGGTTGTTTTTGCATCTACCTCACCTCATCAGTTGGGAAAATTAATTATGCATAAGAGCGACTGGTATCTGATGCTCGTAGGAACGGGCCTAACACTGCTGTCCACACCCTGTTGCAACCTGGGGCAAGTTACTCTTTAAAAAGCTGAGGATGTGTCTCTGCAATGCAGCAAAAAAGCAAAGGCTTTCAATCATCATCTCAAGATTTTCAGTAACATCTCTTCTGATGGTCTTACTTTTGAACTTCCTAATTTCAAAGATAATTGTTTTGAATTCAAAAATCATCAGTTTTTCCCTGTGAGCTCAATTGCTTAAGCTGGTAGGCAAGCTTTGGTTTTTAACGCAAATGATGGAAAAAAAAAATCTTACTAACCCCTTTGATGTGCTTAACCTATATTATTTTCTAAACTAATGGTCTATTTTTGTCCCACAATGTGAAGAAAACAAATATAATCCACGCAATTCAAACAGCAATCTCACAACGTTGCTGAGCAGATTCGATTCAATACATGTTGCATTTATGACCATTTTTTTGTAAATAATGTTTCGAGTGTACTCAACAGTGAAGTTACAGCAACCTCACGTTGCAGTACATCTTGACAAAAACAGGAAAAGAATAAGAAAGTCCTTCTGAAAATGGCACGAGAGGGATTATGTGTATAATATGTTTCAGAACTTCAAAACCAGCAACTGAACATGAAAGACTAACTCCAATACAAACGTCTGATCACAGTGCCACCAGTTGCTACACCTAGTCTGGAGTATCTCCTGAACTGAAAATTATTGCATATTAGATTTCAAGAAAATATGCCGTGTTATTATCATCCTACATTATTATATGTGCTAAAATAACACTTATGAAGGAATCTTTCTTGGTCTTCCAAGGGAAGAAGGAATATTATAGTGGGTTTTCATCATCTACACAAAATAAACAATGTAATAATGAAATAAAGTATGGAGTTGACATCTGCCCTGCACAGTTGAGGTACACAGAGCAGGCGGGTGAAGGGTGTGTCCTCTTGGCACAAAATTATTCATCATTTGCAAGCTATACTTCCAACCATGATAACCAAATAGCAAACCATACAAATGCTGGTACCCAAACTTTGATGAAAAACGATTTTATCATCCCTCCTGTAAAAACTTGTGGACTGAGGGGTAACCATGTCATTTTTCAAATTCCTGGTACACTCTGAGAACCTCTGCTGCAGGGTGTTCCTTCCTGCGGTCACTGTCTGCGCTCTCGAGCGTCAAGTTTGAGGTTTAAAAATAAATAAATAAATAAAAATCAATTTCGATTCGCGAAACTCCACCAACTCACTTCTGGGTAAACACCGGCTTGGCATTTCAGCCGAAAGCCTTCACAAGTAAACTGTTCGGATCAAACGCAGAGAAGAGGGAAAAAATGTTAGTGAAATCATGTGCGTGAGTTGAGGAATCCTAACCAGGAGACCACCGGTTTACCTGCCAGTTCAGCAATACCAGTGACGCCGCCCCCCCGCTCCGTACATTCTAATATTTCAGCAGCTCCGTATGTATATTTACTTTAAGTTTGCAACCTGTGCGTGGTTTACCTTGTTTATTCGTGCAGTTTCCTCTTCTTTTTGAATATAAAGATATATGACCACGTTCAGCGAAGCCCTCGGTTGGCGGCTGGACGTGCGCGCGCTCGTCGTCTCCCCATAAAAACCTCGGCCGTGTTGCGTAACGCCGCGCGTGCTGGAGCGCAGTTACAGACCTGAGGCGGACGGGCTCGGCGGCGGAGGAGCCCGGAACAGCTTTATATTCTTCATTCACTGGCGATAAGTCTTTTTTTTCTTGTAACTGGGCGTCGCCTCTAAGAGATTCAAAGTTAATTAGTCTCTAATAATTTATCACTTGACAGTATTTGTCGGGCTACGTGTAACAATGCAGTTACAGTGATAAACAGCTAAAAGTCAAATACCTCAGCAAGCGAACGCTGCTGGGGGGCTTCTGTGGGGACAGTGAGGAAATTTGCGTTATTCAGCATCTATTTAGACATTAAGTTGTAGCTGGGGGGGGGGGATGCAGCCAGAACGGGTACATGGATCGTCTTTTTCACCTTTATGTTTCCTCCCTACCTTTGCTGAACTTCAAAAAGTATTAAAATTGTCTCAATAGCAACAAGCACGTACAATACTTCGGACTGGGCTATATCCTTAAATTCTCACATTTTGTTCCTAAAATTTACCGCAAGCAAAGATTCTCAAAGCATCCACAAATAAAATCCATGTAATCATTAATGCATGTCGCATAAAATTTCAAATCCAATAAAAGAAAAACAGTTATCTGCAACAATCTGTACATCACCACACATCACTTAAATCTAACACATACAAAAGATGACAAAAGTCACATTCAATAACAGCCCAAAATTCAAAATATCCGTCAAATAATTGCATCCGAAACCAAGCAAACAATCTTCTCTCATATACATCTCCAGTCACAAGTTCAAAGCCACTGCAGAAACAGCTGATAGGACACCAGCTTAGGTCCATACATTTGAATGGGATAAATTCGCAACAGTACACAATACAGTTTATTACAATAGATGCGGTATTATTTTTCGTTACAGTACTATACAGTATTTATTTAAGCTTTTATTTATCTTGATTTTTGTTGGCATTTTAGTCATTTTTTGGATTCAAATATTTAATTTTCAATTAATTTCGCTACAGAAGTGCTGCTCTGCTGCATCTGTACTAATTTTTATGAGCAGGGAAAAGTACAGTACTTGGCATTTGGCACTGAGGACCAGCAGTGTGAACTGGACCAGTGAACTGGTCCTCACTTTACCTTGAATGTATAGAGTATGTATACTGTACCCGGGAGACACCAGCAATGCAGACACTACATTACTCATAACAGAAAAGATAGATCTTGTACCTGAGCAACAAAACTGAAATCATGTCCTTTGATGGCATTGTCTACCTTGTAAATTGTAAATACATATGTGTACCCTAAATACCAGCAGGCTTGAGCTATAGGGCTGATCTTTTTTGAGGTTTGAAACCTTTGTCTGCTTGAGACAATAAAAACAATAAGCTAATACCTGGGGGAAAAGCAGACTAGTTTTAGTCCACAGTTGTGGTGGTACCCTTGGTGGGGCTGATCAGCATGCAGATGTAAACCTACCCCTGTTTGTAACATGACAAGGCAAGTGAAAAGTTTTGGAGAAACCAGCAGACTGGAAGCATATTTATCAGCTCCAGCAGCATGCTTGTCCACCCTTCTCAATTCAAAAGGACCATGTGTACCATACCTTAAAGACCAGGTGGATCGTTGAAGTCCAGCAGGTTCAAACTGTAGGTCAGATCAGGATGAGATCTCCTTCATTTCTTTATGACAAGAAAACAAACTTTGTGCGATACCTGGGAGAGACCAGCAACCTGGGATCACATTTTGAAGCAAAGTATGTCCTTATTTATTTAATCATCCAAACAGCCATTGAAATACTATGCCTGGAACCGGCCATCAAGGAGGAACTGTACATTGTGTCAAATAACTCCCATGCAGACACCAGAAAGGTGGACCAATAGTCTTGGTAAAGGCGGCTATCCAGTTATTTCTTTTGCAAACAATTTTATGCGGCCTTGCTACTTTTAAGATGCTGCTTCACACGCCTACAGTTCTCAGAAGCCTAAAGCACTACCTGGCACATAACAGTGATGAAGAGCAGCAGGGCCAGCTGGGATGGACCCTCTGCATCAGCAGGTTGTATGCACCATTAATTCAATTTTGTCTCTTCTCATCAGTGTGAAAATATCCAAGGAGAGAAGTGAACAGAAAAATGAGATTTTTTTTCATTGATAGGCAACAGATGGTTAGCTGTTTCAGTGCACCAGCTATAAGCTGAGCAGAGGAAAGCAAAATTGACAGCATATGGGAGAAAATTAAGCCTCCAGGGGCATTTGGGAACCAAGTACCAAGTGCTGCTCACCCCTCCTGAGCACTGTATTGTAGTGACATGTGACCTGTATGGCTATGTCCAGTAAGTGCTTTACAGTTGAGCTGAAGACTGTGGGTGTTAGTTTCCGTGGGGCAGGTGACAGAGAGAGAACACAAGGTGTGTGCCAAAATGAAAAAGCCCGGGAGAAGAAGTAAACAAATTAATTGGGCAGTTTTTAGAAACTGGCTCCTCACAGAACTTATTATACCGGGTCACTGATCCGCATCCAGGCACAGAGTTACTGAACCACTTGGTAGCAGTAGGCAGACAGAAACCACAGAAACCAGTGATTGTTGCAGCCAAAGTAAGACCTGTCCGTGGGGCAACAGCACACGGGCTGATTTTCCAGGATGGTAAGTGCCATCGGGAAAAGAAAAAGGGACAACTTGTGAATATATCAGTTGGGATCAACTACTGAGACAAGCTTAAATAAGTGGGGTTTAAAGACTGCAACAGAAAGGGTGAACATTTCACTGGAGTGAGCAGAGGATTTCACAGGTTAGAAACTTTCACTTGGGGGAAAACAACAAGCTGGAACTGTAGACGTGCTTTTCCAAAGAAGAGTTCCCACCACATCTTCTACATGTTAATTGCATTAATGTCCCGATCAGAGGGGGTGGCATTTTTGTATTTATAAAGCAAACCAGAAACTAAACAGTTTAGATCTTTCTTGTAGCATTTTTGCCTGCATTGGAGAAAGTATCCGGTAAGTGAATTAGCTAAATACACACAAGAGAAAATTGTCAAAGTTTCTATTATGAAATTACATACAGCTTGGTTTTGAACAGACTGTTCAATGAGGGTAAAGTTCATTGTCACATAACTCAACACATGATGTCACAAAAATTCCAATCCCGTTCTGAGCAGCGGATTCCACCGGTTCTGGATAAACAGGCCAAAGCTGTTCAGTGGGACTCAAACCACAGCAGCCGGGCGAACGACGAGTCTTGCAGGTCTTTTATACGAGTGGGCGGAGCCAACAGGTCATTGATATCAGGTGCATTCGACCAACAGGTGAGTCTAAGTGTTGTGATTCGTCACAGGTGCCACCTTCCTTCTTGGAAAAGAAAATTTGACAGTATAATAAAAATGTGTTTTAATGCATTTGAGTGCATTATTAAAATTATTACATTAATTAAATTAACCCCTTTGAAACATTGTCTGTAAGTTCTTTTGAAATGGGAGTAAAGTATAGTAACTAACACTTAAAAAGTATTTCACACTAATACTTTTACCTCAATAGGCTTCAGCAGACACATTTATTGTCAAAAGCTTATTTTGCTCAGGGCATCAAACAATGCACAAAATGTATTCTGTCACAGAAAAATAACATTTCAAACCATAGCCTCATGACTGTGATTTAGCATTCACAATATGAACATAAACATATTTAAAATATTCTTTCTACTGCTCTCTACAACCTTACTTTCAGACTAATTCATCTTTAACCTGGTAAGCTCATTTATTTGTATATAATGAGCTATAACTAAGTCTTTCTCCAGCACTTTTCGACTAACAGTTTAACAGTACCAATGTATAAATTTTGTAACACAAATTCATTTATTATATGGTAGCTATAAATGTGCCCTAACTAATGAAGCAGGTAATAGCAGCAACGGTCCGCATATAAACAGACCTTCAGGTTATGCTTTGCTTTACTCTTTTACATAATGCACCAGAAGCAAAAACAGAGCTCGACTACAAAGCAACAGAGATGGATATATAGACAGATGCTGGGAAGTTTGTGGGGTGCTGCGGTTGGTTAGGACAGGTGGGGACAAAGTGCTGCCTGCCTACCATACTACTCCCATATTAGAAGTTCGGTGGCTAGGGTCCAGGCCGCCCAGCTCTCCAGAGACACAGGGCAGGCGAGGGTCTGCAGTCTGTACCAGGGTCACTCTGCATGTTTCTGGCTCCAGGTGGACCTTGCACCAGGCCGGGAAGTCAACAGGCAGTTGAAAACTGACATCAAACAATGGTAAAGGTAATGAAGTGTAAACTCCCAAAATGTGTAAATTCCCATTAAAAACACCACGAAACAGGATCAGCATTTACATTTATTAAGAGATGCTTTTCACTAAAGCGATATTCACTCAGCGTCCACTTTATTAGGAACACCTGTACACCTACTCGTTCGTGTAATTCTGTAATCAACCAATCACGTGGCAGCAGTGCAATGAATAATATCACGCATACATGGGTCATGAACTTCAGTGAATGTTCAACTCAAACTTCAGAATGGGGAAAAAATGTTATCCAAGTCATTTTGACTGTGACATGGTTGTTGGTGTCAGATAGGGTGGTTTGAGGGTTTCAGAAACTGCTGCTTTTCCAGAATTTTCGTGCACAACAGTCTCCAGAGTTGACCCAGAATAGTGCAAAAAACAACGAAAAAAGAATCCAGTGAGATACAGTTCTGTAGATGGAAATGTCTTGTTGATGAGAGAGGTCAGAGGAGAATGCCCAGACTGGTTCGAGCCGACAGGAAAGCTACAGTGACTCAAATAATCACTCTCTACAACAGCGATGGGCAGGGAAGCAATTCAGACGAGACATCAAATCGGGTTCCAGTCCTGTCAGCCAAGAACAGGAAACTGAGACCACAGTTGGGCACTGGCTCACCAAAACTGGACAGCTAAAGATTGAAAAAATGTCACCTGGTCTGATGAATCTCGATTTGTACTGGGACACACTGATGATGGGGTCAGAATTTGGCATAAACAGAATAAAGCCAGGGACTCAATCTGCCTTGTGTCAACAGTTCAGGCTGGTGGTGGTGTAATGGTGTGAGGTGTATTTTCTTGGGACATTTAGCCCCCTAGTATTTTTGTATTGTTGCTGACCATGTGCATCCTCTTGGCCATAATTTACCCATCTTTTAATGGCTTCTTCCAGCATGATAATGCACCATGTCACAAAGCACAAGTCATCTCAAACTGGTTCCATGAAGATGAGTTCACTGTACTTTGACGGCCTCCACGGTCACCAGACCTGAATCCAATAGGGCCCCTCTGGGATGTGGTAGAATGCCAGATTGGCAGCATGAATGTGCAGCTTATAAAACTGCAACAATTACATGATGCAGTTATCTCAACATGGACCAGAATCTGTAAGGAATGTGTCCAGCACCTTGTTGAATCCATGCCACAAAGAATTCAGACTGTTTTCAGAGAAATGGGGGTCCTACCCGATATTAGAATGGTGTTCCTAATAAAGTGGCCAGCGAGCGTACAATGATTAGTATGCTGTATTTATAACTGGCACCTTTATCTAAGGTGACTTACAATGCTAGATCTATAACAATAAACCCTTTACAATTACTCATCTACACACCTTATAACAGTGAAATTCATGTAAAAAAGTGACAAAATGAAGCCAGTATAAAATAGAAAAAACTGTAAAGTTTTCCTACTGTAACTGGCAGACACTGTAATGACCTCCTATTGGGGGACTTACCAACTGAACAGAACTGAATGAAATCACAAATGTGGAATGAGCGTCTGAACACGGGCCACGCGAGGCAAAGACAGAAAAGGCAGGTGGTCGATGCAGTTCTGCCACGTACAAGTGGCCTCGTATGAATTTTGAACCTTTTTTTCTGAGATGCTTTGGGTGTGCTTGGATGGCACTCATTATGCTGGGACTTCTCGACTAGAATACCGATCCGGGTATTAATATATACCACTCATTTTATTGGGAATTTAGAAACCAGGAGCTCAAATACTGGGGTATAAGTGTATTCTGAAACATATGTATTGAAGAAAAATTACAATCTAGCGATCTGAGACAGGAATTTGTGTTTAGTTAAACATCAAACAACATAAATAAAGCTGTGCAAATATCACCAATGTGACTAACAGAAATGCGTTATATTTATACATAAAAGGTTTAATCCTTTACCACAGTCAGCAAGGTAAACTGTGCCAGAAGACAGCATGTATGAACACTGTGTTGAAATACATACCTTTTCAAGTGCTACAGTAAATTCTTGGATTATTAGGAAACTGATCATATGGAAACAGCCTAATTTTCTTTTATACCAATGGCAATAAGTGAAACAGGTTATTATAGGTGAAACTAAATGATTCAGCACCATTGCTGAAAATGTAATAAAGCAGTTGAAATGTACAGGGAATTTCCTGAGAATGAGAAAACAGAAGGTGTGCAGCTTCACTCACATCTCACAGCATCCGACGCCCACAGGGTGCAGACATGTACACTGCAGACACCCTGTCTGCATCCAGGACTGCCCCAGAGAATACTGCTTCCCCTCATACTCGCAGAGTGCTGAGGGATGAGCCAAGGGAAGAGGTTATGTATAATTTTACCATTGGATGAACTAGAAGGAGACTAAAAAATCTCTTTTCATTTATTGTTCATTTCTTCTGTAAGCACAGAGTGTTAGTCTGAAATGAATTTAACATCTTTTCTGGTTGTGGTGTTCTTGCCATTTCTTTTAAATTCAGTATTTCAAGCACATAGGTAACAAACACAGGCTTCGTACACTAAGTGAAAACTAATGTTTTTAAAAGCCATTCAGAAGACAGAACTTGTTTCTGTTTATGTATAATGATAAACAGAAAGTTGA
Source organism: Arapaima gigas (assembly GCA_900497675.1). Lineage (NCBI taxonomy): Eukaryota > Metazoa > Chordata > Actinopteri > Osteoglossiformes > Osteoglossidae > Arapaima > Arapaima gigas. The sequence goes on along the minus strand of UFQX01000739.1, from coordinate 140,560 downwards.
ACTGAGTTTTTCAAGTACAATTTAAACAGTGCTAGAAAATCAAGACCTAGATAACTTATTGTTATAATGTCCAAATAATTACTACTAAACCTATAAATCACTTTATGTGGATGGTTTATTATAAAATATGGAAAGATAAACCTTAAACCTCATTTTTGTGTGTCACTGACAAAAGGAAGGAATCATAAATAGTATCAACATATGTACTATCTTTAAGATGAAGCCCCAAGCTTATTTTATAATGTGGTTTAAATTTGAAATCCAGACCTTGTTTTTAAATGCACAACTGATAACATAGAGAAGACCACCTGCGACCTATATGAATGAGAATACAGACCCTGCTATGCATGTCTCATGCCAAGCCTTTGTTCTTACCTTGGGAGATGAAGTGACACTGTGTTGGTGCAGCAAAGCAGCCGGTCCACAGCACAGTGCCCAGGAGAATAGTCAGGGTCATGTGTGCCCCTGTTGAGTCCATGGCCAGCTCTCTGACTCTTTCTTTTGTTCCAAAGTCGGCCCATTTATACCCCAACTTTATAAGCCGAGTGCAGTCCCACTGTGTACTACGCTGGGATGGGTAGGAGGGCTGGGAGTGAAGGGGTTGCAAGAGAAAAGGATTGTCTTGGCACAATTCTGGCACTGTGGAGCAAATAATCTCTCGCTTAAATGAGCGTGACCCTTAAAATGACAGAAACAATGACACATCCTTGTATGACTAAGAGAGAGAACGGGAGGGGGATTGAAAGATAGATGAAAATGGTAAAAACACACATCGCTTAAAATACACAAAGTTACAGACTAAGGGTTCTAGCAGTATGCCTTTACTGAACATGAGACTAACAACAAAAAGTTCATTTTCACACAAGAATTTGGCAAGAAAATAACAATTACAAGGAAGATGTAAATGTAGATGTAGGTATCCTTCAGCAGCAGAGGTTTTGCCATCCCAGGGTCTGCTTAACATCCCTTCTGGGCCACAAGAATATGAGGATGAAGCCATTTACCAAGCAGCTGCCTGGTAGCTTGGATACACATGGAGACAGCTGTGCTATAAGGCCTTTCTCTTGCAAAGTCCCTAATCTGCATATTTCTCTTCTGTGCTGCTCAACTTAATGGTGGTTCCAGCAGCCGTACTGCGTGCTGCGTCCTCACTGTAACCTCACGCAGACTTGGTGAAGTCCTGATTTTCTTTGGCCCGTAATTTGGGCTGTTTTAGGGAGGAAACTCGTAGCGACGTCACGAGGCTTCAGTTGTACAGTGGCAGTTGTGTGTCCACAGCTAGTGTATGCAATACACACCTTAGCTTGTCTGCCATTACCATACACATGAGATGCAGAAAGGGCCAGGGCCTGGTCAGTCTACGAGGTAATGCTCCCTGAGGCAGAAGAAAACATGAGTTCATATCCTGCGATTTGCTATCAACCTGGGAAAGAGACATCATAGGAAAGTTTTGCGATGTGATAATGAGCCATCTGGGTCCCTAAACCTTCCATTCCAGTTACACAACCCCATTTTCATTACACTACATCAAACTTTTAAAATCTTTTTTTTTTCTGTGCTACCACTCCACCCTACAATATCAGCCAGATGTGGTGACCACAAGTATACTCAGGGTCAACTGGACTGTTAAGTAAAGCATTCCAGGTTCAAGTCTCGCACAGTGCCTGGCAGTTGGAATCTTAAGTAAAACTGAACAGTTAAAATACTTAAGATGAATGGCTTAAAAAATGGAATCTGCGGAATAAAATAACATTGTGGTGTAAGAAGAGCTTGACCTTCAACTGGAGTGCCTGGCTGGTATTCAAGGCATTGGAGAAGTCAGAAAACATAACCCTCATTGTACTGCTGCCTTTCTCTGGGTGGGAATAAGCCTTGTGGAGCATGTAGATGTTGCATCACCCACACTAGTTTGGGCCTGGTAAGCAAGCAAGCTGTGGGGGGTCCAGGTGTTCTCTCAAAAGAGGTCTGAGGTAATAAACAACAGACTTTCAATACAGAACACAGAAACAATCAAAATAACTGAATACTATCAAAACAGGACAAAAGTCTTTTCACAAGGGCAGCGATACAGCAGTCGCCAGTTGCATAACACAACAATATTTGCAATACAGGTTTTAGTTACATTGCCAGTTAGTGGCTGAATTATACCGCCAAGTGAGGTGATTCACTGCCGAAATAATGACATGAATCACACTACTTAGCACTTTGTGACATATTAACACCAGGTCACCTCGTGGCCATGTGTGGATATAATTTCCTACCCCTGGAATAGAGAGCAAGGATACAGTGTTAGCTTCTAAGTCGGGCATGTAGAAATGCAACTAGACACGCTATGGATATGTATCCCATTAGCTTTCACAGCAGGGATGGAAACCCTGACAAATAAGAACATTCAGTTTTCACTATTTTCTCTATTTTTCAGGTCTCAGCATCAACACCCTGGAATCTTTGGTTGAGTCAGACAGCACTAAACTCCCAGTGCGAGTTCAAATGCAATGGTCCCTGTTTGTTGAAACCGGTCTTTAATAATGAGCGGCGCGTGTAACAGACAGAGGGATTCTGCTTCTTCAGAGACTGACTCCTCACATTCTGTTAACCCTTTAAACTTTTCACCGTAGGGAAGCTCTTTTCAGTGGAGAGTTTCATGTTCTCCTCTGGTGGTTTTTCAGCATAAATCAATTAATGTGTTTTAAGTAGACCTAAGGAAACTAAACATTACTTAACAGTTATCCTACATGCTAGGTATTTACTGACAGCTGGAGGAGTTTTTTTTTTTTACTTAATAAAAAACAATTTTAACAGGTCATAGGAATGAACATGCCTGTGTGCACAACTGCTTATCCAGTGTTGGGTTAAAGTTAATTCCTTTGCATAACTCCAAAAGACAAAAGGTCAGTCTATGAAAGGGTCACTCTCAAATATTTGGATTTTATTTTATTCACAAATACTACTACTACAATTGCACTCATTTTCATCATACAAAAAATACAAAAGTAGAAAAAACATACAACACCCCATTCAAAATATACTGCACACTAATAATGATCCCTATCAAATCATTGATCATCACAGTCAACATTAATTCCAAATTACAACATCACACATAACATCCAGTCACCAAGTAACACCCCCCACATGCACACATGCAATTCCAGCTTAATATCCATTATCATAAATACTCATCATGGTAAGTTTCACTATTCACACTCAAACATCACAATTTAACAAACCACTCACACATAACACACACCACCACACTTATTCAAAATCACTGTACACCGTTAACACATTAAAACTCATTAATATCCTTCCGGAAAATCACAAAGCTAAACACCACAGCTCCAACAAATCACAACAGTCAAGACCCCTCAACACATCAATAAACCGCTCAGATTCGCACCATTAAAGACATACGATTAACAACGAATGAAATACACACCATCAAACCTTGACTATAGACCCACAGCCAAAATGCACCCTATACACTAAACACACTATAAATCATAATAATACATCACCAACACCATTAAAACTCAATAATGTAAATAAATATTCCAATGAAAATTATACAACAGCCATGTAGGCATCTCAACAATAGCACACATTACAGACCCCCCCCCCGCCTCATACTCAGAGCACCCTTCAATAGTTGAAATGTATGTGCCCATTAGAATTTGTGGCCATCAATAAATTCTACCAACTCTAACATAGATTTCAGAGATGGTGGAAGACAACTGTAAAATTGTAAATTTATTTTACTATCCCACCTATCAGGGAAAGACAGCGTGCTGGGACTGGGCTCAGCAGCAAATGTATCAACAAGCACAGCACAACACAATTGTTTTTTTATTGCAAAAATTATGAAGTAATACCTACAGAACAACAATAAAAGATATGACTGGAAGCAGATAACAGCAAGGGATACATAGCTATATTAAATACTATAGTACGAATATACAGGACAAGATGACAAAATATCCTGCACTTACTTCACTATAACATATAATCAAAATCAGAAATAACTAAAAATATTAGAATTAAAATAGGTAAAAATAAAGAAAAAAATTAAAAACACACAGCTAGTAAGATTAGTTTGTTGAAGAATAAATCAACGATTTAAGATGTCCTTATTGCTTTCTTACTGGAGGAGATTTTCTGTAGAGATGAGCAAGAGAGACTGCAGATCAATGAGAAACAATTTAAGGTTTGGTCTGGATTTAACACATCTTGCTTTATGGATGTGAAATTTGCCCAACTTGCAAATGTGGTTTAAAGCATTGTCTAAGTTCTTGTCACCAGATGCACTGGCATACAGTCAGTGATATAAATAAGATGGTAGAAAATGAAGAAAATAACCACAGCAATTTGGTCCCAGAAATGCTTAGAATGAGGGCAGAAGTAGAAAAGATGAATAATTCATCTTCAGCTGCACAAAAGGAGCACAAGGGTAAAATGTTTCTATTAAATGTATTCAAGTATTCATTGCACAGATAATAGTGATTGATCATTTTAAAATGCAAGTCTTATTTGATTGTGTTTCAAGAATTTATTTGGAATCAACTATATTTTGTAAGGGTTAAAGGATGCCTATATTGTTGACCATTTATAACAGGCCTTTGGTCTCACCCTCTCTTTGGCGATGATACTTTTTTTTTAAGTTCAGATCAGTACACTTCATATATAAAGTATTAATCCCATCTATAGAAGGTTGGGGACATACCAAATGATATTTATAGAGGACTTTGTTTACAAATAAAGGTTAGCAAGGATATATTTCACAATTTATATGTAGTCTGCTTCCCAATTACAAATTCCTTCCAAATTTCACAAGAAAATACGTGTAAGTGTCCCGAGTATCGTTCAATACATGTGAGATAAAAAAAGATATTCTGGTTAAACCAGACTAGCAGAAATAAGGATTTACAACCTGACAGTATAAACTGATTGTTCCAAATGATGTGACGTGAAAAATTATGGTTGAAAATCAGTTACCATAAATCAAGGGCCTGGTTGTGGAAATCAGATGACTTGACAGGAAGCCTAAAGTCACAAGACAGTAAGAAATGTAAGTAAGACTGAGTAAGACTTCCACACTGCTGGAAAATCATAGTGGGAGTCCAGAACTAGACTGAATTGCCACTCAGACATTTTTTAGTCAACTTTATCTTAAAATATGATTTAAGGTCTGAAAGTCCAGCGCATTTAGGTCATATTTTAAAAATGGTCTAATTAAAGTTTTATTGTTAACATACTAACATCTATTTTTCCAAATAAATTTAAAGAGAAGTTAATAGACAAGAACCTGGTCAATAGAGAAAGAAATAGCAGGAAAAACAAAATGTAAAACTCCTTCTGCCTTAGAAAAATTTTTACCATAAATTGTAATACCTCTCTGTAACCATAGGTTAAAGATCTTCTTAACTCTTAAGGCTTGAAATTCAAATAAGTCTGGCACATACCTGGCAACATGGATGCCAAGGTGTCTGATCATATTTTTCACCTGGATGGAAGACACACACATTAGATTGATGTATGAACATTATTTCGCTTATTTGGTATTGATAACCGGACCTGAAGCTTTGGCAAAGACGTTGAGACTGAAGTAAGGAACAGACCCAAATCTGGTCTTTCAGAAAAATACAGACATCATTGGCCAGTTAGATTATGATCAAGGAGTTGTCTCTGATTTGGATTCATTCAACAGTAGAGCATTGCACATTATATAAATATAACAATTCTGCAGCCAAAAGAAACAAAAATGAGATGTGACACCCCTGCCTTATTCCTCTGTTGAAATTACTCCTAGGTGAGGTACCGGAACACACAACTGCTCATGTTGTTCAACAGGGTTTTAACAGCAGCAATAAAGTGACTGCCAAACCCAATTTTGTGTAAAGCCTGAGATGTGTTCCATCATATCAGACGCCTTGAATAAGTCTAGAACAATGAAAACTTGACTGTCAAGTCAGAATAATCTAATAAATCGAAAACAAAGTGGATGTTATTGACGATATGCTGAGCTCACATAAAGCCTGACTGCATCTCTGAAATAATGTCTTACAAGGAAACTGTTGTTGTACACAGCAGCTAAGAGTTTAAAATCAGAGTTTAGAAGGGAGATAGGTCTCCAGTTGTCTTAATAATTGATATCTTTATGGATTTTTGGTATTAAGAGTAATGACACCTTCTTGCATCATTAGAGCTGGTTCTCCACATCAAATACATTAATTCAGGGTATCAAATTGCAAATCCATTATAACGTCCTGAAAGACTTTGCAAATGCGAGGACATCTGGTCCAGGGGACTTGTTCAAATGAGAGTTAGAAACTATATTATCTAATTCTCTCAGAATAAGTGGATCATCGCAGGGAGTCTCACTGTTTATATCTATTTGAGGAACGAAGAAGGTAACTTTGTCAAAAACATATTAAAAGCGGAAAAGTTAAAAAGATGAAGAAATTATGATAGAAGGAAAAAGTAAAGCGTGAACACTCTTTAGCAGAAGAACTGAGTATCATTAATATTATATAGGACTTTTGTTTTTCAAGATTCCCCTTGTAAAGGATATAGGGTTATTTATCTTGCTCGGTGTGGCCATTACATGCTAAAACATCTGAACTTTTTTTTTAACTGGAGTTGCAGTTTGTTTGGCTTTTGCAGAGTTTTCATGTAACGTACTGAAAAAGTACTGCATTCAAATTTCTTTAGTGCCCACTTTATAATACCAGCTAAGCAGAGATTTAATACACGCAACAATTTCTCCGATTCCCTTACAGAAGGATTCTTGGGTCAGCAAGAAGCTGTTCAGTTTGTAATAAGGATCTTAGAATCTGTTGCTCTCAGGATTGTTAACACCGGAGCAGTCCGTTAGTGGGGGCGGGTACAAGAAACCGAAAGCAGGGAGTGGACATAAAAAATCCCCAATTAACCAAAGATAAATGCGCGATTTTGGAGATAAGTCTTAAGCATACCAAGTAAAATACATAGAACCTGGGTTCAGACATCCATAACCCTCAATCAAGTTTAGGGTCTGACAAAAATGGCGATTAATAGGATTAAGTGCATTAGGGATTAGGCTCGGAGGACGCCTGTCAACCTGCGGATCTGGAGCGCCATTAAAATCTCCTCCAACAATAACAGAAGCAGAGGGAAATTTTCAATGTATGGCACTAATATCAGACGAAACATCCCACGATAAGGTTTCCATTCGACGAATCACACACATTAACTAAAACAGCGTGGTCACTATTTCAATCACAGATATCGGCCACCAACGTCATAAGATGCACCACGCGAGTCCCCACCCGAACGATAGAGCGCGGGCCACTTAAAGTGACGTCACATTTTTGAAACGGACTGTAATAAACTAAGAGAAACTTATTTGTCGCTATATAAACCTAACGGAGCACAGTAGTGAGTTGCATTTTCAACTTTTCCAACCCCCCTCCTTAACAACATAAACACCTTCTATCAAAGTCGTCACCCAAAAGCGTAACCATAGAGAAGCGCGAGTAATTGTAGACTAATCTAATCGATCCTAGAGCGCGAAGATCACAACCTTGTACTCGGCTTGTGCATCGAGTCGAAGCGATTGCATTGGCCTTGTTAGGAATACTGCCGTATTTTCATTTTGGAAAACACTGTGAAAACGACAACATCATGGCCGCTCGGTTGCTACTTTTTCATTGATGTGAGGTGGAATGTGTGATGATTTTAGTTCTGTTCGTGCTGCAACCTCTGTATACCGTATAGTAACCTGCTGCACTATTGGTGTGGGGAGAGAAGTGGTATTGTCCCGGCGAAACCTCAGAGCGGGACAAGAGTGTTCCACGCCGGCCACCGCAGCCCACCCTCGTGATCCTCCTCATCAGCAGCATCTTTTTTGTCGTCGCTTCATGGTCCATAGGCGCAGCCCGCAATGGACACGGACAAATTCAGTTATGTCTACAGCTGCGATCTGGACATAAACGTTCAGCTTAAAATGTGTGTACAAAGTTTTAGCGTTATTCTTTTCACCGTTTTTTTTTCCATAATGATCATGTTTACTTGAGTACATGTCCTCAGACATCTGCAGTCCTTTGTTGACTTTAAATAGCCACTTATTCTAACCAGTGGTTTAGTTAACGACAGAGTGGCAACAGAGACTGAAATGAAAGTACTTTTGTAATATGTGTACTTCATTTTTTATGTTTCAGTAGGACTTTAATCCAAAGTATTACAGTGTTGAAGTTTCATTTTCAGGCCTTATTTTGAGAATGATAACATAACATTTGCAGATGCCAGTTAAACACAAATCAGTTACTCATCGTTCACTGGAAATGCAAGTGATACTGTTACTGTGTGTGATGTGTTGTGTATAGGGAAGTTGCTCTAGCTGTTCACTACCATGACTCCCTGTGCTCACATGGAGCTGGGAAGCAGTAAAGCCACCAGTGGATGTTTCCCAGCTGAAGCTCCCTGTTTAAAAGACTGTCCACCTGTTAACATTGACTGGCAAAAAGTGCTCTTCTGACCATATTCAGTCCACAATTTAAGCTGGCAGTGTGCAGGGCTCTTCTTGGCATACTTGTGAAGAAACATTTGTCTGTCTGTTTGTGGTAATTATGATTATGTCTCCTGGCAGTGGCAGCTTGGAGGGGAAGCGGGAGCAGAAGAGCTACAAAGCCCTCCTCCAGGATCCCATGCTGCGATTCTCAGGCTTGTACCAAGAGAGCTGCTCTGATCTCTATGTCACCTGTCAGGTATTCGCTGAGGGAAAACCGCTGGCACTGCCTGTCCGCACCTCCTACAAAGCCTTCAGTACACGCTGGAAGTGAGTACAAAGTCAAAGTGCAGTCATTAGGTGCCCAGTCAAAGTTTTTACGTACTGACATTTTTTGTTCTTTTGTCTGTTTCTTGTATGTTGATTTTTGCCATTGGATTGTGTCCTAAGTTTTAGAGTGAAAGGAGAGCGATATCTTCTCTCTCTCTCACTCACCCTTGTGGAAAAAAACTCTGTCCCTGGGTAATGAAACTTTTTCTAAGTGAACCAAATCTAAAGCTTTCTTCTCCAGATTTACCAACACTCCAGCCATCTGCTCAGATACAAAAACAATCCCAGCAGATGAATTCACAACCAGTTCTGTGTTGAGGCTGTGGATGCTGAGAATAGATTCCATCTCAGTTTATGTGCACATGAAACACTGCATTGTATTTTCACCTGCAAACTGTTGTGAACATAATATGAAGCTAAGTTTTGACGATAAATATAAACTTTACCCCAGCCATTGATAAACTGCTCCCATGATGTGCTATGCTGTTTTTTTTACATTCCATATAAATTGTCTTCTACATGCATGCATTATTTACAGAAACAACAAATAAATTTTGAAAAAGTAGTCTGCTCTTCTAAGAAATTACATGAAACTTTTACTGTACTACCAAGATATCTACACCACAACCACGTCAGTGAGCTCAAGCTATCCCTATACTAGTAACTTCTTATGAAACTTGATAATAATGGAAACTAATTTCAGAAGGAGGACAGTTCAAATAAAACTTAGAATAATGTTAGTAATATTTATAGTAATATTAATGGTTTAGATGATTTTTGTGTGATTTTGTGTCAATCCAAGAAAGGGTTATAATAGTATTGATATGGATATGTAATATAATAATGAGTATGCTTAAATTTCCCCAACACATGTATTTTCAGGAATAAACTTGGTTTAAATACCAGGCTGAGGATGTATACTGAAGCCAGTGGTTTGTGTTTTTTGAACCTTTTGTCTGTGTCTCTAACATGATGCCCCTCTTCATAGCTGGAACGAGTGGTTGAGGCTTCCTGTGAAGTACCCAGACTTACCCCAGAGCGCGCAGGTAGCGCTCACAGTCTGGGATGTCTATGGGCCTGGCCGAGCCACACCTGTTGGGGGAACCACTGTAACCCTGTTTGGCAAATACGGGTAAAGAAACAAGTGACATGCTCACAAAAAGTCTCTCAGATGCTCTCTTGTGTAATAACAGCAGTCACAGGCTGTTCAAGCACAACTCTGGCACAGCAGTCAGATCTGAGGCTAGAAAAGCAGCATAATCTTGTTGTACTGCTTGAAGTCTATCAGTTGGTGATCAGTTGTAGTCATAGGGTCTCTGAGGACCAGAAAGCCATGCCAGTAGTGTTACAGTGGCTGTCCCCTTTATCCTCTTTTTCTGTCCCCCTCAGGATGTTTCGACAGGGAATGCATGACTTGAAGGTGTGGCCAGGGGTTGAGGGGGATGGTGGGGAGCCCACCACCACACCAGGCCGAACCAGCAGTAACCTGACAGAGGACCAGATGGGGCGTCTTGCCAAGGTGAGAAGGGTGTTTGAGATGAGGTTTCAGCCTTTTTTAGGGTGATGACAGCACGCTGGCAGTGCTCAATGGCTGAACAGGCAGCTGCAGGTATTATTTTTAGGATATTAGCTGCTTATTTAAGCCCCTAAGTGTAAAGTTCACAAATAAAGCAGTAAAGTGGTCCTGCCTCAGTGATGTGTCTGCTATTACTACAGCACTGACTTGAGTATTAGGTGCTGGGATTAAATTTGGCCTAAACAAGCATCTGTTCCAGGGTCCTGACTTGGAGGTACTCAGTGATGTGAGTACAAGGAGTGGGGGTCAGAAACCAGCCAACTCCCCATCTCCCAGCATGGCAAAGTGTGTGTGCACGCTCATCTGCAGCGCACAGTTTTCTGCAGATCTGAGTGTTTGTTCCTGTGTGCGCAAACTATATATGTAGAAATTAGTTGTGTAAGAATGGATTTGTCCCTTTCCTCTGTTACTTCATGTAGTCTTCAGCTACTTACTGTACATCTTTTGCATATGTGAATAAGTTGAAATAGGGACATTCATACATATTGAGCTGGAAGTGAGAGACGTGTCTGTTTAGCATTGTTTGGTACTAACCAGAGTAAGTGCAGGTTGTGAGCAGGGATTAGGGTTGCTGTGACCCTAAGCTGCATGGCTGGAGAGCTAGGGCTCATTGTTGGCCTCTCTGTGACTCGCTCATACTGGCACCCATCACTTGCACAGCTGCTCTTGTTCTTACACTGTTAAGAACTCATTCCCCACCCCCTTTCCCTGGAACCTATCTAATCGCCTCCTTTGTCAAATCAGCTGACCAAGGCCCACCGTCAGGGTCACATGGTGAAGGTGGACTGGTTAGACCGCCTAACATTCCGGGAGATCGAGATGATCAATGAGGTGAGGCCTGGGGGTCCAAAGGGTCAGAGGGCAGAAGTTAAACATGTGACTGATCTCCCGAGAAATCGTAACAGTTCCTTGCAGAGCTGGGGGATTCATATTATTACAATGTATGGAATATAGTAAATATTCTAACTTGATTTTGACAAGGATTTTTATTAACTCTTAAAGCAACTGTAAATCAAGTTTTTATATATAATTTTCATTTTTTTTCTGTTCAGTTGCTTTTTTCCATTGATTTTATTTATGTTTCATCTTGATGTTGCCTGCTTTGTAAACTGTTTGATACTTGACAGCTGTCAAGTATGTAGAGTGTGTTTATATTTTTGCGTTTCCGTGAGACAGAGGGAGAAGCGCAGCTCCAACTTTATGTACTTGATGGTGGAGTTCCCCCGGGTCAAGACAGGCGAGAAGGAATACAGCATTGTTTATTACGAGAAGGTTAGAAAGACCGTGTGTGTGTGAGAAAGAGTGCTCATGTAAAGCTGTCTTAATCCCCTTCGGGTGTTTGTGGAATGAACAAACATTCTGATTAGTAATAAAACACCCACTGGCAACAGCATGTTTATGTGTCAGGAGTGAAACCTTTAGCAAAGAACTTGCTTTGAGCTCACACTCACTGAACCTTTTTTTTTCCAGGACGTAGACGAAGCCATCCCTCTGCTCACCAGCTCTGATATTGTCAAAGTGCCTGATCCTCAGATGTCAATGGTGAGCGCAGTGCAGGAACCAAATTGTCTAGCCCTTTTAAATGGCATACCATGTAGCTTATTGACCAGAAAACAGTGATTGTAACATCCCTCTTTACCTGCTGTAGGAGAACCTAGTGGAGAGTAAACATCACAAACTGGCTCGTAGTCTGCGCAGTGGTCCTTCGGACCACGACTTGAAACCCAACGCCGCAACACGAGACCAGCTTAACGTGAGCACCGCTCTCGAACGCTTCCTCTGTAGTCAATCTGAGTTTTTCTATGAGTGACCCCCCCCCCCCTCCCCTCTCTGCAGATCATTGTGAGTTACCCTCCAACGAAGCAGCTGAGCTCAGAGGAGCAGGACTTGGTGTGGAAGTTTCGCTATTACTTGACCACTCAAGAGAAGGTGTGTGTGTTTCCTGACTAGTTTAACAAAGTCTTTCCCTGTAGCACCTCGGTTGTGTTAATGTAGTGAAGTTGCTGAAATGCAGTTGTGTGGCTCCTGACATTATGTCCTTCTGTGAAAGCTCTTTACTTTTTTGTCTAGTTCTGTGATTCTGTTAAGAACAGTGTGTTTGTGTTGACTCCACCTGTCCCAGATTTGAAGATTGTGTCTGTGTCCACATGTGAGATCCTGTGTGCTTGTTTGCATTTTCTGAAGTGCAGTCTTTGGGTGTGACTTTATAATATTATCAGACAGTGAAAGAGTTCCTAATAGCCATAGGTGTGTGTCTCTATGTGTTCTTGCTTATACTACATACCAGAAGGTATGCTTATGTTTATTTTACATCCTGTTGATTAGTGCCACCAAGTCTTTACAATGTGTTTTCATTGGGTATGTGTGTACATCTGTGACACCCTGATCTTTCACAGGCCCTGACCAAGTTTCTGAAGTGTGTGAACTGGGCGCTGCCACAGGAGGCCAAGCAAGCCCTGGAGTTGCTGGGAAAGTGGAGGCCTATGGATGTGGAGGACTCCCTAGAGCTGCTTTCCTCCCAATTCACCAACCCCACCGTGAGGCGCTATGCTGTGGCCCGGTTGCAACAAGCCGACGACGAGGTGTGTGTGTGTGTGTGTGTGTGTGTGTGTGTGTGTGTGTGTGTGAGTGAGTAAGAGAGAATACATGTTTCCATATTGTGTTCCCTTTGCGGAGGATCCAGTCTCTTCACCATGCTGTGTTCTCCCAACATGCTTAGGATTTACTGATGTACCTGCTGCAGCTGGTGCAGGCACTGAAATATGAGAACTTCAACGACATTCAGAAAGGTTTGGAACCTGGAACCAAGCGAGACAGCCAAGGAGGTCTGGGGGAGACCACCACACTCGGGGACTCAGACAGGTGAGCTGCAGCCAGTTTTGTAACAGGTAGCACAAGAAGGATCATTGTGCTCGATAGAAATCTGCATGGAAGTGAATAAATTACGTTATTGTGCAAATGATTGTTTAGTAAGCAACATTTGAAACCTACAGGATGGATGCGATAGTCTATAAGGGGAAATTCTACTTTACTGTTGAACGAATAGCCAGGGTTGCTTCTGTACACATTCACTTAGATATGTGGTTAAAACTGTGTAAAAGTCTTAGTAAGAAAATAATTGTGTAATAATGTCATGTATATTGCCCAGCTCCCAAATACTGACAGGTTCCTCAGTGCCCCCCAGTGCTCAGAAAGGGAAAGAAGGCCTAGACAGCGAAAATCTGGAGGTAAGATTGCAGAATCAGTACACAGAGAAGAATGCTGATGGAAAGCATCAGAGGGATAAATGCATACTGACAGCATACTGCTGAAGTCAAATTGTGAAAGCATGTGTGTAAGACAGATGTCTCTTTTGATGTTGGCCAGATCAGCATAACTTTGCCCATATTTGTCTTATAGCAGGATCTCTGCACTTTCCTTATCTCCCGTGCCTGCAAGAACTCCACACTGGCCAATTACCTGTACTGGTATGTCTGCTCAGACACTGTATTTGTGTGTGTAGGAATGTCCTTGACACCAGGTACACATCTACAGGTGTGTGTGAATGCCTTTATTTAACTGCTCATATATTTTTTCTACAGGTATGTAATAGTGGAGTGTGAGGATCAGGACACTCAACAAAGAGACCCCAAGACCCATGATATGTATCTGAATGTTATGAGGAGGTTCAGTCAGGCACTGCTCAAGGTCAGACCTGCAGGAGTTAATAGTGCAGTCACACCGGGTTCTTGCTTGTCGGCCACAGTACTGTCCCCTCTCGCCCCTGGAAGACCATAACTTTGTACATAATCATTACACAGGATTTAGCAAAAAAAAAAAAAATCCTGGATCTGCACAATTGTATTCTTCCTGTACCTCTTTTTTTTACTTCCTCTTTGTCCCTTAGGGTGATAAGAGTGTGCGGGTTATGCGCTCCCTTCTCGCCACACAGCAGACCTTTGTGGACAGGCTGGTGCAGCTGATGAAAGCTGTCCAAAGGGAAAGTGGAAACCGAAAGAAGAAGGTGAGTTATTCGTGTGCAATCATTAGATAAGAATGCAGAGATACATGTACACATACAAATACAGAAGGGGCAGAGAAAGTAGGTAGGTTAGTGACCATCACATAGTTTTAATAAGGAGACTAGAAGTCCATTTGACATTTGGCTAGCTGAGTTTAATCTAGTAACAAAAGTGCCCATTGTATGAACTTTCATGGGTAAGACTGAAGGTTTAACTGATTATGTTCTACAACAAAGCTTCTACTGTAATTCAACTGCCCTAACTGTATTGATTCCCCTGTCTGTCAGACTGAGCGACTGCAGGCATTGCTGGCTGACAACGACAAAGTGAACCTGTCTGAGATTGAGCCAATCCCCCTCCCGCTGGAGCCACAGGTCCGCATCAGGGGCATCATCCCAGAAACGGCCACATTGTTCAAGGTAGCACTCCCTCTTCCATCGCCTCCTCTGCAGCTACCCTGGCCCTTCAGGAGACTCTCCTTCTTTTTACTTATCTTTCCTTTGCATCTGTGCCATTGTCCAGATATCCAGGTCAATGCCTGGAAGGATGTAAAGACAGATTAACAACTACAACTCATTAAACAGTGCAGAAAATAATTGTCTGGATAGATTTATCCTCAGATGTGTAAGTGCAACCAGCTGCTGTGGTATTCAACATGTTGCCTTGAGTAACAGCATTTAACTTGTGTGTCCGTAAAGAGATGTTCTAACAGGTCTTATAACAGAACCTCAGCTTAAACATGGTAAAAATAATTTAGTTAATTTACTTTCTTTTGTAGTGCTTTCATGCTGTTCTATCCAGCAGATTAAATGGCTTACTTTTCCTACAAGGAACAACAGGAAAGTTCTGTGTCTTGAACCAGCAATGTTTTAGGTTAGAAGGACAGGTCCTTCACTACTGTACTACTTGCTGTCTGGTTGTTTTGCATGTGAGCTCAGATAACAGCCAAGAGGGGCTAATGGCACTGCCAGTGTGTGCAGTTGTCTGCTGTGGGTGAGAGATAGTAGTAATGTTGCAAAGAACTATCATCCAGTCACTCGGATGTCTTTCAGAGTGCTCTCATGCCCGCCAAGCTGATCTTCAAGACCGAGGACGGAGGGCAGTACCCTGTCATTTTTAAACACGGAGACGACCTGCGGCAGGACCAGCTCATCCTGCAGATCATCTCACTCATGGACAAGGTGGGTCCTCACACCCATCTATGGTGTTCCAAAAATATCAGAGTCCGAAAACACACTCTGCCTGAGTAACTGAGCACTGTCGCACACATAAGCAAAATGAGGAAATATGCAGTAACTCTTCAAAGTTTGAGTGGCTTTTTCATGATTTGGATAAAAATTTTGATTAGACAATGATTTCTTCTGCTGCAGTTCTCAGAGATGTAGGGTGCTTGCAGGTGTCTTTACTTTCACTGTTCTGTCCATTTCATTCCAAACAGTTATTGTTCAAGTGTACTCTGACTTTTGACTGGAACTGTAAATTTAAAAAAAAAATATTGGGGACATTTAGCTTATCGTAAACTCAGTCTGTATATCCTGATAATGTCCTATGATCTGTAATGTAACCTGAAAGAGAGGTTGTGTCTCGTGCTTTGGTCTGATCTTTTAGAATCGATTGTAGAGTTGTGCACAACTAAGCAGGCTGTCAACAGTATGGTTTTGAGCAGATTTGTCAGTTTTTTTTTTTTTGTTTTTTTTTTTTCATCATTTTTCAGCTGCTGAGGAAGGAGAATCTGGACCTCAAACTGACTCCATATAAAGTTCTGGCAACCAGCACCAAGCATGGTAAGCCCACCCCACAGGTCCCGAGAGACAGAGTAGGAAAAAATGAACCCCATGAATCAAGGATTAGTGGGCATATCCTGCACCTGGCCCTGCTAATGTAGGAAAGTACTTTATTGTTCAAAATATTTTATAGCTTCGTAAGAGTATCAGTTGTATAGAAGTGCTCCCACATGTGACAAAGTTATTTGCAAACCAAATACTCGAATAGACTCTGCTGGAAATTCCCACAAGCTCATTATTAAAAATGAAGCACTATCCACCCCCAGCTAGGTAGCCTTAACTTAACTTTTATCCGGTTCTCCTGGAAAGTACATGTTTTTACACTGTGAGGTGACCGCTGACTTTTAAATGTACTTCTTCAGGATTCATGCAGTTCATCCAGTCAGTGCCTGTGGCTGAGGTTCTGGCCACAGAGGGTAATATCCAGGTAAGTAAATTACTGTCCATCTCCATTTGGCACCCTGCATTACACTGTACTCAAAACAGCACATATCAACAGCCTGTGTGTTCCGTTCTTTGTGTCATTATGTATAAGAACCCATTTTCACCCTTTGTCTCCTTATAGAGCTTCTTCCGGAAACACTCCCCCAGCGACAAGGGGCCCTATGGCATAAGCTCTGAGGTGATGGACACCTATGTCAAGAGCTGTGGTTAGTCTACCTCTGCCCTGATCTCAAAGCTGCACCCCTCACACATTTAAATTAAGTGGATTTCATCTCACTGAAGTCCTGGGTCGGGGCTCTTTCTTGCCCCCAGCCTCACCCGGCACCAATTAACCCTCGTGATTCTGAACTGGCCTTGATCAGTGTTACTTTTACTGTTTTTTCACAGCGGGTTACTGTGTTATCACCTATATCCTGGGAGTTGGTGACAGGCATCTGGATAACCTGCTGCTGACAAAAACAGGTGAGTGAGCTGAACAGCATCCATACTGCTATCATGTCCTATATATGACCATGTACATCAGCATATATCATGTTCAGTATTTTGGCATTTTTAAAATAATTTTTGTATACATACTGAGGCCTCGTGCAGTATGAGCTCTCACAGGACTGCTATGAAAGACTTAAACACCGGTCTTTATATTGCACTGAAAATTTCTATTTGTTTGTCTTGTTTGTCCACTTCACTGGGTCTTAGGGAAGCTTTTCCACATCGATTTTGGATACATTCTGGGTCGAGACCCCAAACCCCTTCCACCACCTATGAAGCTCAGCAAAGAAATGGTGGAGGGGATGGGGGGCATGCAGAGCGAGCAATACCAAGAGTTCCGCAAACAGTGTTACACCGCCTTCCTGCACCTACGCAGGTGAGGATATATGCACACATGAGCACTTGAAGTCAGCTCCATACAAGCATCCACAGAATTATTCCTTATAGCAACCCTTTGTGCCTCCCTCTAGGTATTCCAACCTCATCCTGAACCTTTTCTCTCTAATGGTGGATGCCAACATTCCAGACATTGCGCTGGAGCCAGACAAGACTGTTAAAAAGGTGAGGTTGGAAGCACTCTGGCTCATTGTAAGACCCCGGGTTTAGTGACAGATCTGATGGAGATCTGCAATAATCTAAAACAGAGGGGGGAAAAAACAAATTTTACTGTAAATTGGCTCTTCAAGTTGCAGACAGAACTGTGACTGGAAGTCTGTTCATAATACAATTTTTGTAGCTCCAAAAATACTTTCTCCACTAAGAGCTGGTCAAAAAAAGTAAAATAATATAGCTGTTCCTCCGTTTATTCACATGACGGGGGCTGTAAAAACGTCAGGTAAATCTATAACAACACATGCCTTGTAACAACTTGATCCACAAAATTCATTATTGGTAACTGCTTGTGCAGATCAGTGTCATGGTGGTCCAGAGCCACTCCGGGAAACGTAGACCCTGCGACAGGGTATACCCTGGACAGGAAGCCAGCCAGCTGAAGTTCAGTATTTTATTATTTATTAACTTAAAGAACTGAAGTTGCATTATTTAAGCTTCCGGCCATTTTCAGTAACTCCTAGCTGTCTGTGGACAGGGTCACAGGAGTCTGTTTCAGAATCAGTGAGCGCAAGAATAGAAGGAGATACACAAGTGCATCACAGGATCGAGACACACACACTCACACACTGTGTGCAGTTTATAGTGGCCAGTTCACCTGAAACAACAGACAGGGGTTCTGAACACGAGGCAGTTTCAGTCCTATCCTGTTGTACTGCCTGCTAATGAATATCACCCCGCAACAGAAATTTTAGAAAACTGTGAAGAACGTACGTTTAAAAATAAGTAACTTTAGACTGTTTTGTATTTGAATTTGTAAATGAAACATGCAAAACATAAAGAGCCGAAGTTTATGGGTGGCAGTAAAGGATGAGTTTAAGTTGTGCGATTGCACAGGATACGTTTATAGAGCTGCTGACCCAACAGGAGCTGTTCGGAAAACCATCTGACCACTTCAGGGCTGTCTCACTGAACAATAATATTTTGCATAAACATACCACTGGCATGACCAGTTGCCAGACCTTTTCCACTTTTTAACTGTTCTATTTTTATATCTGTCTGTCTTATATACACTTTCTTGAGCACTCTGAGACAACCAGTGTGAAAGGGCACGGTTTAAAAATATAGATGGTACACAGATAGTGACGTCTTCGTATTCTTCAGTAGTTTCAACAAATTCCACACTGGCATGGATGGAACAGTTTATCGATTAATATTTCTTGAGGGCAACTTAATCACCCTTTCTCCCTCTCCTGTGGGCTATCATCCCTCCCATCCAGGTTCAGGACAAATTCAGATTAGACCTGTCAGATGAGGAGGCCGTGCACTACATGCAGAGCCTTATCGACGAGAGTGTGGGGGCTCTGTTTGCTGCCGTCGTGGAGCAAATACACAAATTTGCGCAGGTAACTCTGTGTGTGTGTGTGTGTGTGTGTGTGTGTGTGAGAGAGAGAGTGGTATTAGGAACTGATGAACACAGAGCCTGTGATTCTTCCTTATCTGGTTGTTTGAACTCCTCTTTCTTTGTTGCTGCTGTAGTACTGGCGTAGGTGAGCTGGCCATTCTGCAAGCTGAAGATCTTTTCAGTTGTTGAACAAGAAGGTCTGCGTCCTCCACCGTGACACTGAGTGGAGCTGCTGAGCAACGCTCGCACACCAGAAAGAGAAGAGCACTGGTAGCCACCGAAGCCACAGATCCAAATATGAAACAGACTCACATGGTTCTGCCACGACTCCGACGATGTTGGCTTTTGTTCTGTTTTGTACATATTTACTACTCTGTACGGATACGTTTACTAACCCTCAATGGCCAAATAAAGAGATCGACCCGTTGTAGTGGCCTGGACTCCTGTGTTTCTGGCTGTGCATTAATGTAGGATTAATGAACAAGTAGTGATCGGCCTTATAAGAGGTGGCCATAGACAACTTACCAATTTGAGGGACTGGCCACAGAACAGTGATCCAATAACTACACGTAACCAGCTGGTTTCACGCAATGTAAATTTTGGGCCCCTAGAGGAGGAAGGAGAGTTTCATAACAATGCAAAAAAGTCAGGCCTGGGGCCCCAGGAAGCCCTTGCTCATGGGGAGAGCTTCAGGCAGCGGTAGCAGCAACGCTTCCTGTGAACATCTGAGAAGCACTTGGTACCGCTTCCTGTGACAATGTGTCAGGTACAACACATCTATAAGGTGACACAGTTATTGGTTTCAACCTCAAAACTGGCATAACACAGGCTTATAGCCACACATGTACAAGCTACATGCTGCAAATTTTATGTAGGAGTTTGGAATTATTGGAGGTTATATGCAGGGCATCGTCTTTTTTTAGCTACTATATTATATATTCTGCCAATTCATGTATTTACTTTAAAAAATCCTGATTTGATATTTGTATTCTAAGCGAGGCTCCTCTAAAAAGTTGGTTTTTCCACGAATCCTTGATGCTTTAAAACAGCTAGATGTCTGATTGCAACTTGCTCACAGGAGTCTTTGGAAATAAGAAAACAGAAAATTTAGTTCCACTTGCTTTTTGCACTTGCTTTGCTCCAAGCCAAATGCAACTGCTTTGTTAAAATATTTAACTGTAAGTCTTTGTAAAATATGATCTGGAGGCATTTTGCCTGAGACCAGTGCATTTGTTTTGGAGCACAGCAGTTATTTATTAAGCTGGTACCCGGCGTGTTTCTCGAGTAACGCCAATACCCACTTAGATATGTAGTTACCACCATTTATCCGAGTTCACGTTAAAATGACAATAGTGAATGTGGTTTTGTTGGAAGACAAATGAACTTTGCAAAACATAGTACATCATCCAAGTAGCATTGCTGATCTTTTCCATACCATTCAGTCACTTTCACCACTGCATGAGAGCCTGAAATACAGTAACAAAACTTTCAGGTTACTGTGTCACACTGGCAAACCCCAAAGTTTAAATGGCTCCACTTGCCCTGGGAAACCACAGTAACTCTAAACGTGTCACGCTGTCATTTTCGTTGACAACTGAGCCGAACGTGTTTGTTACAATTAACCAGGAAATACTGGCTTTACGTCTAAGGACGCTATAATTTCAGAGCCACTTTATTTAGTCCTTTCTTAGCGTTTGGTGCAGGCTGAGCACGACCAGTGTTTACGTGGCTAGTTGAACGCTGGCTCCAAAACCGACCCAAACAATACAGTTGGCCGCTTTAACTGAACTTGATTCCACAGTGTTTACAGCTCATGTCTGGTGTTGTGATCAATGACAAGACAAGGAGCATCGGTCAGGTAATGGTGTGCATCAAAGAGGGATTTGTGGCGGGAGTTTAACTTTTTTAATCTAGTTTAAAGGTAAAATGTTCAAATAAACTTTTATTTATCATCATTTTATCAATGGTTTTTACAGAACCAAACTCACAAATACCTCAGGTGACATCAATATTCAGATTTTGATTGTACAGACAAAGTCGGAAGTGGCCCGAAGCTGACAGACGTTGCAGACGCACATCAATCTGTGAACATCAAGATTACATATGTAATTCTATGAAAGTATCTTTTACTTTCTGAATTTTTAAATTACTTTTATAGTCAACAATGGAAAAAGTCTTACAGAGCAAAGCTTATAGCTTGTCTGATGTTTTTATCAATCCTAACTCGTAAATTAAGAACATCTGTATTATTGTCCCTTTGCTGATTGTAACTTAGTGGTAAAAGCAACTTTGGATCAATGAAAGTTCTGCGTAAAGTGAGGAGTCACTTATGAATTTACACTGAGGGTAAATCTGTACACTGTGTAACTTAGGTCTCGAATCTTGAGTCTGCTTTTATATATTTTCTACTGTCACCTTTAAGTCCAGAAAGGGAATTCTTTACAGAAAGTTAAATGTACTTTTACTTCTCGTAGCCAGGTAACTGTGGAGGGTTTCAACAGCAACTTCCGCTCATGCAGCAGCACAGCTTTTGTAAAGGTCACTGGCCGGCCAGACTTCATCGATCTACACATGCAGTCAAGCTGGGACTAATGCTGGAAACCATTTTATTAGCGACATTAAGTTGAACGTTTTCGGCGAGGGGCGATTCCAAGCCACAAAGTGAGGAAAAGGAATTTGACAATTTTGCTTGGATTGTTCCACTATATTTACTGCAAACATAGCAGACCTAAAAAAAACAGAAAGCAACAGTTTGAGATCAAAGATCTAACTGCTGTCAGTGTTAGCTGAAATTTGCATTATTCTGTCGACAATTGATATATGACTCGGTCTCATGACTCATGCACAAACTCACATCTCACTCTATAAACTTGAAAATGGATGTTTTCGATTTCTTCACTTTGAGCAAACCTTTTTCCCCATAACCCAGCTCATTGTTGCAGTGCCATTTTATTACAGCGATTATTAATTTCTGAGTAAATGAGTAGACATGGATCTGTGGTGTGAGAAGTCATAAGAGCACTGACATATAACTGCTGCGATCACAGGCACAGAGTGGGTGGGGGTGCTGCCAGTGCATCATCTGAGGGTTTGACCATGATGAGTCAACTCCAGAATGAAAGCCTCCTTTGGTTTATCTGAGATACACGAGTGGACAGCTTCATGCACAATATGAGCATGGCATGTCTGAGTCACACATCCAGTCTCCAAAGCACCATAACAGTCTAAAAAGCCCTCCATCCACCCTCAACTTGCCTTCCTGGCCCCAGATGCTATCAACCCCTCAGTCTCCCTTTGCATCCCCATGTGCTGTACAAGTTCAACTCATGCACTTCATCCATCAGTGAGCAAGGCAGGGCTGCTGGCAAATGATGACATGGGGATAATCCATTTTTGATAAGAGTATGGGGTAGATCACTCCAGCAGCACAGGGGAAGTAGGGGTAGATGTCAGGATGAATGTATAAGAGTCTTTGCCCTACCAAGGTGCTCTTACTATTAATAGTCCAGGAAACTGGGCGGCCCAGTTTCCACACACTTCCTCCCCATGCAGAGATTGATTCACAACATCTAACTCCTTGTGCAGAGACACTGTTGTTGTAGCTGACTCTCATCACCAACCCCCGTTTGGTTTGGATTTCAGTCTCTCCAGTCAATGCACAGAGTAAGTTTGTGTTTGCTTTTGACAGCAGTCTGGCTGTTGTTTTCCAGAGAGAAAATGGTTACACGTTTGGGATTCCAGGATCTCAGGGTTCTACAGTTGGGCTACACCTGGTTGCCCAACAAGACCAGAGAGCTGACTCCATTCCTCAAGCATCCCGGCCTCTGCCGTGGCAAACTTCACAGAATCCAGCGGGACATCCCAAGGCCTCAAGGGTGACCTCGCCCTCACTGGGAGCCCACAGTCATGCTCTGTTGGTGGACTTATTTCATAAGATTGCTGTGACTGGGTACCAATGTGCTCAAGCAGCCAGTGCACCGGGTTTGCTTCGTAACCTGGGCCGGTTAGGTCTGTCGTCCCTCTACTAGCCAGGTCTGTTTGTCCAGAGTCTGAGTCCAGAAGGAAGGGGTTGCTGTGGTAGCAATTCTCCAGGCTGTGCTGCTCAGTGTAGACCTCAGGAGCAATGGAAGCAGAGCTGGACAATGACAGGGACAAGATGGAAAGGTGATCTCCCTCGTAGTCCTCCTGCACGACCCACTGCTCCCTGGCCCCCTCATCCTGCAGGGACTCCTATGAGAGAACCCACAGTACAGTAAAAAACACAAAACTCGGTGCTACCTGCTGAGCTACCACTTCCATTAGTGGAACAGTAATATACAGCTCTGTCTACAATACCCTGCTATAACTCGCTTTGTTTAATTTTAAAAACATTCTCTACAGTAGTACCCGGCTTAGGCTGCTCCGTTTACTTTGGTTTCTTCAGAGCACATGCGTATAATGCACTTGCCACTACATGTTTCCTTTGTTATTAGAACTATCATCCTCAATCTCCTCCATCTCTGTAACGGTAGGGAATTCCCCCCACCACCACCCCCCACACACACACACACACACCGCCCGCAGCCCACAGTTCCGGGGCTCCAGCGTGTCTGCTGCACACGGCGTGAGATGTCCATTCTTGGCACAGGCTCTCTCCACTGCTGCTACATGCACGTGCTCTCACACACGTTCCGCTGCTGCCCGCAACCAGGAGCACAATCCAGCACCTTCCTTTCTCCCAGGCGAACCTCATTTTATTATAATCTGTACGTTTTCCTTTTATTTTTAACCATTACAGTGGTTTTCCTACCCGCTTTCATAACTGTGCTCCAAAAGAGCACAACGCTTAAGTGACATTTAGGAAAAGAGAAACAATTTCATTTGAAAAGGCAGAGGTGCTCGTGTCTGTTAATAAAAACAAGCCCCTCGGGCTAAAAAAAGATGATGCACTTCCGGAAAAAAGTAACTGTTACGTAGCGTTGTTCCTTTATTGTTCAACTGTTTTACCCCTTTTTTAGTTTTCATTATTTCAGCTGTCAGTTTTTTCCATCAAAAAAAGTGAAAAACATGTTATGTAGTTTTTTTAAGGCTACAGTCTGGAAAACCATTTTCTATTTGTGGATCAGGCAGGCAACAATGGTTCAGGAGATGTTACATTTCTTTAGAGTTGTCATCATCCAGGCAAAGCTAGTCCCTTTTGCGCAGTGCTTTATAACCGTGTGTATCGGCATCGGCTCATAGATGCATAGAGATGATGGGTTATTAGCACATAATTCTCCTACTGTGCATCTCTAGCTAAAATGACCCCGTTTAACACCATTTCTGTTAACACTCCACATATCTTCAGGGCTACCTAAGGTATTACTGGATTACGGGACTTTATGCATCCATAATTTCATAAATACGGGATTTTGTGTTTTCTTTCCACATCTTATGAAACTAAGGCCATTCAAACTGGCTCTAACAGACTGTACTGAGGTCACACGATACAAATGAACTGAGCTCGTAATATTTTTATCGTTTACATTCAATGCATTTGATTTCCTCCAGACCACAAAAAACTAAAGTGTCCAAAGGTGAATTAGATGGTTATTAAAAAATGCCACTTCTGGTATCTGCTCTACAGACGTGTGTGTGTGTGTGTGTGTGTTGCTAGAACTTGCCAGAGTCCAGGGGAGGCGGTGGTGTTTGGGCGGCACTCTTTGTCGGTACAGGATAACTGCGATGATGACCAGGAGTGAGCAACACACTCCCATCACTATCATCAGGGGCTTCAGCACTGCAAGGCAACACGTGCATACAGGTTATACAGGGCAAAGAAATAAAGAGGAGATCTGCTTTACACCCAAACAACCCAAAATAAATCTCACTGTGTGGGATATTCCCCCATGGTGCAGTTTTTAGGGTTAAATAATCCTTACAAAGACTTTTTCCTTACACGTCACCAAAGGGTTTGGAAAATATGTAAAGACACCTGCAGACAAACACAGTTACAGAAATGCATAGATATGTGAATATATGTATGAGTATACAATACATATATATGACTAGTTTTTCCTGATGCAAATGGAAATGCAAAAAATGTGAAGATTTTTTCAGTTCTGAGAAGAGAATAAAATTGTTAGTATTTTTTGACCGCCCTTTTTGATCGTCGGTGCTGTTTATGCAGTGCGGGTTCGTGAGTTTCTCTTTTGGCAGACAGACCCGGCATAACCCCTCGAACACAGCTGGCTGCCCTGTGTCTGGCCCTTCCATTTTCCTTGGTTTAGAGGGACAGGAGACCAGGGACCACAGTGCAACCCACCGAGCCACTCCAAAGGCATGTAGAGGCAGTACACGGACGAGGGGCTGCTAGACGTGAAGTTGGCCATGGCGCAGTACTCTTCTCCTGCTTCCAGCTTCTCAAAGCTACAGTTCAGCGTCTCATTGGTAGCCCGCAGTGTGCGAATCTGGGAAAGACACAAATAAGAGGGCTCATATCAGAAGCTGGGGGAGACAAACCCACCCAAACACACAGAAGCAATTCCTCCTCTTGTGAATTCTGGCATTGAGGGTTGCTTGTTGACCCCAAGGCTCTACCCATAACCCAGCAGATGGACTTCCATCTTTGAACGTATTCCTTATCAAGCATTTTCGTTATATAACACACAACTTTAACCTTCTATCCATTTATACATCCCGATTCCTGCTTCCTGCCGATTCCTGGGGTCAACAATAAGATGTTTATTGCTAATTTAAACAACGTATTTCCTGCGCACTTTGTAACGGCACAAGAAGAGACTGAAGCAAAGGCAGAGTGGAAACCTGGCACTTGGAGGGCTGCTTCCTGTTGTACACCATGATGGTGGTCAAAGGCTGAAGCACCGCAGAAACAGGGCAGCTGGTCTGCTGAGGGCAGAGCCTCCTGTTGCGGGACTCGGGGAACTGGACCTTCACCGTCAGCACGCTGTGGTTCAGAGAAACACTGACGGAAGGGGGGCTGAAGACCACTGCGAATGGACAGAACAGATGGACAACAGTTACGCAGAGCCATAGAAAGTCCTGGCAAAGAACCGTGCGGACAGACATACATAAACAAGGCATGCAAATTTAGTACTGCAAGTATTGTATTTATTATTTGTTGACTGCGTTGGAAAACCGCCTGTGTGGTCAGTCACAGATGCAGTTAAGAAACTTGCTTTTATATAATTATGCTTTTTTTAGGAGCAAGTTAAAACTATGAAAATATTAGAAAAATATGTCTATGGTGGGTGAGCTGGTGAGCAGCAGGGTGAGGGACAGAACCCCATCGCCCAGCCCTGCCTCCAGCCTGAATCAGGACCAGCTGAGCTGAATAGACCCCACTGTTTAAACTAGCTGGTTTGAGGACTCAGAGCTCCTTCTTGGAGAAACACGGCTGTTTTGTGTTGGCCTTTTTTTTTTTGTTGTTATTACAGTCATTCTGGCTGGAAACCCGCTATCTGGTGCCTCTAATCCTGCCTCTGTGACCACCTCCTCCCCACAACTGGCTACAAGTGTCACAGAAACAAACAGACTCAGAAAACTCATACAGAAAGGTCGGGGGAGGGGGGAGGAATTGAGACACAAATCAAGCAAATGACAAAGAATGATTTATTTATTCAAGGCCTTAAACAGCTGTATAGTACAGTGTTGAAAGAGTCGTGTTTTTACATTCCAAAGAGAGACAGCATGTTTTTTTTTTTTTTTAAACCATGTAAACATTCTTCTTGATATTCATCTATTTAACCTGTTACTAGAAGATAAATCGGATTTTAGGATATTGTAATCACTGTTTGTTTTGACCAGTCTGAGCCTCCAAATGCCATTCAGCAAGTGTTCTGGCTGTAGGTGTGAGGTCTTTGAGATGAAGATTGAGGCCAGGACAGAAATGCTGCACTTACTGTCAGAGTCCAGGTCGACTTTGAGAACTTTGCTCCAGCAGAGACTTCTGGGCGTCACCTCTATCCCCAGTTGGACCATATTATACAAGGCTAGATGCTGAAATGCTTCCGAGAGGTTGCAGTTCCGAGAGGTCACGCGAACACACCCCGTCTTGCTCGACCAGTTGTGCTCACTGGCGGACAAACGAAAGGGGCAGAGTGAGCGCAGGAGATCAAGGGAACCACATGTGGCACAAACACACGGCATCCTTCAGAGTTTCATCCAAACATAGGATCTGAGCAGGGGAACACAGCGGGGTTTTGCTCGTCCGTCGTAAGATTTACGTCATAATCTTCTGATTAAGTTGAAACAACATATGTCAGCATCTTCTCACTTTGGGTTTGCTTTATCACTCATACAAGAAGCTTAATAGAGATGTTCTGTCATTTTGCTGGGTAAATTATGTAAGAGACGTAGCTATAGCTACCAGTTGTGTTGGTGCAAAAACAAGTGAGTGCAAAAGCTGAGCCAAAAGTGAACGTTTCAGCCAGACTATAATCTTAAAAATTCAAGTAAGTCCAGTAAAGAAAGGCTTAGGAAGAAGAGGTTCTGTATCCTGCAAAAAGAAAGTTTATATATTAGAAAATGTATGTGAAAATTCCTAAAAAAAAAAAATCCACTGTAAAACATTTCCGTAAATTCCGTTACTTTCTCACTGAACACATGCATATGGAATCCAGCAATATATGGGAGCAAACATAACCCTGATCCCACCAGATTTCCCCACATAGCACAACGTAGTTGAAGGCTGAGCTCAAAGTTCCATCTGTGAAAAGCTGTGTGTCCCACAATGAGAAACACTACTGAAAATGATTTGACTGTGTCTTCTAAGACAAAACAGTGACAACATTCTACCCAACGCAGAAACACCGGAAAGATAAGATCCAGTCACTGGTGATGCTTCTGCATGATTAAATCTTTCTGTGGTTTTCTGCTAGACCACCAACCCTTCCCTCTGCTGCACTGTCTTCCATTCCTCACCCATTAGCTGCAAAATTACATTATAAAAGCAACGTTTGGCAGCAGTAAAAAGAAACTGCGCATAAGAAACCCAAGGTGACCATTATATTAAATAAATATATAAAAAATATATCTATCCATCAACCATTACAACTAGACTGCTGAGGAAAATTTTGAACAAATTCACCATTCTGTCAATTAATTTTTTGTCTATATATATATATATATTTTTTTTTTGGACCATGATTTTCACAGCTCATCACATGTAATAATTCTGAAAAAGGTCTGAGGACTGTTCATGTTCAACAACTTTTCAAGATGGCTGCAGAGGTTCCAGTGATATTTTTTGTTTAAATCAGTAGTGAACATTATCAGAGCTTAATGCAAAGAAAAGGTTTGAATACGCAAAGTGATACAGTCCAGGAGAAGTTACTTCTAAGACACAGTTATGGACTGCAAAAATACGCAGCTGAGGTTTTCTGTGTTGTCCGTCACTTGCACACCTTCCCAAAATTTACTGAGCACCTGTACACTTACAGACACACATCGCTCAGCATATATAAAGACAACAATTGTTTTCTGCCACTGCTTGTGCTACAGTTTGACTAGCTGTCACACTTTTTGACAGATCCTGCATCACTGCCTTGTAACAGCTGGCAGAAAAAGTGCATCTACAAAGTTTCAGGTCAGTTGGACTTAACTTCTTTTCAAAGCTGACATTTCTCGGAATAGCAGTTTTCTATAACACCTGTTTTTTTCCATAAAACAAGCCAACCAACTATTCTTGATAGTCTCCAAACAAAAAAGACTGCAAAAACTTTAAAGCCGTCAAATTGTCAAAAAAATTTTACTTTTAACCCCATAGGGAATCTTTAAAATGGACCCTCCTCCCACAGTTTATCTAGCGTTTAGTCCATAGTTGGGTTCACTTCAAATCGTCTATCAACCAGAATCAGGGTTCAAGTATTAAATTGACTGCACATAAAAAGGGGGGAAAAAACTGGTTTCCAAAGGAACATGAGAGCTGACGGCGCTGCACTAGTCCTGCTGGGCCCCATCTGTAATGTTCTCGCTCCCATGATGATGTAAAGCGTAACCCAGTAGACCGGCGGCGTCATTTGTCTGTGCTGCTCCACCTTGTTCCGTTATTTCAACTTACTCACTTCAGTTCACGGTGACTCGATGCACGTTGGCAAACTGGGATGACAGCTGCCTGTGAGGTGGAGTGTTACACACCAACATTCAAACGTTTCACTTTGACAGAGCAAGCGGCGCGTTCCCAAAGCGTCGAGCAAATCTGAGCAGTTCAGTGTGGAAAAAGAAGAGAGCGGGACCTCGCAGTTCACAGAAACAAAAGAAACGGGACGTTTGATTCTCGGCATAACCTTCCATCAGCTGTGAACGTTTCCCTTGAACTTCAGGTGATCCTCTTGATGAAGCAGCCGTTGTTATACAAATTTTACCCATTTTTTTTCAGCCCCATAATTTATGACCACATAGCAACTTTCCTCCTCTGATTTATCAGGAAGGACCATTTTGTTAAATTTTTGCCATTGTGCTGTTAGACACTCTTGATCCTGGTACATATGTGGAAAGTGTACACATCCCTGGTGTCCACCTCTGCAGAAAGCGTCCCGTTCCTGTTACATCGCTTACGTTCTCACCGCCACCACGCATCGCTTCCACTGCCTCAAATGCACGAGAAGTAACTCCACGCTTTTTGTTGCCATTTCAGCTTGTGTGCCTGGAGTAAAGTAGTATATTAATGACCATGTTTTCATTTGTAGGTCAGCTGTAGTTGTGCTTATTGTCATGGTTGTATCACACTGGTTAGAGGTCCATATGTAGCAGATACCAGGCTTACAGAGCCACTGGATTACAGCTGGGAGAAACTCAAGATCAAAATGCAGCACCTGGATGAATCTCATGCAAACTTGACTGACAGGGTCAGGCCCAGCTTTGAAAGCTCAGCCATGGAGCTGCAACACAGCCCTGCTATCATAACCACCATCACCCCAGCTAAATGAACAGAGAGAGCGAACACAATATATGGCCTACTGAACTAATGACCCCTATTCCAAACAAATAAATCCTATTAATTATTTTTAATGTGGTGAAGCCAAATCGGGACACAATTTGGCGTTACCAGCCTGACAACCATCTTCTGCATAGTTTTTATCTTTTTACCAGCAGAGCTAGTGCAGCTAGAGCAACCCCCCTCAATCCCCCTGGAAAAAATATCAAACCCATCTCAGCAGCCCGATACACTGGCCCATACTTTTCCTTCATTTTACTCAACAGTATTTAACTTACTTAAATAACCAGTACCATCAAAACACTTCATAAGTGTCAAAACAGCTACATCAGTGGAACAGAATGAATGTACAGCAGCAGCTCGGTTTAACAGCCTTCCCACACAGCATCATAGTCTTTACAAACAAATAAAAAAAATAATTAGTTAATTAAAATAAAGGGGGGAAAAAACATTTCCAGGATGTCCTGAGGCCAGATTACGCTGGACTTTATAAACTGAGAAAAGAGTAGTTTTAAGTACTGTTCTGTTTGTCCTGGAGTTTCCCCACATACTGAAGCACACAAGGAAAACTATGGGAAGATGCAGTCCAAACTCACCCCTGAGTTTTAGTGCGGACGGTGAAGCTTGTGTTGGGAGGCAGAGTGGGACAGTCCCACCACAGGTTGACACCAAAGTCCCTGGACTCCAGCTTCATGTTGCACAGGGAGCAGCCAAAGCCTGGACCACACAAACAGCACAGTGAGCCGAGCCAAACAGCACCGCACCTCTGGTCTGAACCCAAACTGCACATCTGCCACAGCTGCTCCAAGTCAGTCACCCATTTTTTCCAGATGGCCAATGACAATGATGCCACCTGCATCTACCAGTATTCAGCATCTACATGTATAGTTGCCATGGTGATACCACTACACACCTAGTGCAATATGTCAATAGCAGAAATACTGACTTCCATCCTTCCCAAATCTATTAACTTTTACTGAAGTCGCTGTTTTAATGTGTCGTTTCAACCGGGAGTCCAGTTAAAATTTGTAGCGTATTTAAAGTTGTCGAACTATACAATAGTAAAAAAAAAAAAAAAAAAAAAAAGTTAAATCTGTAACACCAAAACCTCATTTTATTCCCAACGGTCTCAACTTGATTAATTTTGAGCAGAAAAATGAAGAAAATACACTGCAACTAAGAAAAAGATGTAGCTTTTATTGGACCAAAAAAACGTGTATTTTAATGACTTATCTGCTTTCTGACCGTGACAGGAAAAGCACCTGCCCTGAGGGTCCCACCTGTGGGGAACAGAGTGATGCTCACTGCCAGGACCAGACATTGGAGGAGTGCGCCCGTTCCTCTCAGGACTTCCATAACAGTCTCACCTCTCGACCTGTTGGGGCACCAAAGTCCAGCAACAATAAAACATTACTTTCAGTCAACAACCTTTGCCCAGAGAAATTAAAAACTACATACATGACTCAGCTTCTACAACAAAGCAGGCAAACACCTTAACAGCAGTCAGACCTGCTCTCACTTACCTGCAAAAAGCAGCGAAAGACGCAGAGAGTGATGTCAACCTGTGAAAAGGAACGGTGGTTCACCGGGCAAGGAGAGCAGAGTGAAGAACAGTGTAGGTACGGCTGAAAGAGCAACAAAGAGAGGAGCTACAGAACACAGGAAGGGAAGGCAAGAAGTCACAGGCCGAGCGCAGCAAGACAAGTAACGCGGGGTCAAAAGGCGAGGAGCTGCCGGAGTTGAGCCAGTCCTACGCTTCAGGTTGGCCGCCGCCACAATCTGCACACAGCCCTCGGCTCCACGGTTTTGTGAGCACCTGGAGAAAAGTGTGTCAGAGCCGCGCTGCTCTCAAGAAGCGGGAAATGCGACATAGCGCCCTCTGCTGGTCAGGCAAATCTAACACCCCGCCTTGGAAAGCATCACGACCTTCAATTGAATGTATTTAAATTAAGTCACAAACAACCAGACTGTTTACATTCATTGTTTTTATTTAGCATTTTTCCTTAAATTATACAAATCTCATTTTGTTTAAAGCTTGCAATTCAATTCGAATAGGAGTAATAGTAGTAACAGCAACAACAATAACAACAATAATAATAATAATAATAATAATAATAATAATAATAATAATAATAATAATAATACATGAAGTGCTTGCAGGAGGACAACAGGCCTTGGGAGAGCACTGAGCTTCCACAGTGAAGTGCAAAAATGACAGAGACACAGACAGCAGTGGTTTGCCTTTACTTAGTTGCCACAAAATCATGTCATTGGCTTAAAGATGGGTAGTTCAGCAGCCCTCATCCAGATCTACAATCCATCCACATGCGGGGAGGTCCAGGGGGAAGGTGGTCCAGACATGAGCGTGGAGATTAAAGGGCACAATCCAGTCACATGAGAGAGGTCATCGAGAGACCAGTCTTTAGAGAAAGGACAGAGAAGAGCTTATACAGGTGCTGCTTCACGGCCGTCGTGACACCATGGTCACCAGCGAAATAAGCAGCAAGTGAACATGTCCGCTGTCTGGATGCGAATCCCTCATCTTCTCATTCATGCAATACTTATCAAACATGGCGCTGCTCTGCAAAAAATATTCAGCTCTGGAAAAACAACCCTAACAGCTGCCAACGACTGCAAAAGGGCAGAGTTGGAGTTCATGCATTACTATATACAGGTGTTACTGAAATTTATTATAGCCATAATTTGTTTCCCCCGTGAAAAAGTGTGGCTCAGCAGTTAAAGGGCCACAAATGAATGTATTCGATAGGAGCCGCAACTCACAATGAAGACACTTCAGAATGGCCACATGTGGACCTCCCAGGCCCCACACGTAGTAAATACACAGTGAGCAGACAGATGTGGCGAAGAGGGTGAGCTGCGTTGCCATGGTACCGGAAACCAAGCAAAGTAGTAGAAATGCTGTACAGTAGTCCACACAAGATAAAAACTCTAGTAACAAAATATACATTTTTTCCCCATTGCCTTGTACATGCTGACCAACATACAATAGGTCTTTACCATTTATTAGTTAAGCTGAAGCCCTTATTTAGGGGGATTTACATAAAATTTTCTACACGATTTTTTATAGCTTTATCCATTTCGCTGCTGGATATGTACTGAAGCAGTTCATGTAAAATACCTCTCTCAAGGGTACAACGGCAATTCGTTCTCAACACCTCTGGCTGCCATCGTCCAGTTGCCCGTCAGTTCCTCGGCAATAACTACTCCAATGCTGGCCCAAAATGTAGAGCATAACCCCCCCACCCCCCCATCAAGAACCCTCCCTTCCCCAGCAGTTTTCAGTATGCCAGAAACCCTTTCAGTGATGATTCTCCCCACAAACACCCAGAAGTCCGAGAAGGAACCACCTGTGCACCAAGACGCACTTCATAAAAACCACACAGGTACTGTACACATATATGTGCATGAACACACACACACACACACACACACACACACACACACACACACACACAGTAATCTAAGGTTCTTGAATATAAATCTGAAGAAAGAAGCACCCGTTTCATCTCAAAGTCTGGAAGGGGGGGGGTTAAATTTCACTGTACTCAGAAGAGTATGTGCCAAAAGTGACATTATTATTCTAACTAAATCAAAAATAAACTAACCGATCAGTTGAGTACAGGTCACCATATCCTGAGCAAGCACTATTCCAGCTGTGCTACACACTCCTCCTTCTCACACCTGAACTCAGACACGGAGCTGCTGGATGGAGGGTGGCGGAGAAGAGAACTGAATCTTATCGTCATCCTCTTCTTCGCTAACCAGGCCATTGTGAAACTGCACTTCCACACAAATTTAACACACAAGTGGCCCCCTTACCCTCCAGCACACACCGTAACTCACAAACATGGCCAAAGTGCCCATCTGCTCCACCGAAAAAGCATCGCCCAACCAACCATATCAGCGATGACACAATTAGCAGTAACTGTCTTTATGAAAATACAATTGTCTGTCTGCAGCCAGTCTGAAAGCAGGGCTTTCCAGCACAGTCCAGTAGATGGCGCCAGTCTATGTCTGCGCCTCAGGGAGGGCCAGCCCAGGCTCACCAGGCCCTGCGGAGGGGCCTAGGCTCCTGGTGCTGCGAACAAGGAGCCCCCGTGTTGCATCTCCGTTCAGGTTCTTGTAGGGGTGGTGGGCACTGCGGCCGTGTGGGGCAGCACGCAGACACACTGAGGGGAAACTGAGCCCTGCAATGCAGCAGCCAGGACAAGAAATTACTTCTTCCTGTTCCAAGGTGCCATTACTGGAGCCTGGCAGTAAAAAGGGAGTGGCGCCCCCACCGGGGCTGTGGTACCCATTGCCTCCCCAGCTGAGTGGTCCGCTTACCACCACAGTGCTGTTGTTGTTCTCCAGGTGTGGCAGCGGAGACAGTGACGGGGGCCCATTGGATATGGCAGACCCCCAGCCGTTGAGTACAGACGCAGGGGGTATCAAAGGCCTCACAATGCCAGGAACGCCACCATCTACTGCATCAGGGGAGCTGGTACAATCCATGGGCTCTGCAGGACACACGTTCTCCAGCTCTCCATCCTCTTCCAGCTGCTCCAAGGACACCGTGTCAAGGTCTAAGGGGAGACCAGAGTCATTCTCCACGTGCTCCAAGTACTTGCCCTCCGCTTCCTCTTCCTCATCCTCCTCCTCTTCCTGACTGTCTTGCAATACGCTCATGGCCTCCAGACCATCCTCTCTGCCCAGAGAGCTAGCCAGCAGCAAGCGGCCCCTGAGCTCAGGGGTACAGGGCAAGGACTGGCAGCGGCGGTGTGACCCCCGCAGGGGCTCGTTCTCAGAGGGCGATGCACAGGTATCGTGAGGCGGAGGCAGGGTAAAGGTCAGTGAGATCACAGACTTGCTGGGTGTGTCAAAGAGCTTGATTTTGCCACCGTTCAGGTCTTGCCGCAGAGAGAAGGGGTTGACCCTCGCGGGAGTGCCGAGAAGAGGGGGCGTCACAGGAGGCAGCATGTCTGACTTGCTCCGGGACAAACGCTGATCTCCTGACCCACAGAAGGACTGCCTCCGACCGGAGCTGCTGCCCGGCACTGCGGGTTCTGCAGGAGAACAGAAGGGAAATAAACGCGCTGCTCCAACCTCAGTGGCGCGTCATGGTACCCTTTGCAACCACGACAGGCCTACAGTAGCAAGCGACAAGAAGCACAAAGAATTGCACCTGCCCACCTTCAGCAGCACAAACAGCACTTGCTCATCTTGCTGGCTGGTGACTGACGTCACCTCCACTCACCCTGACAAACGGGTATCCCCCCCTCGTCCTCTCGCTGCTGTTCCAGCTGTGTCACAAGTTGTGTGAACGAGGGCCTCTGGGCCGCACGCATCTAGAAGTGTCAGTAAATTAAGGATTCTGTTATTTTATTGTCAGTTTTATTAACAGCACTGGGCCACAGCTGAATACACAGCATTGCACCTTATTCAGAGCATACAAGCAGAAACGGCAGAGAGAAATGCAGTTTGTCCACAAACAGAGCAAAATGTTAGCATCTCGCTGTCTAGTACGTTCCAGAAAGATGTCCACATATTTCAGAATGTTTTGGGCGTCCTGAATTATACATCCCCCCCCCAATTTTAACATGCATATTGATCGAGGGGTCCCTGCATTCCTGGTGAAGATTCTGCCAGCTTTTGTGCTAATCGATACATTCATATTGGGTTTCTTGTTGAGACATGAAGGGATTCTAGGTTTGACTTACATTGCAGCAGGAAACAGCCATGTCCAGGAAGCAAGGTGGACAGTCACCGACCATGTTCCGAAAGGCCTCCACGTCCAAGCCGAAGTCCTGCAGGGGGTGCCCGGATTTAGCGAAGATGACACACAACATGCACTGCCTTGTGTTTTTTGTTCAGACGTGCAGCCCAATTGGCCCCCCTCTGCAGATGGACTGTTACAACAGCACAGCCCAGTGATCCACCCTTAGAGTCGTCACAATGTGGATTTTATAATTGGCCTTAATATTTATGAACACAACTACCATACTAAACATGTCCCATTTAAGTTTTTCGTGCATTTTACTGTACATCATTATGAAGAAAAATAGACATTTAAACAGCAAGGAACATTAGTACAAGAGAGGGCACCTCGTCTCATTTGCATATGTATTACACACAGTGACCAGGTACCACCCCTTCAGCCAGAGAGCAGGTTATGGCAATAAACCCATTGAAATGCTGAACTGATCCTCAAAACACTTCAACAGTGTCAGCATGGATCAGCATGATGCCACTGCGGTGAAGCTTGGGTCACCTGTTGGTAGAGACACTGATGGCACGGAGGGTGGAAGAGACGGCTCTGGGTCCTGACTCAAAGCGCACCACAAGCGGCACAGAAATGGCTGCAATACTAGAGTTGCCGTTAGGTGGCACAAGCTGCATAGAGCTGCTGCAGCAGTAAAAACACTCAGTGATGTGTTTCAGGGAGCACAGCAACAATGGGGGATGCAGCTCATAACATGGAGCCCGAAAGCTGCAGGGACAGCGTCATGGAAAACAGCACCTGTGCAAAATAAAGGCTCCTAATCTCTCTCACACACACACACACACACACACACACAACCATCAGGGCCAAAAGCAAACATGGACTGGGACCCTTGGGGTTCTCAGGGGGTACAGCCTCTGTGTTTGTTTATATTCAGTTACTCTTCGCAGACCCCATCCCTGGGTTATGCAGTTACTAAAACTAGTACTAAAAAATAGCAGTCTCTCCCCCAGGGGGGCTGCGTTCCCTCTGCTCCACAACAGAATACGACAGGCTGAATACAGTGCCGTTCTCACACTTGTGCCTCTGCCAGTGCCGATGGCCAAGTTACAGGAGGGCTGCAGGTCACAGGGTGACCGAGCCACGCATGTTCAGCCGTGTCTCTCACTCTGGACCCCCAGTACCGTCCCAAGAGACAGCTGCTGGTGTAGGAGTCTGTTGCTGTATTCGCTGGCCTTCTCCCTGCAGGGGATTGATGATCCCATTGTCGTCCCACCCCAGCTTTGTGCCGCCTATTCTTGCCCTACTTAAGAGCAGGAAGCCAACAAGGACACAAAAAGGCCTGTGTCCTCCACACACCTCTGGCAGCTGCAAAACATCGTTTCAACTTGCAGTTTCTTACTTTTATTTATAATAAGTCAACCTGAAGTAAAGAGCACATACTCACATGGCACTGAACAATGTTTGCACAAAGAATCATCAGACCAGCCAGATTCCATGCCAAGCGGCTTCAAGCGCCCCGAGGCAACTTCTGCAAATTGTTTAAACTCTCATACAAGAGCAATAGCTCTCAACTCAGACAAGAAGCTGTTAGCAGGTCCTTATATAACAAGACATTAACCGACACAGTAACAGCTACACCTCAGTAGGTGTGGTTTGCAAACAAAGTATAGAATCACAGTCACAGAATTACTGAGACCCTCTAATATTACAGCAGCTGGAGTGAAGAAAAGTCACAGCAAAGGGTAGCTGCGACCGTGTTAAAGTGGCACGTACCTCAGTGCGTGGCAGGTAATCCGGGTCCGCCTGTATGCGCGCGATGGTCTCGCACAGGATGATCCCATACGCAAAGACATCCACCTGGTCAGAGGGGAAGTACTCTTAGGGATCGATAGCAGAACCTGGTGCATTCACTCGCTAAACCTGAGTGAAGGACAACTCGTGATCCAACACGACCGCATTCATCCAAACACCTTGGTCTCTGCGGCAGCAAGCATGCATACGATAAACTACCCATAACCAAGAGACCAGATAATATTCCTATAATTGCAAATCCAGCAGCCAAGGCCTTATCACCACCATGTCCTGGTTCTATGCTTCCTCCTCTCCACCCCTGAGATGCCACTGCTGCCACTCTGGTTGCTGTACCTTCTCATCATACAGTTCACCCCTGAGTACTTCTGGGGCCATCCAGTAGGGGGAACCCACGACCGCCAGGGGCTGCTTCTCCACGCCGTCACTGGAAGACCAAAAACACACACACACACAAAAAATCAGCAAGCATGACTGCGCTGTGTATCCGCACACACAGCCCATCGATGTTCCTTTACATGTGTGCATAATGTGTTGCTTTTGTAAGCTGCTTGTGAATATTTTCAAAACAAGGGAAATGAGAAGGAGAAGGCAGCAAACTTGGTGCTACAGTGCTGCGCGCGCACGCACACACACACACACACACACACACACACACACACACACACACACACACACACACACACACACACACACACACACACACACACACACACACAGAGAGGGATCGGGGGCAGGGAGTACAGAGCCTGCAATAGTTTGCCCTTATTTGGAGAGTTTCCCTTAAGGCCCTTTGCCCCCCCCCCCACTCTGCACAAACTATATATATTCTTAGATAAGTGCATGCCCAAAGTTTCACAAACACGTTTTGCACCAAAATGGAGGGGGGGAGCTTTCTATTCTCCACACTATTACACAACACATTTGTACACAGTTCTCTTTTCCATCTACACAACACACATTTTCTTACCCAAACACATGCAAAAAACAAAATTTCCACATCTTTTGCCCCACCTTCCACTGACACACAAACAAATCCTGACCAGGGTGTATAGACACTACTGCAGTATTCATTCACACCACAATTGTACCACTGGTACCACAGTGCCCTGGTAATGGCAGTTAGGGGTTGTGTCCCTAAAGCACACAGGCGCAGTGCTGGACTTCACTCCAGGTGCACAGAAAAGTGCAGGAAAGTTCACTGTGGCAGGAATGCAGTCCTCTCCATTTCTCACATTTGTTAAGAGACCTGGTGGCCTTTGGTGTAAATGAGCCCTTCTGGGGCCTGGGCTGTGAAGTAACCCCCACATGCGGTTTGCGTCAGTGCGCTGTGAAGGACTATACCAGAGTAATGAGGCACAAGAGATGCAAGTCCTTTTTGTACACCCTGAGCTAGACAAAACACCTGACCGCACTTTTGCTCACCTGTAGTCGGGGATTTTCTCTGCAAGGCCGAAGTCGCCCACTACAGCATTCAGGATGCCATTTTCCCGCCGCACCAGGCAGTTCTGCATGAGAGCAGCAACTGAGAACCAAGACAAGCAGCAGCTTGTTCTGCGTGTGTGTATGTGTCACCAACTAAGATGTGCATGAGAGTGTGAAGGGTGCAGCACCTTGGATGTTAAGTCCCTGTGGAAGATGCCCTTGCCATGCAGGTATTGGAGGCCATGCGCAATGTCCAGCGATAGGCCCATCCGCACCCCCCAAGACAGGAACTCATCACTGTCCAGCAGCTGCTCCAGGTTCCCACCATTGATGTACTACAGACAGCAGACAAAAACATTTCAGGTGGAGGCGCCGCAAACCTGATGTAGGAGCCATTATTCAGAGGCACCTGCTCTCCCACTGCCGTGGCAACCAGCAGCATCAGCCCTGCAGCAGACAAACTGAGGTGCACAATGAACATATACTAATGCTCTGAGGAAACACTTCACACACAAGCAGCATAAAGCAAAGCTCTCAGTACTACTTATTTTCTATGTATTATTTTTGATTCTTTTAAAACTTATGAGGGTAATGCATGCCTGAAAATTGACCTGCAAGGTGAAATCTACCAAGTTGGAGATGCAAAAACCATTCTGGCACAAACTTTGAAACCCCCCCACCCCACAACTTAGCTGTTCCACACCAACATCCACAGAAGTGTTCAGCAGTGTCATATACAAGGTCCAGTCCCCACACCCACCTGAGTACTGATCTAAACACAGGTATCCTCTACTTACAAGATGTACGCTGATATTTCCAGAACACATTACACTCCCAAGTCGGAGACATAATTGCCATTACCGCGCAAATGTTGAGAATTTCCCCACACTTTCACCTCATTACTCATAAATACAAAGAAAAAAAAGTCATTTTTGTTGCAACTCAGTAAAGGGTATTACATCACTTCACTTTTATATGCGAAAACTCACAAGTCAAAAGACTTGCACCTCAATGGATACCTGGATACTAATCTTATTGTAACATTTACTCCACTGAGGTTCCTGGATCTCCATCATACTTCAGTTGTATGTTTGCTGCTACAGCCTCATGAAACTTTTTAGGACCAACAAAGCTCTTTTCCATCTCTTAGTCTGTCTGTCTGTCTGTCTCTGGGTTCTCAGGAAGAGTGGGATTTGAACCAACCACCCTGACCACTATGCCACCTGCTGGATGAAATCCCCTTTGACACACTGCAGTGTGTGTATGGCCAGGTGTCGTATGGGCGCAGTGTGAACGAATTTTGCAGTTTCTACCAACCATAATGAACAGTTTCCATTCCAACCCTCGACTCTGCCAACAACAGCTGCATTTTCGTCAAATGAAGGCACCCATGAGCAAACAACCTTCAGGTACACGTTTCACGCTGGTTAAGAGACGAAACGGCAGCGGATGTTACCTCCGTTAGCGCGTGGAGCTGTCCCTCATGAACACACACACCCAGGAATCTGTGGGAAGAGGACAAAAGTTCGACACTAGGGTGTTAAGGAGCTTTTTGACATCAGTCTGGACTAAGGAAGCAAAGGTTATCTAGGCAGGTGAATCGGTGCTTCTCTGCATTCACCAGGGCAGGCAACCACAAGACAGTCACTCCCATGTGTCTGCGGCCAGGGACCACGTGATCGTCTACACGCGTGAAGCAACACACTTTAAAGCAACAATGAAACACTGCTATTACCATGGTATTGAATTCCAGTGTATTATATATTAAAAAATATGTATGGCTGTGTATACATGCAAAAACACACACACACACACACACACACACACACACACACACACAGACACACACCACATTTCAATGACCGAAAGTTTCCACTTGTGCCGAATGAGGAATTAAAATGTTTTCCTGTACTGTGACCAAAATAACAGAAGGAAAACAAAAGCGATTGCACGTGCCAGTGAGTCAGCCACACCCCCCTACTTTGCAGGAGAGGGCAAGAGAACCGGGTGCGCGGTAAAGTTTACCTCAGGATGTTGGGGTGGCACAAGCGGTTCATGAGCTGCACCTCGCGCAACATATTGGCCCTGTTGCTGGCCAGAGTGTTCATTTTCAGTGCCATCACCTGCCCCGTGATCCTGTGCTGCACCTGGGAGGGCACAAGAGGAGTCTGCTTAGCAACTGTAAGAAACAGGCAAGCAGGAAACAGTGAGAAGCACAAGGAGAAAGATGTTACGGAGTCTCGGAAAGCAGAACCTCAGCAGCACGGCGCCGCTTTATTTCGTGCCTACCCTGCACTCATGCCCACAAGTAATAAGACTAACTTCTGATCATCAATAAACTGCTTTTTGACGCTTGATCAGCCTGCAGAACCGGTTTAAGTCTCACACCAGGAAGATATGCAGAGGACAGACAAGGAAAACTGGACAAGTGATGCTTTTTGCCAAGTTTGGACTAGTGATAATGTCACACCAGCACCTGATACAACTTGTTCTGGAGCATCAGTGCTGTGTGGCCACATGTCAGTGCGCATTCATGTCTGCACCACATTAAACATCTTTTTGTGTGAATAACAAGGTTTCCTCACTGCATGTGGTGTTCCCTGTAGAGAAGTTTGGATGAAGGGAGTCTGACTCATTCCGTGTTTGTGCATTTGTCTGTAGTGCGCAGGTGTCACATCTCACGTAACAAACATGCATGCTGTAAAGCCCACACACCGCATCCAGCTCATTAATGACATGTTTTGTGTGTGTGTGTGTGTGTGTGTGTGTGTGTCCACCCTATAGTCTGTCCCTCTCTGCCCTCTGCAACAGGTATTAAGGGCCACTCCACTCGATACACTAATAGGCTTTCTGGATTTCCCATCATTCCCCTGATCTGCTCTCCAACTGCGATCCAGGACAGCTGACATCACTGGCCGATGTACTGATCCAACGGCCAAAGAACCACCCTATGCATAAAAGTACGTGTACACACACACACACACACGAGTGACCAATCCGCCTGGGGGGGGGGGGGG